>WEIT01008868.1:295794-491026 GCA_013389985.1 Dryoscopus gambensis
CGCCCGGCACGGCCGCGGGGAGCGAGCGGCGCCGCCGCCCCTGGAAAAGTTGTGTGCCTGCCGGGGGGAAGGCGGGCAGCGGAGGGAGGGGGAAAACCACCACCCCAAAGTGCTTACACGAATTTCCCAGCGCTAGACCTGCCTCCGAGATCAGCCCAATAAGAGCTGTCAGGGGAGGCTCCCGGCTCACTTTTCCACATCGCTTCACAGTTACGTTTGGCAGGCAGGCAGGCACGATAGCGCGCTCAGCCCCGGAATTAGCGGATTTATTTGGAATATCCCTGCTTTCCTGGAGACGTGAGGCTGCCGCTGGCTTGTGCGAAGGGAGAAATTAATAACTGCACTCCAGCATGCAGGCACAGAGACCCGGGAAGCCCAGCAACCAGCGGCTCCGCCAGCATCGGCAGCCTCGGAAAGCATGAGAAGAAAATCTGGAGAACCCTGCCCGTTCCCAGGGACTGGCTGATGTTTTTTTACCTCACCCTTTCAATCCGTGCGTGAAGTGGCTGTGGGCGAGCGGCTCCTTTGCTCCTTGAAAGAGTGAGTATTCATTTTATTCAGACAATTTGTGGCTGGCTGGCAGAGGGCTCTCGCTCTGTGGGTTTCTGGCTGACTTGGGCTCTGTGTGCGTGCAAGGTGCGCTGGGCGAGCGCCTTCCTCGTCCATAGGTGCGGTATTAGGCTGAACTGGGGTGCTTCATTAAGTCGGCTGTTTTCAAATTGTCGATAATGAAAATGTCGTGGGATGCTTATTAGTATTTTTTTATTATTATTATCATTATTCTCTCGGGAGAAGAAGTGGTGATAATTGTATTTGTCTTCCCGCTTGTTGGTGGTTTTTTGGGGGAGGTTTATTTTTCCTTCCGTTCTACAACCCTCCTTAAAAGGATCAGGAGGACTTTGGATCACAGAGGGTTGCTTCTAAGGCTGGCGAACCCGTTTCTTCTCCTTGTTTTCTTATTTAGTACAATAAGTCTCTGGGCTATTTCACTGTGTTGAATAGATGCAGGGCTGCATTCATGCATTGAAATAGATTGCAGTTTTCGTGCTGAGAATAAAAATCACCCACCAGCCAGATATGTAAATGAGGGAGGAGGAGGCTGGAAGAACCTTGGGGGGGGGTGGAAATCCCCCTGATTTATCATCACCTTCCCTCCCCTCAAAGCTTTGCACCCCCTAAGTAAGTAAATAAATAGGAATGGCTTCATAGCTTCCTTTCCTACTTTGAGAGAGAAAAGCATCCCAGAAATGCTGCTCTTCTTTAAAGCTGCGATGGGGATGAATCTGTAGCCATAACTAGCCAGGAGTCATCCCTGTCCCACAAGTTGTTTTCCTTCCCATCCTTTGGCTAACTAAACAGAGGATGCACCCAGCTGAAACTTGGGAGAGGAAGAAAGCCCCTGAGCCCCAGCCTCTCGTTTGCCGCCTCGCTGCCAAGGCTCCCAGAGCAGAAACGCAGGAGCCTGTGGCCCCCCTGAAGCTGCTGTTCCACTAAACGCTTCATCTTCTCTTTGAGGAAGGCAGAGGAGGAACACATCCTTCTATTCTGCTTGGCTCCGGTATCTGCTGGGTAGCAGCATCCCAGTCGGGAGCCCCGAGCCGCCAGACAGCATCCCTGCTGGCAGCACCAGCGCCGGGCTCGGCTGGCAGGCACTGCAAGGCTCCGGCACAGAAGCCTGTGGCAGTTTCTAGGTGGGTAATATAAAAGAGATTAATTCAAATCCTTATTTAGACTCTGCCTACCGCCATGAAGGTGACACTACTTAGCACAGGCAGGAATTCCTTTGCGGTTCGTTGCCGTTCGGTCATGTCTTGAATTGGTCTCAATTCAAACAGTTTGCGTTTAGTAGCAGACTAAATAGAGTGGAATCAATCCAACCTGGCGTTTAAGGGCGCTGCACAAACCTGCTGGCGTTGCCAACAGGTATCAAACTGTACCCTCGCTCTCCTCCCTCTCCGACAGGCACAAACACACACGCTCTGCTTCATGCAAACGAGTCTGGCTCTTTTCTCTGAAAGGAGAAGAAACACTCATACAACTTTTATGAAGGCTGACACCTCTAAACAGGCAGCTTGATCACATAAACGGCTCGCCCGTTGTGGCGCTGGGTATCACAGACAGGTGTTTTTGGGAGATGCTGATTGCAACAACTCAAATAGCGTTCACTATTTATTGCTTCAAATGTAACGGGTTAGCGCTTAATGGAAGGGAAGTTAACAGCTGCTCACTTCAGTTTCAATTAAAGAATAGAGCTGATAACTACCAAAGCTATAGATAAAGAATCCTCTTAACTTCACTCATCCTCTTCTGGAAATTCTTCAAGAGTTTCTTCGAAACAAGGATAAGGAGAAATATGCAGTGCTCTTATATGAATGATATTCCTCCTCTACGTTCAGTGCCAGAGTGTTGTGAACAAGTGGAGACTTCACAATTGGCTCCTCAGTAAATATAAGTAAATAATAAATAAATTCAGAAGACTGGAAAATTACTCTCGTGTAGATTTTACCCATCTTAAATAAAATTATGGATCCTCTAGAAGAAGTTAGTATTTGGCACACCTGTGAAATTATCAAATTTCACACCCATAAAATCTGATAACATCAGAACCCAAAAGCTCTCTGTGGCGTTACCTCCCAGCCTAATTGTATGGATGTTTGTGACAGAGGAACCTTCGGAAGGGGTTATTACGTGATATTTTCATCCTTTAAGCCTTATTGTTCCACCTCACTGCTTACAGAAGGAGCACAGCTTTGTGGTAGCTTCCTCCTAAGCTATTTATTAACTCCCTTCTTTTTTCCAAACTTGCATCCTGGCTGTGGAGGAATTTGATTTCCATACTTTGTTGTAAGCTGAGGGCCTTCAGTGTCCTTGGAGATCGAAGCATTTCGTGTAAGTTGGTTCTTAAATTATCCAGGTGAGCAATTTGTTAACTGGGCAGGCTGCTAGCCAAGAAACTAACTTTGGACATTTTCTTCAATATTAAAAAATCAATAACAGTCTGTGTGCCTGCTTAACAAATGCAACTGGTTTTAATAAGAAGTATGGCTGTATATGACAGGTACTCCTTTTATGCCTTTCCATAAAAATAAAAGAAGTTTTCATCTCTGTGAGGCGAGGTAGAATCCTCCTTAGATGAAGTCACTCAGTGCTTTTTCAATGTTCTTTAGTCATTCCCATCAGCTCCTGCTACTGAGGTCCTAAACAGAGTTGTAAAGGGCGAAGTAGTCCCACAGTCAGATTTAAATTCACTTCCTTGTGAATTTGTAATCTTTTGAATTTTTGTCATTTGTGATGTTCAAGATTTTTCCAATAACATTGGACCTTTATCAAGTCAATTTAATCGATCCCTGGGCACTTTACTTGCACCACTGTTAACATATGATACATTGTCTTTGAAAAAAAAATATCCTTCTCCCTTCTTCAGGATGTAGAACGATTTCAAGTGAGAACTCACAATCAGCCATGGACACAGATTTAGGTCTGTTAGCCCTTGAAGCACTTACTGAATTTTCTTTCTGTTTCCTCTCACACAGTTGCAGATTTCATCTTTTAAAACCTTCCTTTAGGAAGACCAATCCCGCAGACTTGAGCTGGGACTTTTTGGGACATTTATTGAAAGTAGGGGCCTGGAATCCACTCAGGGTTGAAAGCACTTGACTCTTGGTATGCACAGTTCATTTGATTTCCAAAACTGGAGGGACTTTAAAGGGAGAGAAATACTGATCCCTGAGATTATGGACAAGAAGGAATGTGAACATGTCCTACAATTTCTCGGAGCTGTGTATTTCTTAGAAATGATTGTGCGTGTTCTGTAGCAGAAAGCGACTGCTCATGCTGGTATTTTTATAAATCCCCCATACCCATCAGATACCCCATATCTCAGCAGTATTCCTTTTCCATTTTAATATTATTAAAGCCTGACCTACTATCAATACAATTGGATGCTTACAGTATCCACTAAAGTGGTATCATAAGAGTCTTTCATCTATGAGTATAAAATAATAAAACCTAAATTCTTTCAGTGGGAGGCAAATGCTACGGCAATTTGAGCTTGGAACATTTTAAGCATCATTGCTACCATAAGATCACATCAATAGAATTAAATTAGATCATGGAAACTCAACATTTTTCTTAGTGTTGTTGCCATAGAAAAGATGGCTCACTTCAGAGCTTTCCGAACATAACTATTTGAGCAGTAGACAGACAGAGAACAAAATAAAGTCCAATTTGAGATTTCAAATGTGTGTCTATATTTATATACACATTTACTTTCCTCCTCTTCTTTGTTCTAGAATCTCTTCAGCATGTTTCTCATTTTGTCAACCACATAAATAACATCAACTCAATGGCCTTTCAACTACATTAATAAAATTTTGTTCCCAAAATACATTGGGTACTGACGGTACCTGGAGTAAAGTGCAAGCTGAAAAGAAAGGAAATTATCTGTGAACCAGTTCAGTTACCAACAGATAGTCTTTTACCTGGAGTCAGATGCTATAACATCTGATTTCCACCTGCCTTAGCCATGAGAGCAGCCTTTATCCATGGGTTGGTTGCAGTGACAGCACTCATAGAATTGATTTTCCAAGGTGTTGATCATGATGTGTCATGTGGAAATCATTTGAAATTGAGAATGATCAGCACCTTGGCTCGGATTTGAGATTAGCAATGTCTCCGAGTCCCAGATCTGAGAAGGGAAAGCTCCCATGGGAAGTGTCTCCCGTACCCTGTGGTGCCCCGAGCCCTAGACAAGCTCACAAAGCTGTTTCTCTGTGTGTCTTGATCAGGTCTTTGCAACAGATGTGGAAACTCAAAACATTATGAAAACAGTCTTGGCAGTCCCCAGTTCACAGTTTCAGCTTTCTGATTTGGTGTACGTTCACCCAAAGGGGCTTTTTCCAGGGAAGCAGTGCTCACCCTCATTTGAGGAACTCCCATAACCACTTACACCCATTTCCTTTGCAGTCACTGATGATCAGAATCATATGCACATATTTTATGTATTTATGTTTTATAAAAATATACATTTAAAACTTATATATATATTTTACACATATATATTATTTCCAAGCCCTCAATACTACTGCAAATGGACTGCTTGCACTCAAGAGGGAGTGCAGTTCTCTAATTGAGTTTTGCAACCCTTCAGATGTGAATCTCTCTCATGGATTAAATGTAACAGCCATGATTGCCCTTTAAGTAACAGAGCATCAAAACTTAATGTCACTGAAGCTTAGATTGAGTTCTGTGTTCTGGTCTCTGACCTTTACTTTTTGCGTGTTTCCAAAAGTTAGAGTAAAACAAATGAATAGGGGGAAAAAATCCCACAAAATCTCAGTTTGGCAACTCCAGAAGAAAAATAGTTTAACACTGGAGAGCCCTAATTCTTTCCAAACAACTCATCTAAATTGATGGTAAAACTGCCATCAAATTCAGTAATGCAACATTAGAAACCTTCACTTCTAATTTCACATTCTCAGCACAGGAGATTTGGGGTTTACTGCGGTCATACTGCATAGATAGAAAGGTCCAGGTATGTTCAGATTTTTCCTTTTTAAATAATTTTTAATGCACATACACGTTGATGCTTGTGGCTGGAGAGTTTATGTAGCTTTCACTGAGTCATGATGTGCAGTCATAATTTTATAATCTTAGTTTAATCAGAATACACGTCAGGAAAACTTGTGGGTTTTCCTTAAATATTATGTTTTGTTTCTTTCTGTAGAGAATACCCAATATTCATGAAACAAAACCAATGAAAATGAAAGTTCTGTTGTGCATATTTATATATTAAAAAAAAAAGACTGAAAAAGAAGCCCAGAAAGCAAGATATTTATGTCCTCCATTAATATTTAAAGATTTTTTTTTTCAGAAAGCACAGGATAAGCACATCCCAGCTGCTGAAAGTCTCCTGCTAAACAATGCCCCAGGCAGAGCACGGTTAACACCTAATTCTCAGTCGCAGGCCAGTGTTTGCCTTTTTATGAACTCATTTCATGTTGAGCACAAGTTACCTTTTCTCCCTTCTCTCCTCTCAGAGTGATAGAGGTCTCAAATTATGTAATGCACCTTCCGAGGAGGGAGCAGGGGTGTGACAGCCGGGGCTGGCACGGGCTGAGGCTGTTCAGCCTATGCAATGCAGTTCTATTTTAGTCAAGGGAAAATCGCTTTAATCAGTGGACTGGAGAGAATAAAAATTGCTTCAGATCACTTCTTCCTCTTGCTATAGGATGGAAACAGTGCAGATGCAACTATTTTTGTTCTGTTTAAGTTTCTGGACAACTCTGGAAGTCTTTCTTTCATCTTTGTTTAGAACCTGCATCATGAGATGATGTTCTGACACAGATCAGTGGACTGTCTGACTCCCAGAAACCCAAACCTTTCTTTCTGCCAATTTCTTTTTGGTAGGGAAGGTTGCAAATACCTTTTGTTCTTTTGTGGAGCTAAAATAGCTGTATTGCCATTTAATGCCTATTGCTTTGATATCAGCTGCCATGAAAAAGAAAAAAATCCACTCCAAAAACCCCCAACCCAATCAAACAAAAAACCCACCAAACCAACCAAAACCAAAATTACCTTAAAATATTGTAAATACTTGTTTCATTAGAGAGGAAATTTCAGCTTCAATCTGTGGAGCACATGCTGTCTCTTTGTCCTGTACCTGAGCACATGTAGCCCACTGGAAGTCTGAGCACTGCACAGTGCAAGGAATAATAAAGAATAAAAATAGTTTAAAGGTTCTGACAACACCCTTGGTGGGTTTCTTTAAAAGCATTCTGGTTCCATAAAGTAGTGGCTGCTTCTGGAAAGAGTGACAGCTTTATTTACAAAAAGCCTGAGCCTTGGCATCTTTAAAGTTGGCCCATATTGATTTTACCCATATCTAAGAGTAACAAAAATAAGAAATCCTATTGATACCAAGAGAAGTTGAACAATAAGCATGTTATCACTGGGTCAAGATACTCTTTTGTGGTTTGGTTTTTTTAAGAAAGGATTTTCTGATAGTAAACCCTTGTCAAAAATTACAAAAATTTAGGTAGACATATAGACTTTTCAGATATGATAAAGTAGCATGTTAAGCAGGCACATAGTAACAAGCAATTTATTATAATATTAATTGAGATGTATTTCAGTGTGATGGATGTTGTCATTTTCTCTTTATCCCAAAGCCTCAGTGAAGCTGTGTAATGACCTATATCCTGTAGCAGCCTCATCTCCACTCCAGAACACCAGTTATGGTGTTTCCCAGTTAAAGCACCAAAGTAAGGGAAAGAAGGAAGAATTTGTCTTAGAAAGGTTTTTCTAAACCTTCCTTCCTTCTGCCTCTGAAACAGACCCCTAAAACAGAAGTAACCTGCTTTTGGTAATGATAATCTTCTAGATCGATTAATAAATCCTTCAGTAATTATTAGAGCTCTAAATGTTGAAGAAACTGTTGCATTTCTGTAGCTGTGTGTATCCCTGCACGTCCTTTTTTTTCCCAGGGCATGGATTCCCTGAGCTCTCTTTGATGCAGAGGCTAACACTGTGCCTAAAACAGTCCTTTAGCATTTGACACAAGCTCAGGAACTCACTTAATAACCTAAAAAGCTGTGCAGAAGTCTTTAAAGAGTAGCAGAGCATGACTAAGCTTAAAAAAATAAAGTGACATATCTTTGCTCACTGAATTACTCTGTGTGTGGGTAGGGCAGAACACCTAAGACAAAAGCAGAAGAAAGGTGGTGCCTGTTGCCATTGCCGCTGACATAAATAATGCTTTAGGAATCTGCTTGTGATTTCCCAGGCAGCCATAAGCAAATTGCCACAAGTAGTACATCAAAATAAACTCGGACAATTGATTTGCACTTGGATTGGCAGGAACCTCTGACAGCACAAAGGATTCCTCGCCCTGCTGCAATAGCAGAGTTCGTGTAACATTTCCCATCTCATTTCCCTCCCTGTGCAATTTCAGGTGCGTGGCCGAGGGAAAGGATGTGTGGATAATGCTTTTCTGTGTTCCAGCTAACTCCAGGTGACGTAGCAGTCCCTTAAAATCACTGTTAGTCAGTGAAATCTAGTGTAGCTACATGGAGTAATTATGGTTTGCAGCGGTGCCTGGGCCATGCCTGGCCCAGAGTGTGGCTGCCGGCTCTGTGCCATGTCCAGCCCCTCTCCAGGGCACTGGGATGTGCTGGGTCACAGGAGCTCCCTCCTGATGGAGCCTGGTCTCGGACCAGCACATCTGTGGGAGAGGTTTCTGTCCCTAAAACCTGCCAGCATCAATGAACAAAACCACAGCAGGTTACCATGGCTGAATAACAGGAGTCCATCAGACATTTTATTTAAGTAGTTTGCTGTCCCTGTTTGTTTCTCCTCTTTCCAGAAGTTTTCCTCCTCTCAGTTTTGTTGATTCAACTATTTCCCTGCTCTCTGAAGCATACAGTGAAACTTTATACACTTTTTGCAGCACAGTTGTTCTCAAAACTTCCTGTTGCTGTCCTAGAGTTGATGGGCTCTTCAGTTCTGCAATGATCTGGGTTAGAATCTTGAAGGAAAACACTTTTTGGAACAGAATTTTGGTGCAAATTGTTTTTGTTACCCCACATTTCACTGGCCTGGCTTACAGTGTTGATTGCAAATAGTACAACTGCAGGGACAGTAAACTGCAGTGGAGAAGGAATGAGAATGGAGACCAATTATTTGAAATGTGTAGCTTGCATGTTGTGGGAGCTGAGGGGGGGTAAGAGCCTCTTAAATGAAAATTGCTCTTGGTGGAATTATAGCATGAGCAATGGCCTAACCCAGCTCTGTCAAAATGATTTGGTTTTAAAAACACCTTACTATTAAAGGCGTTTAAGTTAACAAGATCGTTTTGACAGAACTGGGTTAGGGAGTGACTGCACATGCAGTTCTGCTGGCAGATAAGAGGCAGGAGAGTCTAGCCAGGGCATGCAAGTGGCACTTTGCAGTGGGCACTGTGGGCGGGATCTGAGCCACTGCCATGGCAGCGGGGCTGATTACAGCCTCACTCCTTCTTCATCTTGCTCTTAGGTGGGGAACTGCTTCTTAATTTGACTGTTTTGTGAGTGAGTAATCTTTACACAAATGAATAATCCACCGAGGAATAAGAGTTATTGTTTATGGCAAGAAGTATTCCTTCCTTTGCAGAGGAAACATGAGCATGCTGCCTTACCCAAGCTGATTTAATTCAAGTTCAGGTACAAGTTGATGGGTGTGAACTGGGAACAGGATGAGTACGGAGCTCAGTTATGCAGGCGAGGATGACATGTTTATTTGCTGGATATGGTGTCTTGATAGTTCTGTTCTGGTGGAATTTGGGCTTGTCCTGCTTTAATGGCAAGTTAAAACCTTTACCACAGATCTCTTACAAGTGAGAGGGATGGAGCAGCTCTGCTGGGAGCAAAGGCTGGCAGAGCTGGGATGGTTCAGCCTGGAGAGGAGAAGCTCTGGGCTGACCTCAGGGTGGCCTTGCAGGGCCTGAAGGAGCTGCAGGAAAGATGCAGAGAGACAATTGACAAGGGCTCTGGAGGGCCAGGACCCAGGGAATGGCTTCCCAGTGCCAGAGGGCAGGGCTGGGTGGGATCTTGGGCAGGAATTGTTCCCTGGGAGGGTGGGCAGGCCCTGGCCCAGGGTGCCCAGAGCAGCTGTGGCTGCCCCTGGATCCCTGGCAGTGCCCAAGGCCAGGCTGGACACTGGGGCTGGGAGCAGCCTGGGACAGTGGGAGGTGTCCCTGCCCATGGCAGGGGTGGCACTGGATGGGCTTTAAGGTCCCTTCCAACCCAATCCAACTCACTCTGGGATTCCATGAAGAAGAGTGAGAATTCCTACAAGTGGGACTGGAGCATTAAGGCCTTTTATTTCTGTTATTGAAAAGGTAGGGTTCTGTTGTGCTGCCAAAGAAGGATGACTGAAGCAAAGATAATCACTCTTCCCACTTTAGGAAGGCTTTGCATCATTTTGCTGCTTTTGGTGGGAAAGGACCTTGTCTGAATCCTTGAGAAAGTGGACGAGGAAGCAAAAGCTGTAGTGTAGCCAATGCCTAGAGAGGTAAAAACAAACCTAAAACCTAAAAAGTTTAAGAATAAAGAACAGTGTGAAGTTAAAAAAAAAAAAAATCATAACATCAACAGATATTCCACACCTGTAGGGACAAAAAAAAAATGGTAAGAAATGGCACTGGCTGGGGCTGGCACTCTCTAGGAGGTCATTAAATGAAGGCCTCGCATCAATTATTTGAGGTTGCTTGTATTGTAAATGAGTATTTGCTTGTATTAAATTAGCATCTAAAACAGATTACATATTTAATGTACAAAATATAGTGGATCCTGAAAATTCTACCAAAAACCCCTTTTGGGCAAAAATCATCAAGGTTTTTTTTTGGTATCTCTAGTGTAACTCATTTAAAGAAAGCAGTACCCAAGGGGTTTTTTTACCTTAATAACATTTGTTTAGGAACTGATAAAATCCACCACAATGAAATAGTGAGGTCAAAGGGCTGAGATGCTGCATATCATCACTGCAAATGAAATAATGAAAAAACTTTGCTGCAGTTCTTAAGACAATCCTCCATGTCTCTTGTGTGGAGAAACACTAGAGTCGCTCAAAAATCTTTTAAACTGACATCATGGTGTAAATCAATGCACTGGCATTGTAATAAAGTGGATTATTTGAGCAGATGAATATTCTGTGCTTTGAAAATGAAAAAAAAAATGATTTTTTAAAAGCTTTTTATGATCTTACTTTGCTTCTTTTTCAATGGGAAGTTTATACCTTCAACTACTTTTATTAAATTTATTAATGTTTTTAACAAATCTATTGCATTCCAGTGGTCACCTTTTAAAGCTACCAGATGATTTTTAAATGGTTGTAGTGAAATGAGCTCTGTCAGAGCTCTTTCCTCCACTCATACCCAAAATGAGCTTTATATCTCTGTAAGTGTCCGTTGCCCTACCTGGCTTTAACTGCATGCAAGGGACGAACTGACCGCTGTAACCTGCACAGATCTGAGTTCCAGAAGATGTCCCAATGTGTGTGACATTGTTTTCTGAAGCTGCGTGCTGGTTGTGTCAGGTTATAAACCTCTTCATAATCACTCTGTGTTGTACTTGTACAAGACTTGTGCATGCCGTGGTTGAGTTTTATGAGCAGTGTTCCAAGATGCAAGTTCCTGTGAACAGAATAATATTTTTCTAAAACTCTATCAGCACACAGAGTGGAAAACAAACCACTCAGCCTTATCTGTACTTTTCTCTAGGCTACGCATGGAGAGCAAAATTTATGAATACAGTCTTAAGTTTTTGAAAATGTAAGGCAGTTGTTTGAATCTCTGCTCCCTGACATAGTGGAGCATTTTCTTTCATCTATTTGCTACATTAAAAACATTCTTTATATTTAAAATATCACTTTCCTCTCCGAGGCATGAATGGAGAACTAAACGTGTTTTGTAAACAGCTTTGCTGGATTAGAGTTGATCTGGAGTTGTATATATCAGAGTGTGTACAGGGAAACCACTCAGAAGATCACTGAAGTTTTGTTTAAGACAATAGCCCAAGGCAGTGGAACATATGAAGATTAAAAGCAAAAATTATACTTTTATCAACACCAGCAAAATCTTGATGAAGGTGGAGCACTGCCTCAGCCCTGGGCCAGCACAGGGAGGGCCTGGAGCTGCTGCACAGAGCCCAGAGGAGGCACCAGCATGAGCAGAGGGATGGAGCAGCTCTGCTGGGAGCAAAGGCTGGCAGAGCTGGGATGCTTCAGCCTGGAGAGGAGAAGCTCTGGGCTGACCTCAGGGTGGCCTTGCAGGGCCTGAAGGAGCTGCAGGAAAGATGCAGAGAGACAATTGACAAGGACTGGAGGGACAGGACAAGGGGGAATGGCTTCCCAGTGCCAGAGCGCAGGGCTGGATGGGATCTTGGGCAGGAATTGTTCCCTGGGAGGGTGGGCAGGCCCTGGCCCAGGGTGCCCAGAGCAGCTGGGGCTGCCCCTGGATCCCTGGCAGTGCCCAAGGCCAGGCTGGACACTGGGGCTGGGAGCAGCCTGGGACAGTGGGAGGTGTCCCTGCCCATGGCAGGGGTGGCACTGGATGGGCTTTAAGGTTCCTCCCAACCCAAACCATTTGGTGTTTCTGTGATTCTGTGAAATACACTCTTGAAGGGCCATGTGCTTCTCTTCTTTTTGTTGCCTAGAAAAAGGTCATTCTGACTTCACTGGGATAATTTTGCTGTCATTCCATACTCACCACTGCTTTAGACGGTGGCATAATATATTAAAGGAAAGTGCTACTGTGCCTCACCTTCTGGTCTTCCCTGATTTCCAAGTCTGCCTTTACATATGGCTTTTAATATGTTATCAAAGCTTGATTCAGTAGCCTTATCAGTCTCTCCTACACAGCCAATCCAGAGGATTACAATTTAACTGCCAGGCACTTCTCGATTTTCCTATTAGCTAATGTGTAAATTGCTGGGCCACATATTTAAAATGCCTTCCATCAGCTCCCAGCCGCATACATGGTGTTGTCTTCCCAGGAATGGACCAAAAAAGTCATTTCCAAATTTGATAAAGAAATTTGGGGTCACTTCCACCTGTACGCATTGCACAAAGTTCATGCCCTGATTCACTGATAGTCATGAATCCTGAATGAGAGTCTGTTTCTCAAATAACTCTTACAAGGCTCCTGCTGGCCAGATTGAGCTGTAGAGAACTTTATCCAGCTCGATAGTTCCACACTGATCACATTCCTCTGCAGAACTGGCAGGTGCCAAAGTCTCATCGGACTTTTTTCCTTTGCCCTGCACTGTCCAACTTTGCTGTCAGTGCTCAGAATCTCCCAGCTTTGTGTCCTCTGGGCTTGTGTAACTGCTCCTCATGGGGCTGTTTCACTGAGGGGGGCGTTAATGGCATGGTGTGTGCATTGCTAATGTTTCTGATGTGGTTTGGACTCGTTTGCCTTAAGGGATTGCTGAACACACAGCTACCGTGAGGACAGTCCAGTCACAGTGAATCTTCTGTATTAGTGTGAGTGGAGAGGACCTAAATTTGATTGGAGTAAATGAAGAGTAACAAGCAGGAAGTCTGGGGGAGGAACTGAGGAGGGATGCACTGAAATGAACCTAGTGCTTTCCAAGGATTGAGAGTGGCAGTGTGAAAACCAAATATCCTGTTCTTTCTTCAAACAAGAATGTTTCTGCGAGCATCGTATTGTTTTATCTCATTTATTTCATCTCTTAAAAGGCAGGCTGTGTGTAGATTAATTAGGAATTGTTTTCAAAAAGCTTCTTGAATATGAAAAGAAGTGCTTTATTATTATTATTTGGTCCTGTTGATAAAAAGAACTATACCAACTTGTACTGGAAGAGTAAGGAAGTCAGCCATGACCCACTTGGGTCCTTTTCTCTGAGGGATTTTCAGAGCTTTACATACAAAGTGACTTTTCAACCAGAAATAGTGTCACACCAGAAAGAGAACAGTACGTTACATCTTGCTCTGTTCAAGCCCTAAAAAAGACCCTTGAGTTGTGTTTTCAGTTTCTGCCCTCCATTTTGAATTTAATCCTGGGTGTTGGTTGAAGATGCTGTCTCTTGCTGTGTTTTAGAGTGATTCTATTTCTCCTGTGTTTTGATTCTTGCTCCATTGAAGAAATCAGAAAAATCTGTGTCCTGGCAGGCACAGGCACCCACTCATCCAATCAGATATAAAAAAGCATCCCATTTGAGCAAACCTAACCACTTCCACTGAAAGTTTGGCTGTTTCTCTCTTTTGATGCCTGCTACCACCAAACATGCCCCTGGGAATCTGTTTAACATGTGCCAGAAAGCAGCAGCAGTAAACTCCATTTAATTCCATGGACTGAAGAGGCTTTTCAGAGGGTGACTGATGCATCCCATCATTAACTGCTCCTCTTCCTTTTCTGGGATTGAGAGAATGTCAAAACATTTAATGCCTCTCTTGCTTCTCTCACATTTCCCCCAAAACTTCCTCACAAGAGCTTGCTGTATTCTCTGATTCCTTTATTTCCACCCCAGTTGGCAATGAGGCCTATAAAGCTCCAGGTTCTCCTGTAATGGATATTCCCCTCATTCTGGATGCATTGTCAAAGCACTGCACTATTAGCTCACCATTCTTCCATGCTGCTTGAGAGATTGACTTTCACTTTGGTAGCAGCTCCTCTCCCCTTCTAACAAGACAAGTTTCTCACAGTTTCAGGTTTTCATGCAACAGATTTCACAGTTGCTTTGGCAATTACTGAAGTTTAAAAAAAATATGTTCTACATTGTTTGCTTTTAAAAGAACAGCTGACTTTTGCTGGTGTTCTGCATGTTTTATGCCATGAGTCCATATGAACCTTAAAAAAGAACAACAAAACACCACAACCCCCCCCCCATATAAAACCCCACAACTAAGCTCTCAGGATTTTCATAGACATGAAACACTAGGATCTCATTTTAAAGTAGAAGAAAACCAGCCTAAAACACAGTGTAAGCTTAAGAATAGGCATTCCTCTTTTGTATATAGTGGTTTCTCCTGAGATTGTTTGGATATGAACCAAAGAAAATGTATCAAGACTCTTTTCCCATAACTCCATAACCCTGTAATGCAGCCCTTCTCCCCGAGCCACACCCCATCTAGCTTTCCATGTGATCCATGGCTGCATTTCAGAGTTTGCCCATCCCTCTGGCATCAGCCCTGCTATGTTAACTTGCCTTTCCATTTCAAGGGATATTTACACTGAGATGAAACCTGGTGTGACCTTCTAGTACATCAAAGGGTGGGCAGGGAAAGAAAGACAAAATGCTCCCAAGTGTCTGTCTAGGAAAATGTCTTTGAAATAAAACATGACTGTGTTTTCTCTGAGAGTGAAGGAGAGACAGTGAGACCTGTAGTGCAGATGTGCATAAATGAGCTTCCTTAGGTCCTGGTAGTGGGCTGGTTTAGGAATTATGGATTTCACAAGGGATTTAGCAGTGTTGTTCCTTCGCTGGGCAGTGGTGCTGCTGCAGAGAGGTGATGGCTAAACAGACAATGGGCTACTGGAGCCTTGTACACTCAGGGGAAGTTTGGGGTTTTTTGTTGTGGAAGAAAGGAGAATAAGAGTGAAAGAACATTATTTTGATTTGCTTATTTGACAGACCATGTGCTTGTAATTGACCACTTTAAAAGTGCATAGTGAGAAGGTTGGGAGCTTCTTCAGACTCCCAGATGAACTGCAGGATCCCAGAATGGTCTGGGTTGGGAGGGACCTTCAAATTCATCCATTTCCACCTCCCTGCTATGGATGGGGACTGCCTCCACTAGACCAGGTTTCTGCAAGCCCTGTCCAATTCTTAGGCCTAGATATTTTCCTAAGTGTGTGTAATCATTCATCCGGGTCTTCTCTCGGTGTTTCAGGCAGTGAAAGAATACACTGAATCGATTTAACTATGCAATAATATCATGAACTACCAATTTAAACCCAGCATGGCTTGTTTGTGATGTAAAAGTAAATAAGGTGTTGCAGAATGCTTTCCTAGGCTCTTTAGTCACTGATTTGAACTTTCTTTTTTTTTTTTTTTTCCCCCACCAGGAATCTTTAATGACTGGAAAACTCAATGGATCATGTTTTTATCATCTAAGCTATTTTTACATTGACTGTGCTGCAAACACATGGAGGAGCTGTAAGTAAATGTTCTGTACTGCATGATGAATTGGATTGCTACGGTCTGGAGGAAAGCAAAATAATAATTTCATTTCTGTGGTGATTTGCGTAGCTTGTGGTACAATGCCAGAAAGACTAACGGAAATGCTTATGGATACATGGACTCCATTAATAATATTATGGATTACTGTCCTTCCTTCCATTTATATGGCTCCAATGAATCAATCTCAAGTACTACCAAGTGGATCCAGTACAGGACTAAAAAGGCTAAATGAAGAACAAAGAGTTTTGCACCGTTCCAAGAGAGGCTGGGTTTGGAATCAAATGTTTGTATTGGAAGAATTTTCTGGACCTGAACCAATCCTAGTTGGCCGGGTAAGGCAAGATTTGTTTTTTTTCTCTGAATGTATAAATGTATAACATGAGAAGGTCTTCAGTCATTCGGACTCTTCTAAGGAATTTAAGACTGAGGTGCTTTGTGGTTCCCAAATTTTTCTCTAATATCCACAGATTTGTGCTTTAAATGTATTTTTTGTAAGGATGTGGTTTACAAGTTAGCTAGCCTGCTGTTTCCAACAAAAATATGCTTATTCCATTTGTCAAAAAACCGCACGAGCACGTTCACATGCTTTCTTTTATATCATTAGTCACCACTCCTCACCTCTGTCAGCTGAAGATTTTTACCAAAGCAGCTCTTTGCAATATGTTCCTGTGCATTCCCAAAGGCTGTTAAACCTATAGGTCATGTTCTATCTCCAGTCTGATGAATCAAGTTGTTTATGCTCTGAGAATTTTTAAAAACAAGAACCAAAAAGGAAAGTGTGGACTATGCAGCAAATTATGAGGTCCTAATTTATATGGAGGTCTATGTACACATACGGAATAACATTATTGCCAGGGATTTTGTATTTTACTTTCAAAGTTAGGAAGATAACACAGGGCAAATTATCATATTTTTCTGTGTCCCACCTTTTCTGCTGCCCTAAAGCTTTGCTTGTTGCCGTGCATTAGTTTATTTTGTAGCTCAATGTGTTACCTCCAGTCAGTGAATCAGCCTTGCACTTGTATGAGCCATCTGTATCCATCAGGGATGAATTATCCTTACAGTTATTCTTAGAAAAGAATGATCTGTTCATAAATGCGTGTTTGGCAGTGAGCAGGTATAAATTCCTCATTGTTTATCACTAAAGTTTAACTCCCTCTGAACATCCCAGTGCGTTATTGTCTTATCAGCTGGTTATTGAGGTTGAGTAAAGAAAAATCTAGACAAAATTATGGATAACAGTTAACTTGATGGTAATCTTGGAATTTCTATGGATAAATGAACAGCATATAGTATTACATAGAGGCTGTCAATAGCTCTATTATTGAGGAGAACACAGATCAACTGCATTCCCAAATCTTCCCTAGTGTAGCCACTTTCCAGGTGAAACTCAGGGTCAGAAGGTGTAATGAGCTTTCTATGCAGTGACTTTTGGTGCTGCATCAATTTACGTTTATATCAGGTATTTCACATCTGTTCTCATTTATTTCTCTGGGGTTAGTAACGTATCTCAATTTCACAGAAACAGCAAAGTGCATATTTCACATCTTAATATGTTTTATTCAACCCATTCTTTCTGGAATATTTTAGTTGAGCTTTTAAAATTACTTTGAGTAGTTGGGGAGAATCCTGGGCTTGTACTTGGTAGTATTTTGATTTTCAGGATATATCCAGGTCTAAATATTTCTACTATTTTAAGGGTTTTTTTTTTTCGGTGATTATAATATTGTGAATTGTTTGAGTCATTGGTGAATAGAAGTGGGTAGGTTAAACTAAGCCAAACTAAGGAAGACATTATCCTATCTTCTGCTGGCATTTTAAATAGAATTAGCTAAAATGCTGTGACGTTCTATTTGTTGAGACTGCTGCATAATTAAAACACTGCATGTTACAGACGGAAACGAGCAAAAAGTGAAGTTTGTTCCCATAGGGAGAAATTTTTGGTTTATTCATTAAAATGACTTAGAATATTTTTGGAATCCTTCTCTCTATTTTCTCTCCCTCTCCAGAAAAATCATCTGTATTTCTGACTTATTTTTTCTTTCCCAAGGCTTGTGGGTACTGAGAGTGCTTTCAGGCTGGTGTGTAGTCAGTGGGAGCAGAGGTACTCCACGGCTTTCAGAGCTGCTCTCAATCCTTCCTGATGGGAAAGCAGAGACTGCCTCAATTATAGTTCTTGGCAATCCCTCCCAAAACTTAAAGGGTGCACAGAATGTCACAAGCAAAATGCTTTCCTTCTCCGTGAAGTTGGGCTGTGGTTTGTCCTCTGTCACCCTCATTGGTTTCTTATCCACTGCAATTTAAAAATAACATCCTTCTCAGAACTCGCAGTAGATTTGCACTCACCTAGTTCTTCCTCCTGGCTTTTCCACTTACACTCTTCCTCCAGCCTTTGAGGTTTTTCCCCTGCCAAAGGATTTGCACACCTGGGGTATCTCCTTCATTCTGGGACTTCATTGACTATTTTTTCTGCCCTATGACTTACCTTGATTTTCTTTTTTCGCTGGGCTTTGAATGAAGTATGCTCAATAAAACAGAGTATAGTGAATTAGTGCGGAGACGCTTAACACTGTGGAGAGAGTGATATCACGTCTGCCTCATTTTTGCTGTGTTTTCTGGTTATAAATGTGATGTTGTGATTTTCCAGAAGCAGTATTGCTTGCATGTGCTTTTTACATGTTGAAAATTCTAGTGAAATCTTCAAACAAATCTTTTATTTGGTGGTTAATTGCTTCAAAGGAAACATTCTTGAAGCAAATCTAATTATGTAGATCTTGGTTACCATTTTTGTCTCTACCCTGGTGTAGTGTGCTTTTCATAGTCATGTATGATTTGTACAAACATTTAATTAGGTGCTTTGGAGACTAAATACAAAAATAAGTTTTGCATAAACAAACAATACACACACAAGCAGAATTTGTCGTATGTTCTCAAATGTACCTTTAAAACCCACTGAAAATTCAGCTCTTAAGAACTGCTCAGAATAGAACTGATATTTAAATAATGGTTTTTGTGCTAGTGGGTGGAAAGGCACTGAGTAGAAGCATTTGGTCCTAATGGAATTGATGGAATATATCAGCAAAATAAAACTGAAAGCTGAGATTAATTTCATAGAATACAAACAGAACACAAATCACTTTGCAAATAAAAGCCTGAATGTGGAGTCTATGCGTTCCTCCTGCTGACTGAAAAGGTCTCGTACCAAAGTTTGTGAAGTGCTGAGAAATTTAGCGAGACATGATTACAGAAGTCTGTAGCATCTTTTATTAAACTGCTCAGTTTTTCCAGGGGAAACAGCTTCCAGACATAAAGACTCTTCTCCAGAGTTTTAAGTGTTGCAATACAACTGCACACACTTCAAAGGTACTTACTCACTGCTGTTCTGCATGGATATAGAGTAATAAATGCATTTCCCGTGTATTTGCTCTAATGAATGAAATAATCTGGGGTGAGACTAATAGGAGGAATTAATGTGAACACCTTTTAAAGTGTGGTGTTTTTCTTCAATGACTCAAGTAAGGACTGGAGCAAATCTTTTGCTTTCATTCTTGAACCTCTTTAAATGAATTTGAGCAATATGCACTTTTAATGCCAGTTTTTGCCATCATGTTTGGTAGGATCAAGCTCAAAATAAGCAACTCTACTTGAGTTCACACATCTGTAAAGAAGTGCTTTCTGAATTTATGGGATTTCTCTATCAAATGCCACAAATATCCTTGTTTTTCTCTTACATTTTTGGCTATATTTATACTCCATTTATTTTGCCACATGGTATTTTCATAGAATCATGGAATGCCCTGAGTTGGAAGGGATCCCCAGGGATCATCCAGTCCAGCCCCCTGTCCCTGCACAGACCCCCCCCCAGCCCCACCCTGGGCATCCCTGGCAGCGCTGTCCGAACGCCCCTGGAGCTCTGGCAGCCTCGGGGCCGTGCCCATTCCCCGGGCAGCCTGGGCAGTGCCAGCACCCTCGGGGGGAAGCACCTTTTTTCGCTATCCAGCATAACCTTCCCCTAGCACAGCTTCATGCTCTGTGTCCCTCCTTTGGACACTCTCTAATAGCTTTATATCATTCTTATTTTAATAAGTCTCGTATTTTTTTTGATCTGTACATGTAAAAATGTATATGTGCATTTTGAGAAACCTGCAAAGTAACCTTATTTGCGTTCGTGCAACACACTTCAGATGAGTTTGGTTTTATTCCCAGCAACAGAGTACTGAGAGACAGATTTGCAAATACCCTTTTGTACTTCGTTTCTTTTCTTTTTTCCCTTCACCCACAGAAGCAGGTAGGTACTTTACAAAGCTTCCGTGTCTCCTTTAGAAGCCTCCCCATCCTGCACAGCGCTGTCAGCAGTTTGCAGCCTCCCTGTGGCTGACAACCTCATTCAAGTGTAGAGTGATATGTCTTGTGACACTGCATGCTGTCCCTGTGGACTTGATTAGTTAGGTAGAACTTTTACTTGCTATACACTGCTGCATTTTCTCCTTCTCCTCTGCATGCACTTACAGCACCACGGCAGATGTGCTGTGAAATCTGGGCTGAAGCAAGTGCCACTGTTCCTTCACAGGAGACAGCCTCCAAATTCACAATGACATAGGTAATAAAGTGAAAAAGCATTAGGAAGCTGCGTTTGGGGTATTACAGGTTTTGTTTTATGGAACGTGTTGTTTGTGATGCTTTAAATGGGTTAGGATCTGGTTTAATGGATGTTCTTAAGCAAAAATCTGGGATAGTTACTGTAATAGTAGTTGTTTTTTAAGTAGAATCATAGAATGTCCTCAGGTGGACGGGATCCACAAGGATCACTGAGTCCAGCCCCTGTCCCTGCACAGACCCCCCACCAACCCCACCCTGGGCATCCCTGGCAGCGCTGCCCAAGCGCCCCTGGAGCTCTGGCAGCCTCGGGGCCGTGCCCATTCCCTGGGGAGCCCGGGCAGTACCAGCACCCTTCCTGTGTCAGCTCTCCGTCCTCTTGTTCCATCCTGTTCGCACGTCCAAGGTGCTCCATCCATGGTGCAGAATCCAGCACTTGTCTTTGTTAAACCTCACAAAGCATGGAGAGAACAAAAGAGGGAATGAAGGCAACAGAAGTTGTTTGTTTGTGTTTATGTTCTCTGGCTTACCAATGAATGAGTCCAAATTAAGCCTAGACACAAACATCCACTAGTGGTCACTCAGGTTGGTGCTGTCTGCGTCACACCACTCCACTGGGAATACTTCCCAGGTTGTCCCAGAAACTTCCACAGACTTTTTTGAATTTTCCAAAGTCCCAGAATAACATATCGCCTGTTTCGTCTCTGTGAAGAGAGATTTGGGAAGTGAGCAGGGCAGGGAAGAGCAGCCCCTGTGGCACATCTGTGCCTGGTGCTCGGTCCAGGGCTCGGGAGAAGGGGCTCTGAAAATCCTGGGTGGGAGGAAACCAGGGCGATTGTGTTGGTGAGACTCAGAACCAGCACGGTCAAGTCAGCTCCTTACTGTGGTGAGCTCAGAGAGGCGCTTTCCATCTGTGACTGCTCCTGAATTACATGGCTTGTGTCTTTTCATTCTGTTAAATGCAGATTTTCTTGTATGGCTTGTGGGATGAGGGAGGTGGGCAACTTTTGCTGTTTGGAGCAACGGAGATTTTTCCCTTGATGTTTGGGGCTTGGGTCCAGGCCTTTAGAGGAGAAACAATTTTCCTGTAGGAGGAGCCATGGAGAGGCATCCTGTTTTCACAGTCAAGTGCTTCAGGCTGAGCTACTGTAAAACCCGAACCTGGAAATGCAGAGAGCACTTATAAATAGCTTGGAGCTGTATGTTCTGCATTATCCGTGCTTTATGCAATCCTGGATTTCTTCGCCAACGTGCATTTTCTGTCTTCACCAGGAAATGGTAAAATGTCACTTCTTTAAAATCATGACTAGTTCTGCTAGAGCACAAGTGATGCAAACAGGTGAAATAAACAAGGTTTTATTTAAACAAGTTCCTTCCACACGTTTTGCTATTCATTCTTGCACCGAGCTTGTGATTTTGATGGCTGCCTGAAAATGCTGTTGTTCTCAGGTGATGCAAACCAGAAATGTAGATAACTAAGGTTAGCAGTATTTTGAGGGGTGAATTACAGGCTGTTTCCCTGAGTGGAAAAAATCCCTGTGACATGTAGGTATAGCAGTGTCCTAGCCTAGGTTTCATAGGGTATAACACAGTCCTGCATTAATGCTTTGTTAAAGTTTTCATAGAACAGCAATCAGAACACTATATTAGATAGATTCTACCCTTTTCTTTCTAATACAAATTGTTTTTCTATGCTTTAAATGCATGCCATAAAATATTCAATGTCTGAAATACTGCAAAGTCAACATTGCCTTCTGAGCCCTAGATTTTTGTTGTTGTTTTGCAACCATAATTATACACTAATTTTCCTGCTTATGTTTAATAAACTCCCAGAAGCTGAAATGTATCAATTATTTTGCTACTGTATTCTTTATGAACAGTACTCATTTTCCCTGCCTTTTGCGTGCTTGCAAGGGAAGAGGTGGCTCTGTTCTGCACAGAATGCTCCAGTTTGCATGGTTTCAATGAGCTTAGTAAGCAGGGGTATAACTAGCTCTAAGAAAAACTCTCCTTAATTAAATGTTACTGCAAAGACAGTAAATATAGCCGACAACGTTTTAGAGAAGTCTGATCAAACTAGTGGGTTTTTAACAAATATTCCTGAGCCTGCACAACTTCCATTTGTTTCTTATTAACTGAGAACAAGGTCCAAGAAGGAACTTAACTATGAAGCATAAATTAAAGCAAAGACAATTTGACTGATCCAACATCGTCTACGTTTTCTACTACAGTGTAAAAATATTTTACTGATTTCTCTAAGATTTAAGAAACAAGGCGTATCTTCAGACACTGAAAATCTCATTTCTGTATATTTCTGAGGTATTACTGAAAAAAGTTGAACACTTTCATGCTCCTTCATCTCCAGCCTAGGGCATGATATAACCACAATTTAAGCAGAGACACAACTTAAACCCCTTGTACATCAACTGTAGAACAGGACTGGTAATAACTTCAGAGAGGCATTTTATCAGCTACTTATGAATCCAGCATCTTAAAGAGTCAACCTGCAAAACACCAGGCACCTCCTCAGCTGTCTGTATTTTCTTTCATGAAGTAGGAAGATGTCTGTGATGCGAAGAATAACTTAAAAGTTGGGTAGGAGGTGTTCTGTTTGGGTTTTTTGTTTGTTTTGTTGTTGTTTTGTGTGGGATTGTTTTTTTTTAATTTGATTTTTTTTAATAAAAAAGGAATAGTATCTGTTACTTTAGCATTCTTCATGTAAATTTCTTTGTCATGTTTTTCTAGAGCTACAAAGATTTCTGATATTCTGAAAAAAGTGTAGCTCATGTTGAGCATTTTGTTTGTTTGTAAAGAATTAGAAGATTGCGCGCTTTTCAATATATCGATCTGAACGCTTTATCTGTCTCTCAGGGAAATGTTGTCCAAGTATGCATGGAAAATGCTGAAGTGACAGTATGAAAAATTGAGTGGAGCCTTCCCCATGATATTCCAAGATGCTCTATAATCGTTTAGTCTTTCCAACACTGCTTCAGTAAATGGTTTTCAATTTCTACCTGTAGGGCCCACCCCTTGTGCTGTCAGGATGCTTCAGTTCCAGTTGTCAATTTAACTACCAATTAGTGCCAATTGTGAGGGAAGTTTTTTGCTAAAAGTTTGTCCTTGCTGAACTTGACAAGCATATTTCCCATCCATCGATGAGCTCTCAGGTAGTTATGATTTCCCAAAGTGCCGGGATGTGTCTTTCAACCAGTAAAGTGAAAAGGAGGTTTTATTGTTCTCAGGTCCTGATAGGAAGTTCCTCAATTTGCCATGGATTTGTGTAACAAAAACCTTAATTTTATATTAAAATGAGACCAATTCCTTTGGTGGCTGTAGGCTTCGAGTAAGAGCTGTGGAGCTGAAGTTGTGATACCTCATGAACTGAGCTACACCTGAGAAAGACTTTGTAGCTCGTGGGCAGCACTGTATTTTTAGGATGTAATAAATATACAATCACAGGAATCAAAAGAAAAATAAGTTTTCAAGTGAAAATAATGAGAATGAGGCTGCATAAATTTTGTTTCTTAAAAGTTCTGTTTTAAAATTTGGGTTTTCTTCCTATTCTGGTAAAGTCAAGGAAGAAAAAGGAAGCTGTAGTACATGTGGTGCAACAGACTGAGGCTCTTTTGTTTGGTGTTTAGCTTTTGGTTTTGGTTGTGGTTTTGGGTTTTTTTTGACAAAGCCAGGGATGTTGATGTTGGGCAATTTACGGTCTCAGTTTCATTACAGAAATAATTTGCTGCAAGAAATATTTTAGGCAGCGTTTAAAGGCAACTATTATTTGCAAGCAGTGTGTGAGGCATGTAAAATTGAAAATAAATGCAGATAATTTTCCTAAAGATATTTAAGCAAATATTAATGTGTTTGAATAGCCTCTCGGTGATCCCTGAGGAACACCTGTAGTGATACAGAGAAATTTATAACTTTCCTTTTTCCTGAGGACTCCCTCGTAGTGTAAAAATTCCCCTGCAAGGATTTCTTTCAAAGCCTTTATTTTACAGCAGTCATGCCAGCAGCTAAGCAAAAGTTAAGTGTAGCTCTCCCTGGAGACTGTCAGTGGCATTCCTGAATTAACCGCAGGAATCATTAGGAGCCACAGAAGACATCCTTTTCCTTGCTCCAGGCTCTGAGCTCAGTAACTGCTTCCCACCCAGCCCCTGGTGAGCAGAGGCAAAGCTGAGGTTTGTTCCAGCCTGGGAACGTGCTGGAATAAAAGGCTGGTGAGCAGAGGATCACTGGAGGCGAGCAGCAGCGCTGCAGGCGCCGCCAGCCAAAGGGATTTCAGAGCAGTTCAGAAGGCCCCAGTCGCTCGCTGGTTTCAATCCAGAAGCCACGTTAGCTCATTCTGCTTCCCCTGGCCAAGGGAGCTGCACGTGCAACAGGGGCACTGCTGCCAGGGAGAAAAGGGGGGTTTAGTATGGGCAGAACTGGTGGTGGGGGCACGCAGCTGTCAGCACACAGAGGACAGAGCAGCTGAACCAAACCACGCCTCTTCCATCCCCTTATCTTCTAAGGGCATCATGCCAGAGCATCATCAGGGTCTGTGACATGTTATACGCCCAACCGAAGAAGTCAGGATTTTAAAGTGAATGGGCAAGCCCACCTTATTTTTCAATTAGTTTGGGATCATCTGCAGCAAAATTGGTGCAGCATGAACCTGTGTATTAAAGCATGATGCAAAAGGCTCAGAATCTCAGTGCTCACCTCAAAGTAATGAGCTTAATGAAAATCTGCGATATTTTTACAGAATAAGTTTTCTAAATGGAATTACTGACATACTTGCTATCTTGTTAGTCCATTTTCACTCTTATTTCCTTTTTTTTTTTTAAATTTTAAATTGCCTGTTTTTCAGGACACCTGTTCTCTAATTATTGTGCAGTCTAAAGCATTTCACATAGACCATTGGCACACTTTGCAATATCTGGTGTTGTCCTGCCATACTGACAAGAAAATAAAACGTCCAGA
This sequence comes from Dryoscopus gambensis, assembly GCA_013389985.1. Taxonomy (NCBI): domain Eukaryota; kingdom Metazoa; phylum Chordata; class Aves; order Passeriformes; family Malaconotidae; genus Dryoscopus; species Dryoscopus gambensis. Next base: position 321,033 of record WEIT01008868.1, read on the forward strand.
GGCAGAGGGAAAATGCTTGTATTTCTTTCTTCACAAAAAATCATCTGAAACAAGACTTAATGCCAACACGATATTTCCAATTTATTCATTTATTTCTGCTAATTAATAGGTCTTGGTTATGATGTTGGCTATCCCACATGAACTGGGAGCAGGTGCTGATCTAAATATACAAGGACTTTTTATTGAGTTTTCATGTGAACAAATAGGAATTATTTTAATCATTTAAAGTTTATACCAGAATTTTATTGGTCTGTAAGACCAAACTGATATTTAAACCATGGGGTTTTTTTAAGAAATCTCAATGTAAAATTGTTTCTTGTGCAAATTTTTTAAATGTTGTGCATATCCTCAAAGCACACTCAGCTACAGCAAATGAGGACTGGTGCACTGCGTAGCAGTACATGTGAAAGCTGTTAATGCTGCCTTTTATATTAAGAAGTCTTGGCTAAAATTTTGATCCATTTTGTTGAGTAGGGGACAATTCCTGCCTCAAAGTTGTTGCTGTGTAATTGGGATATGTGATTTATTAATAAAGGAAATGAGATATAAAAGGAAATATGTGTATACTTCAATATGTTGAATACAGGGCTTACTGGCTCAGTGGAGTTACCGTAGCTCAAAAATAAATAAAGAACATGGACTACACTAAATTGTCAGGCAACATTAAGCTTCTCTTTCTGTGTGGAAGGCAATGACACTGATCATTCCATGAAATAATTATTTTGTAATTGATCTAAATTCTGTCCTTGCAGAAGACCACCTGCTCATTACTGCCTATCACTGAAAAGCCAAGGAACGCATGGAACTGAGCAGTCTGTATGCAAAACCAAATATTTGGGGTTTTAAGGGAACTTTTTCAGTAAATGTTTCTATCTAAATTAAATGTATTCTGCACAAGTCCTGTAGCAGGCAATTCTCGATGGGGCACAGACTGATGGATAGTAAAGCAAAACTTTGTCAGGCTGGACGTCCCCTCTGAGACAGTAGGTTCACTGCAGTGCTTTGAATGGGGGATGAAATGCATGAGTTTCATACTCATAGAGTGAGAGAAACCATAGCATGGCTGAGGCACTATTTATTCCACAGACAACATCTATTCAGAATCAGGAATACTTCTGTAAATTCTGCAAATTGTGGAATAACTGGATAAGATGAGCTACTTTTCCAACTCTAAACCAGGCAGATGTGGCTCCCTTTTCCAGTTTCACTAGGCATCCAGTCCATCCTAATGTATTTAATATGAAGCCTAAAATACAGTTTATGCAGGGTCTGGTGGAGGCAGGAAGGTGAAATAAAGAGCACTGACTACACTGAGATGAAAACTGGTGTGTGTGTGTCATGTATGCACAGGTTGGTAGATGTGTAAGGGAATATTAAAAGGATTTCTGTTAAGAGGGACCACAGTAACCAGTAGGGCAGGTGTTTCATTATGGAAATTAAGTAATTGTTGCTCTTTCTGGCATGAAGTAGGCATAGGAACACAAGAAAACCACAGCACTTGGGTGGCTTCCTCGTCATGTAGAATGGCCACCCTGAGCTCAGCCCAGAGCTTCGCCTCTCCAGGCTGAAGCATCCCAGCTCTGCCAGCCTTTGCTCCCAGCAGAGCTGCTCCATCCCTCTGCTCATGCTGGTGCCTCCTCTGGGCTCTGTGCAGCAGCTCCAGGCCCTCCCTGTGCTGGCCCAGGGCTGGGGCAGCTCTGCAGGTGGGGGCTCAGCTGAGGGGGCAGAGGGGCAGAATCCCCCTCCCCTGCTGCCCATGCTGGGGCTCAGCCCGGGGCAAAGTTTCATAGAATGGTTGAGTTGGAAGGAACCTTAAAAATCACCCAGTGCCACCCCCTGCCATGGGCAGGGACACCTCCCACTGGCCCAGGCTGCTCCCAGCCCCAGTGTCCAGCCTGGCCTTGGGCACTGCCAGGGATCCAGGGGCAGCCACAGCTGCTCTGGGCACCCTGGGCCAGGGCCTGCCCACCCTCACAAGGAATAAATGTTTTCCTAATAAGCAATCTAAACCTAAATCCTTCAGTTTGAAGCCATTCCCCCTTGTCCTGTCTCTCCAGGCCCTTGTAAATAGTCTCTCTCCATCTTTCTTGTGGGCTTCCTTCAAGCACTGCAAGTCCATGTAGGCTGCCCCTTGTAATGTTCATGACCTTTCCCATTCTTTTAGAAATATTGTTGAACTTTTCTCTAGTGACTGTGCCTTCACACTCGATGCAGCAGGATTGGGAGCTGAAAAAGAAAGGAAAAAATAAAAGATAATGCACTGAAGGTAATTTTGCACGTGGTACCACATTCTGCTTTGCAATAAGTAAAGATTTGCAGCCACTCAGAAATCCTTTATTTTATAATCTCCCCTATTGATCACACCTGTATTGAAATCCTGAATGTGGAAGCTCAAACATTCTTTGCTCAGGCTGCTCAGAAATGATTGGGTTATCATTTATTTCATCGGAGAATCAAAAAGGGGTAATGAGACATCTTTTAATCTTTAAAAGTGTTTTGTCATTCTGTGCCTTTCCAACGGAACACTGGTCTGGATTCTTTTGGAAGTGCAGATTGCTCATTAGGAATGCGAGCAATGAAATAATTTAAAAGAGGGAACATTCATCCTGTATTTCTAAATCTCTACTATTTTCAATTGACTCTTCATATGAAACATTTCTTGTTCAGGCTGTTTGGAGAGGCATTAAGTGTTTTGGGTGCTAATTCAAAGCTTATAGGAATTAATGATGGGCCATGTAAGTGGAAAAAGTATTCTTGTGTATAACCTGTCACAGACAAACTGGGGAAAGGTTTGTCCTTGCTACTGTTCTGGCCTTTTATTACAAAGAGCAGGAAGAACAGTCAATAACCACTTATTAATGATTTTCTCTGTCCTTTATTGTAGCTTTAGGTACATTAGGCTCTCAGTAATTATCTCATTCATAATCCTCCATAACAAGTAATATTTTCTGCATCTTGTGAAGCATAATTGGAAAATATTTTCTTTGGATGTACACTATTTCTATTCCCTCTTTAATATAACTTTCCCCAAGAGTATCTTGCCAAGGAAAAATGAGCAAGCATAATTTTATACAGGTAATCAAATCTCTCAAATGCTGGCACGTTTTCCTTTATCTCCATGGGACCAAAAGCTAACCTTCAAACAGACCCAGGCATTAAAGGGGAGAATTTCAGCTCACAATTAGAACTCAAATAAGCTTGTGCAAGGCACCTTGAACAGAAGTGCTATTTTGAGTTATTAGTACTATATTTCTACTACAGAATATTTCATTTGATTAATACAGAACTGTAAGGGAACATATATATATACATACACACATATATGGTAGTCTAAGTGCATGTGTTGTGTATATATAGATATGTCTAATACATTATTTAAACACTGCCTTACAGCAGGAGTTTACAGCCTTTCTAAATAGTTCTATTTTTGCCCACTTAGGACTCCAAACCACATCTTGATGCAGGTTTTATCTTACCGTGTTGAGCAAAATAAATGGGAAAGGAGGGGGGGAATAAAGAAAGAAATCAGCATGTCTTTAGATTCCATTCAGTTGCAATACCCAGCAGAACAGTTCATTTATTCCAAACTTTCTGACATAAATCACGCTGAAGGGGGAGACAAGGAAGCCCCAAGGGACTGCAGATACAGAGCTAAGGGCTGGTTTCAGGCTGAGCAAACACTTTAATCCGTGCTGGACCTACAGTGGAACCTTTCAGCCTCCCTTTTTGTTGTGGAATTGAAGATTCTCATTTCTATTCTCACTCATTTCAGCATCAAGGGCTCTGGTGAGTACAGAACCTAGGGAAAGATGATACTAAGAGAGCATTTGAGTCTCCAGCTGTAAATAATTCACCGGGACTCTGGTAGTGTGTAACCCAGCAAGATAGCTGCCATGTACACTGTGCTTAAGCTACAGGAGACTCTAGATAGCTCAGGGAATATCTTTTCTTTTTTCTTTTTTTTTTTTCCCTGGTTTAAAAGTTTGGCTTGACTTTAGTTGCATATTTAAATGCTGCAGTAGTCTTATGTTGGTGATTAAGAATTTTATGATGTGACTATGATAATTTTTTAAGATGAGTTTTTGGATGATTTTCAATTCCATTTTCAGTTAGCTAGTTTATTCCATGGCTGTCCTATGTGCAGTCTGATAATTGAGGTCAGAATTTGGTTTTTTATGTGCTTGGGTCAAGATTTTTCTATTTTGCGTTACCATGAAAATATCCACTGAGTTCTTCCAATTATAACACTTGAATTCTAAGATGATATGCTTAGTGAGTTTTTTGTTAATCATTATCTTAATTTACTGTGAAAACATTGGTAAAAATGGGATATTCAGTAACTGGCTTTTTAAATCTGGTGCAAATATGATTAAAAAAACCCAAGAAAGAACAAAAGGCCTCAATACAAAAGTTATATTTTTAGCCTGAGTTAAAACAGCAATGGAGATGAGGTAACTTGGCTATTAGTTTTGGTAATCTGTTGGGTTTATTTGCCGATGGAACAAGCTCAGATCACCCGTCTCTGTCTGGAATTTCAGCCCAGGTAGAAACCACAGCTTTGGTTTTGACCATCTCCTGAGTCGGGCTCATAGCTCAGGCCAGTATTCCTTCTCCAGAGGAGAAAGGGCCTTCTTCCAAGGGGTCCTGACAGTCTGCGGTGGTGGCTTTGTTCTGAAAGTTCTTTCCTTTGCACAAAAACATTAAACATCATGAGCAAAATAAAGACCGGGGATAAAGAGAAATGCTGTAACTTTGGGGAAGGGAATTGAGAAGGGTGGGAGCTGCTGTTCAGCTTTCTGTCCTGGGGAGAGGAATTTCAAATAGCTGCCTAATGATACAGGTAAAATATTGGCTGGGGACATTGCCAGCACGTTTCCTGTTTCTCTGAAGGTTGGCTGTGGGGCTCTGTCCATGAGGCCCTCTGTGAGAGGCTGTGCCTGGTTTTACACCCAGGCGACGTGCAAGGCTCACATTTGTGGAAAGGGACGGATGGCAGCTCTTTTCCAGCCTGGAAAGAGGCATTTCATTGTTTCAGAGCTAGAGAGAGTTCAGGTAGAGTTGCTGAAGCTGCTGGTGGATTTCTAAGTGTCTTTGTGACTCTCAGAAACCATGTGCCAATGTCCAGATTAGTGCTAGAGAGCTGACCTCACCTGGACCTGAGAGTTAAATGACCTGGGAGTTGCTTAGGAAATCAAATTTTGTCATCCTCTGATGGCACTCCTTCTTTGTAGGTGGGATGACCTCTAACACTCCTTATTTCCTCTCAGTATTCTTTGAACTACAGCTCAGACTATTTTATATATAGCTGGATTTAGCATTAGTCAGTGTTTCTTGTGAAGCTCCCATAGGCTTTGAGCCTGTCTGTAAATCAGGCCTTGCAGATAAAAGAATGTGTATTTGCACAGTTTGTCAAGTCTTAGGGCTGGATGATGTGTTCAGTTTTTAAAATACAACTTTAAAATAATAAAAAGCCCGCCTTAGAGTGCAGACGCTGCAAAGGCCACAGCACGCAAATCAGAGGAGTGCACATTCCCTGGCACGAGTCAGAACATACACAGTGATACCTCTCTAAAGAGCTGCTGGGTGAGCTTGTACAAGTGCTGCATTGTTTGCTGAACTAGAAATGCTACCATGCACCTTTTCCAGCTGCATTGTGCCTCCCCACTACTGAAAGGAGCTTCCACAAACTTCACTTCAGTGTATTTGACATTTTTATTGTGTTTTGTATCCTTTTGTCCTGTAAAACAGTGTCCTTTGCACATTCAATTCGTTGTTCACAGGGTCAGCTTCAAAAGGTTCAAGAACTTAGTGGAGCACTTCTGCTGTAGGAGGATGCAACGTCTGCTCCTCTTACTTATTTTTCTCCTTCTCTGCATTCCTTTATGCTGATAAGGAAACTGAAGTTTGAGAGAGATAATTTTTTTTAAAAATCCTTTGCCATTTACTTTCAATTTGTCCAAGTGCAGCATACCTGTGCTGACTCCATGTTCAGTATTATCATTAGGAGAGCTTAGGGAGTGGGAAGAAAGGATTGTGGGAATAGCAAAAAGGAAGATTTCAAAGGAATTAATATTTGTTTTTACTATTTTTTTTAATTGTCCAGCTACACATTGTCGTTTAAGATACTAGTCAACCTCACAAATGGATGAGACTTTCTCTGTTAGAAATAAGAATTTCAGAAAATTAGTTTGTTTCTAAATTTTGGAGAATAGTATTTAAGCTGAATAGAGACTCTGTGCTGTTGTATTTATTTGTCTATTAATGTTTAACTACATTATTCGTGGAATTCTCTTGGAGCTCAGTGAAATATTTGCATTAAAACAAACACCACTTTTATTACCAAGGTTTGACACAGCCAGGCAGGTCTGGAGCAGGGAACTTAATGCTTCTCTGTTCCTCTTAGTATTCATCTTAATTCATCACACTGGGTTCATGTGGCGTAAAAATGGGATGCACTTCACTGAAAAAATATGAATATATCCTCAGAAATATGCAGTTGTGTGTACCCTGAGATGAGAGAGTCACTTTTAGTATCTATATTGGCTTTTCAAGCAGCAATAAAGGAAACTCTGTGATAATAACTGAGCACTTGTGACTGGCAAACACACTCCTGCAGTTCAGAACTGGAATATGAATGGGCACTGCAGGAAGTTTGCCCATTTCTGATGAAAACAGTTTTTAGCAGCATGAATTTATGAATCTACTCAGTGCAAATGAGAGTTTATTATGCCGAGAGTCCAAAAATGATGCTTCATTTATTAAGTTAATACAAAAACTGTATTCAGATAGTGTTGGAGAGTTTTGTAGACCTTCCTGAATATCAGAGCTGAGGCTGAAACCATTGACTTGGGTTATGGGAGGTAATGGTGAAAACAGGACAAGCTGCCAAAAACTTCCTATGCTTGATTGAAATGAATGTGTATTTGGAACAGCACCTGTCACAGTTTCCCAATCTGTGCACTAGAGAAAATGAGGCTTGCCCATTTTGAAAATTCTGGGTTTGTTTAATGAAAGCTTTTTGTAATATTTTTGCACTATAAAAAAGCTTTTGCCCTTTTCAGACCATTCCTCCACAGCATGGGTCAGCTGCAGTTAATGCTGCAAGAGTTGAAGCTTTGACATCTACTGTAGTACAGTCTGAAGTAGCTTCAAATTTCCATGGATATGGCGGAATTCATAACATAAAATTCAGGCAAATTTGATACCTAGTGCCACATCTCTCGGAGGCTCATTGCCAGATTTGGATATCTTGTCTGCCAGCTGCACTGGGCACTGCCCAGCTCATTCAAACCATATGCCTAGAGCAAACAATCAGCAAAGTGTGTTAAAAGCTCGGAGAAGTACCACATTAGCCATACGTCAGCCAGCTGCATGTCCTGCCCTATTAATTTCGATAAAAGCTTACCCCTTCAAAACTGATTTTTTGACTTCTTTGTTCTAAAAATACGGCTTAAATAAAATCTGTGTATCTGCAGTTAGGTTTACAGCAACAAATTCATTCTATCTGCAAAATAATATTGAAATTCTGGTTCAGTTTTAAAAGTTTCCCTAGAGACAGAAGAATCCATTACAAGCTTTTCTGTAGCTGGAAAGGAAACAGTCACTCATGAGCACCCTAAAGCCTTTTGTAGCACATATTCTTCATACTCTTGAGGGACTCTTGCCCAGAGTGGAGTGCTCAGTCTTGTGCCATAAGAAAAATGAAAAATGTATGTATTGTTTTTCCTCCTTTTGTTGATTTGACCAATGCTCACCCTGCTGGAGTCGCTACCCTGAGGCTGTTTGCAAGAGTGAGTCAAGAATACACTGGCAATAATAAACATGTAAACTGTGTATTTGTATGGCTCCCTACATCTGTGAGGCACTGCTTTGTCTCTACACCTCTATGAATTTGTTTTATGTGTCCTGGTTAAAATGGATTCTCTGGTGTTTACACTTATATAGCCATGGATTGTTATTATCTGCATATTAGAAGGGGTGAATACAAAAAAAAAAAAAAGAGATAGCATTGCCCTTGTGACAGGTACAAAATACTTTTTCAGGGTCCAGGGTAGTATTATTTTAAATTCAATTTTGTGGGGTTTAAAAAACACAAGAACAATGCATATTAATAAAAATGTTACAGCATCTCTGAGCGGGAATGAGATATTTTGCTCCAAGCAGTCTTAGCTAAATAAAAAAGGGTAGCAAGTATATTGTGAATGAAACATTTTCATTGCTGATTCTTACCTACATAGTCTTCTGCTTTGATCCTCTGAAATATTTTATCAAGAGAAACCAATGTTGCAAGTGCTAAGGCAGAACAGCGGAGCAGCCTACTGGGGTTAGTTGTCTGTTCTCCACAGTGCTCACAGCTAAGCCAAAGTGAGGCATAATTAGGCAGGTAAATTCAATCTACTTTCTATCAGTCAAACTGATTTATACCATGATTAATATCACCCTGCAATGTTAGGGAAAAAAAATCTTTAAATATTAGGGGTAATAGAAAATATGACAGACGTTTATTGTTTATTTGATTGGAGCATCTCCGTGCCCAGGAAGGGCTGAGGGAGCTGGGGCTGCTCAGCCTCGAGAGGAGCCCCAGCCGAGAGGGGCCCTCGGCCCTGGGTGTCCCTGTGGGCAGGGAGGGCTCCGGGCAGGGCCCGGGCTCTGCTCCCCGGCCCAGCGATGGCCCCAGAGGAACGGGCAGGGGCTGAGCCCAGGCAGCTCCCCCTGCACAGGAGGCAGAACTTGTGCCCCGGGCAGTGCCCAGCCCCGAGCAGGTTGTGCCCAGAGGCTGTGCAGGCTCCTCCCTGGGGATATTGCAGAGCCACACGGACACACTGCTGTGCCCCGTGCCCTGGGCTGGCCCTGCTGGAGCAGGGAGGTGGCACCAGAGGAGCCTTGGGGCCCCCTCCAGCCTTTAACATATTGTGTGGGTTTTTTTCCCTGTTGATCTGTGAAAGTTCTCACAGTAAATACAAAGGAACAAGAACACAGTTCCACTCTACAGGGCTTACACTGTGTGCAACAGATGCAACACAGCATTGTTTATCCTTTGTTGCTGCTCATCTCATCACGTCACAGATCTTTAATAACTTTATTGGGTAGTTTATCGACTCAGCTTCCAGCTTCTTTTTTCCTTCCACTCTAGGTCATTGCAGACAGAATACATCTTGAACTGGCACAAGATACCTCACTGTTCTACGTAGCTAAAAGCTACTAAAGCTCCTTCTCATTTGTGCAGTAGTTCTGGGTGGTTGCTGTCCTCCAAATTCTGGTCCCCAGTATTAACAATGTCAAACATGGTTTGAGACAGTGGCAAATTCTTGGAGCTTTTACTTTTTCTTGTGGTAGAAGTGGCTGAAAATCCAACAGCCTTTTACCAGATCTTGACTGCGGCTATGAAATCTTAAGGTCTGCAGAGACATAATCACTGATATAAATATGTGTTTGTAAAGGTTGCTTCGAGGATGGGGATGTGGCTCCCTGCAGAAGAATTCCTCCAGTGTTAAACTGATACTCCACTGGATGAGAGCCAACAGGCTCTAAACTTGCTCTTAAGAACCTGAAACTGGATATAGAATACATCTGTATTGCTAATTTGCACCTTGAAGGTGGAAATTGGCTGGAGAGCGGGTGAGAATGAATAAATTGATTCACAGTGGGTTGACAACTCCCCGTGTCTCACTTTCTGTGAAACACCTCTGGGTGATGCCACCACAAAATTTGACTGCTGGCTCGCAAGCTGGTCTACTATCAATATGTGATTAAAAATCTGTTGCTCAGGTATATGAACTGGATTCGTGGCACTGTTTTCCAGATTACTTTGTCTAACTTTGAATGGGTGATAAAGGGACTGGAGCAGAGCAAGGAAAAACCTGCTTCTTCAAAAAATGTCATCTCTGCTGACTCTCATAAATGTGCAAGTGGAATAATGCAGCAGAAAATCAAGCCCAGATCTGAAAGAAATAATTTATCAAGAAAATATTTTTCTTTATAAAAAGGGGATTTTTTTATAGTTTTAGAGAGAAAAATAATGAAGATGAGTAAGTTTTAGCAAGTATTACAAGGTGAAATTTCTAGCAGCCAAATCATTAAAGGCATTCATTTGTAAACATCAGTGATGGAGATGACAAGTTTTATAGATCACAATTCTTCTCTTCTTGTCATGAGGAGTAGTGATTTATTATTTGAGTAATCATGCAGCACAACACAGGATTTAGATTCCCCGAAAAAAAGATTTGCAATGTTTATGAATGTATTAGTATTTCATCATTAGAAAATTATGAACTCAGAAAAAAACCCATTAGTTTCTAAAATGTGATGCTTGTACACTGAATAAAGCTGTAATGTAAACCAGACAGGCAGACCTGTGAATCAAATGCTCTTGCACATCATATATTAAAGATTTTCGTTATTTGTTTCTGCTGTAGACAAAGAATATTCATGTTTGTGATGCTATAGTCCATGATGAAGGGACAGAGTGTACTCAGAAAAGCATCCTTATGTTGAGCACACTTAATAAGTAGAACTGCACTATTTGGCTTTCTTTCATCCTGAGAATTGTCCATTTTCATACAAAGATTAAATGAGACAAGAGACTCAGCTGTCCTGGCAGTCTACACTTGGTGTTGAAGAATGAAGGGATTAAATACATGAAATTCTTAGCCAGTATCTTTCTATGAAGGAAAACATAACATTATGCAATTACACAATATGGGCATTTAAATTTATTCAGCCCTTGTAGAATCTGCCTGTGGCTTTTTTCCCACCCCAAACAGACATGATTGTAGTTTTATTCTAAGGAGCAATTCGCCATATCACAGCTGGTCATCAGTGAGGCATTGTAGGCTTAATTCCACGGCTGGCCTTCAGTGAGGCGCTGAGATTCCCTCGTGCTGCTCCATGCCAGGACACACACTCGGTTCTTCATGCGATGGGGAGCACTGGATGTGGATTTGTTGGGAGCACAAGCTGCAAGTTTGTTTTTTCAGGCTAAAGGGAAGGACTATTAACCACACACTCTAGAGCCTCTGATTTTATAATTGGAAATCAATTGGGCAAAGCATAGTTTTGCATATGCGACCTCTTCTCGTGATTGTATCCCAGAATGGTTTTCTCCCGAAATGATTTGCTTAACAATTTTACATTAACAGCTAATCTATTTGCAAAATCAGTTTGAAATACTAAATTACCTAAGTGCTTTTGGCGACCACATAGAAGAAAGTGTAACCAACATAGAATTATCTGAATAGTGGGGTTTTTTTTGTAATTTACATTTTAATCTCATTGTTTATTTGCTTTAATTAAAAGCCATCACAAAAGTTATTGGCACTGTGGAGTTGCAGTGACTTTGGTAAGGGCACAGTGGGGCCGATTACATCTGCAGTTGATATTGTTCTGTTGTGCCCAAGGAGGGTAAAATGCAGCTCGAGTGTGCTAGGCCAGACATTGCTAAAAGACTTTGACTCCACTGATTTGACCACCACGGGCCTGTGTGGTGGTGTGGACTCATTTCTGTCCTGATTACCCTGGTATTTGGGAATGCTCAGGTGGCAGGGATATAGAATTTCCTATTATTGTATTTCCTATTATTTTTCCTCTGGTATTGTGCACGGAGAGCTGTTTAGCTCTCTGAAAAGAAGGTGCCTGGCCAGTGTATTTAATAACAATGACCTTCAGATTCAGGGCTGGGGCAACAGGACCCCAAATCTGTTTTGTTTGCTGAAAGATGAACTATAAAGCAAACTGTTTGTGATCAGTGGCAAGTCCCTCAGGGGCCAATGTGGGGCGAGTGTTGTTTAATATCTTCATTAAGGATGGAGATGAATGAATGGAGCTCATGGATTAGATAAGAGATGAAGAAAAAATTAATTCCCTGGGAGAGTGGGGAGGCCCTGGCACAGGGTGCCCAGAACAGCTGTGGCTGCCCCTGGATCCCTGGCAGTGCCCAAGGCCAGGCTGGACACTGGGGCTGGGAGCAGCCTGGGACAGTGGGAGGTGTCCCTGCCACTGTCGTTTTTTTCCTGTATATACAGTGCTTGATCTTATACAAACATATCAACATGGCAATATATCAAATATGTTGCTCTTCTGGGTAATTTTATGTTGGAAAGGGAGAGCTCTTTCCATGTTAAAGGGCAAATTTCTAATTAATAACTCAGAAAAATTGTTTGGGATTTTTAATTTGCAATAATTAATTTATTGTGGTGGTAGCAATTTAGATTCTGGGAAGCAGGAATGAGGAAATAATCTACTGGGTCTTCTCTTTTTGCCTGAGGTCTCATTATCTGTGCAAGCTTATTATTTACTACCCCTGTTGTAAAATGTGCAAGAATATCTGAGATTTGTGGTATGATAGGGCTGAATTGAATTGGATCTAAGTAACTGCAGATGTGGCTGGTTTCATCTTTATCAGCTTATCTAAGCTTTTGCACTTAAAGGCTCTGTCAGTTCAAAGCACAGGCACTGCTTGGTTGAGCAGAGCTAAACTATGGTAGCACTTCGTAGCCTTTCAAAAATAATTCTAATTTTAATTCAAACATATGTACTACAGAACTTGGAGGAGTTTAGATATGCATCAAGTAAAAATTCCTTTCCGTTTTATAGAATAAGGAGGCACAAGGAAAAAAAAAAAGAAGAAACATATCAAAGCTCTTGAAGTTTAATTTTAGCTGTCTCAAAAAACGTTTCTTCTTTCCATGTGAACAAATATAATTGAGTTCTTTTCCCATTTCCTTGCTTGAAATAAAAAAAAAAATTAAAAAATCACTAAAATTTAAATCAAGATTTAGCATCAAAGAGCAACTTTGTCAATACAGGCATTTGGGGAGATTCTTAGAATGCTGGAATAATTATAACATTGGATTTCTGTTCAGCACAGGGGTAGACAAAAATTTGCTACTCCAGAGCATAATGAGATATCTAAGTGCATTTCTGCATTTGAAATGATGGCAGAGCCTACAAGTGCAGTAGGAATAAAATGGGTTTATTTTTTTTTTGCATTGGGTTTTGGTTTGTTTGCATCTCCAATTTTGATACTTTGTACTTCAGCTGGACATCGAGGCACGTTCAGAGGAGAGCTGCATCCTTTCTTTTGATTGCATTTTTTCAAAAGGCAAAAATATGGGCCAGATATGGATCACAAATAGATCACTTCAAAAAGAGCCTCAAATTTATGGCTGAAGATTTCCACAGCAAGAGCAAACTCAGCCTAATTCATTTGCTAGTGAAATATATTCAAAGCAGTCCCAGAAAGGGCTGTGCACAGGAGTGGATTTGTGCACTGGATTTTTGCATCAAAACTTGCAATCCAAAATCCTTTGGCCAAGGTAGGATCTGTGAAAGACAAGCAGGAAGAAATTATGAGGAAGAGACTGTTAAAGCTCTCAGGTCTAATAATTTCTTTTTGCTTCCCAAAACTCAGTCCATCAGCTTTCACGCTGCTATGTGGTATTGGCCATTTATGAAAACTTGACTTGCCTCTTAATGATATCCTATATAAGGTGAGAATATGTTTTGAAAATATAATATTCTGACCCCTGGGAAAAAATAAGCAATCGGATCCCCTGTAGTGTTTGTGGACTCAGCCTGGGGTGATAAGAGACAAGGGACTAAGTCCAGGAAACTGCTCGTGGTGCTTCAGAGATCAATCCTTGGCACCAGAGTGACCCTGAGGAAGGGATCCCTCATGCAGAGTGTCCCTGTCACCCTTCCTGTGCTGCAGCAGAGCCCTCACCACAAATCTCAGAGGGGTCTCAGAGAAAGCAGCAGGATGTTCCCTTATGCACAGTGCTCCAAATGATGGGAAAGAAAATGCAAGATTGGGGGTGGGGAAAAAAGGGAGAAAACAAAACTTGAGAGCTTGGTTTGAACATGTGAGGCCTTGACGCTGTGGGGTGACCCTGTCACTTCCCGTCTCTGAGCACAGGAGTCAGTTGTGCCCATCCTTCCCCAAGACAGCCTCCTGCACTGTGCTCCATGTTCCTTGGGACCTGACAACGTGTTTATTGATTTCCAGAGATGTTTTCTGGGGGAAAATTATTGCCTTCACATGTGAGATTTCTCTGTGCTTATTGAGGATTGCTGAGGAACTGGAAGGGACTCCTGTCACTGGGGATGATGTAATGTAATTTAGGAGGAGATAATATGGGGATGTTTGTCATCCTGTGATATAGCTCAAAGATTTTCATTGCAAACTACAAAAAAAGTAATAATTTAAAGGTCTTTCTAAATCCTACACAAGAAGGGCTCTCAGTAGGTACTCTAAATGTGGAATTTACTCCAGTCTTAACTCTTCCTGCTTGGATTATTTATTCAAATTGTGCAGAAAAATGCTAAGTCACAGTTGTGATGTCCTTTATCACAGACACTCACAACACATAATTTTTTATTAAGATACACTAATAAGAGATATCTCGATCTGTATAACTCAGGAGCACAATCAAAGATGTGATGTTAGAGATCAATTAGTATGTACTAGATGAATGATTAGGATATGATTACTTAGCTTCTGTTAATTTGAAGTCTGGTGGCAGCAGGCTTAATATGAGTGACCAGTGGGTGCTGCAGCAAGGAAAGCCAGGGCTGCTGGGTCACACCAACAAGAGCATCACCAGCAGAGACAGAGTCCTTATCCCGCTCTGCTCAGTGCTTGCCAGGCCACACCTGGAATGCTGGGCTCAGTTTCGGTCCCTGCTATGCAAAAAGGAGGTGGACAGGCTGGAGAGGGCCCAGAGAAGGGACACAAAGGTAATCCAAGGGCTGGGAAGCTGCCATACAGGGAAAGGCTGGGAGGGCTGGGTTTGTTCAGCCTTCAGAGAGGGAGAGTTAAAGGAGAACTTATCACCATGTTCCAGTATGAAAGGCAGATGCAAGGAAGATCTTAGAACTGTGGATTGGCCTGAATTGGAAGGAACCTAAAAGATTATCCCATTCCACCCCCTGCCGTGGGCAGGGACACCTCCCACTGTCCCAGGCTGCTCCCAGCCCCAGTGTCCAGCCTGGCCTTGGGCACTGCCAGGGATCCAGGGGCAGCCACAGCTGCTCTGGGCACCCTGTGCCAGGGCCTGCCCACCCTCCCAGGGAACAATTCCTTCCTAATACCTAATCCAGACCTGTCAGTGGGAAGCTATTCCCCCTTTTCACCAGGAGTCACATGGAAAAGATTAGGGGTAATGGGTAAAAGTTCCTTGTGGGGAGATTCCAGTTGAACATGAGAGGAATCATTTTCACAATATGAACAACCAGCCATGGGAGTAATCGCCCCAGGGAAGTGGTGGATTCCCAAACATTGGGCATTTCTCAGATTCAGCTGCTCAGGCTGCTGGACCATCTTGTCTAGACCATGCTTTTACCACGCTCTGGCCAATAAGGGTTGAAGCAGATGTTCTTTGAGGTCACTTCCATCCTAGTTTTCTATGATTCCATGAAGTCTTTAAAGCACTCAATAAAATGAATATTTGCTGTCCACCCCTGAGTTGAATGCCAATTCTTGTTTATAATATTATAAAGTTAAGAAGAAAGTCCGATAATTGTCTCCAGCAGATTCATTTGCATTATTTCCTCCTAGTAATTACATGAACAATGGGGATTCTGTACCTAAGAGCAAAATACATGTTGATCTGTATGTGCTGAAATATAATCACAGCAAATGTGCTTTAATTATGTGCAAAAGTAAAGGCACGGCAGAAAGCTGCTCTAATATCTACAGAATGAGTCATCACCTAAAAAGACTAAAACATTAAAATAAAGCTGGTTCTAATAAGGAAAATAATTAAATTATGATAAACAAACGGACTGAAATTGCTTTATTTTTGTTGGAAGGAAAGGTTTAATTGGCGGATTTGTGTAGGCAGTAGGGATGGCTTTTCTTTTATAGGAAATAAGAATTTAATTCTCGTAGAACTTGAGTGCTGCTTCGAAGATAAATGACAGATTTTCATTTCATGTGCAGTTGAAAAGTTGGGGAGAAAAGATACTTTCGTGTCACTCAAAGTACAAACCCTTGGAATATCAAAAAATGTTTTGGGGTAGGCATAGTATTTTAATTAGACCAAAATGAAACCCCTTACATGATAACAAATGAAATTCATTTAAAAGGAAACATTCTGTTTACATTTAAAACATATTTAAAAAGATAAATACTTTAAAGAATGAAATTATGCATATACAGGTATAACAAGCTTTTGAATGAAAAATAAAACTGAAGAAAACATATTCAGAAAAAATACTGCATTGGTCCTTCCCCAAACTATTTTCTTTCTAAATCAACTTTCTAGTAATATGAACAGTTGGAGTGAGTGTCACTGAATCTTTATTCTTGTCCAGAAAAAATAAAAAAAAACACAGGTGAAAAAATCTCTGCAGCTCCAAGGGTAAGCCTGGTATTTTGGAGGTGGCTTCTTGTGGTCTGAGCAGCCATTCTTAGGACCTTAACTACTCATTTTGTTCTGAACGTTGGGCCTCCGTTTCTGTGCGTGTTTCCCCAGCAGCAGAATGGGCAGACAATGTGATTCTTGCTTAGCAGTGGTGTGGAGATGCTCTCTTGGTTACTGTGGTGACACGTTTGGCGTGTGCAGTGATGAACATGACGTCCCTGTATTCAGATCTGCATGACGATAACATCCCCTTCATTGCAGGAAGACAAATAAAAGGGTTTTTCTGGTTTGTGGCAGGCTGGGAGTGAATTGCTGGTGTTCAGGATGTGTGATCACTCAGCACTGCACCCCGGGGCTGGATGACACGGCCACTTTGATGATGACTCTCTTTGCTTGGGCTGTCAATATAAAGTGTCACTTCTGGAAAAGAGTTGGGCCAGAAGAGAGCTTTAGCCACAGGGAGAGAGAAGAAATTAGTTTGGCACTAAGATTCAAGGCAGAGTAAATAAAATCTGGGAGTATTCTTAGCAAAAAAATACAGTCAGTATTGAATACAATGTGATTCAAGTCAGGTATTATTTCTGGGGAAAAAAAACAACTCGGAGGCTCCATATCCATCTCTTCTGCAGTCAGAGAAGCTATTGAAATCCATCTCTGCTAACGTGTGGCTCACCTTACAGAATGTAATTCTTTGTGTTCTCCTTGGTTTTAACCAGCTGCTATCCTGATTTCCTCTCATGTAGATTTCCTGGAAGAAATTCCTTCCCATCAAGCAACTCCCCCATCCCTTTGATGGTGATCAATTGCTTCTCCAGTGTTTCCCCACAGGCCTAAAAATTCAGTAATTGTCAAATCCCTTGTAGGCAAGAGCAGGAAATGGAAAGAAATGTACTTATCAAATGTAAAACTCTCCAGGGAACCCTCAAAGTGAATATTATGACAAGCACTCTTGGATTTTTGGGGCATTTTTCCTCTTTGCTGAAGGCTGTGGTTTGTTTGGTTTTTATTAAAAAAAAAAAAGGAAAAAATAAAAAGAAAGTTCCAACCATCTTGTAATCAATAAACTGGCATCTGGAAGTAAATATTCTCAGCTTCATTTTCTGTGGCAAGATTTAAATTGCCTGACATTCCTGTAACTTTTTTCCCCATGTGTTTTAGGAGCCATATGCTTGGTATTTATTTTCTTTTGTTTCCTCCTGCTTTCCCATGTATTTACTCTAGATATTTCTATTTCTTAGTTGTTTTCAGCCTCCAAACTGGCTGATATTTGGCTTTTGAGTTTCACCACCAGTGTCCCTTTGGAACTACATTTCGGCAGATGGAAGAAAACTGAGATATGAGGATTGCTTTTTTCTTATGACAATATAGCATAATTCAGCTGGAGGCTTTTTACATTTTTCTCTATTATCCATCACCTAATCTGCATAACCTCATTCCTTTTTATTAGTAAGGGACAGATGTCAGACTTGTAACTATTTAACTCTTCTATTAAAGTTATTTTTATGGGGATGAAGAGTAAGTACACTGTGTGGAATACAACTTCACTACAATTTTTCATTCTGCCTTAAAAATATAGATTCTTTTCAAGTCTAGAGAATGGTTAGACTTAGTGTCATGTTTGTCTAAACTGTTAGAACTGGACTGAGTAGAGATCAGAGTGGCAAACAGCAAGCAAGGTTTAAAGTTCCAGGCCAGCTGTAAGAAATGCAGGAATATTCATGGATCTGGTGGCACTGGACCTTTAAATGGGGATTTCCATCTATCCTTACAGATACTGCAGTCTCCACAGATGGGATCCACCTGTAAGGGGCTGCTCATGTAACAACTGAAATCTAAGAACTTTCCGGTCTTTCTGGATTCTTTCACAGACTTGGACCTGTTTGTTAAACCTGTGTATCAATAATATATGAAACCAAAGCAAAATATATAACTGGGCCAGGAACTCCGCTTTTCTTACGGATTTCTCTCCTGTTATTGGGAATGTCAGTGTTGCAGTCCCACAGAATTGCTGTCTGTTTTCTCTTGGGGTTTGTGCTGGTTACAAGTGCAGGGTTTCATTCAGCCTAATTATTTTGCCTTGAAAATAATATTTGAGCTTGTTGTAGCGCTGCATTCACGCTTGCTCGTCACACACTCGGGAAAGAAAAGGAGACTGGGGAACCCAGGGGGTTTCCCTGCTCGGCCCCCGTGCCAGCACTGCTTCTGTATAATCAGCAGCAGTTATACACCAGACTGGAGAAAATGATGGCTCCAAGCGTTCCCGTCCTTCTGCCCTTTCCTGAGAGCAGCTACCAGTCAGTGGAGTTGGCACAGCTGAGCCAGGGAACTCTGGGCCAGCTGATAAACACACACCAACTCACAGACCACTGGTTAGGTTTTTAAATAGCCTGGCATTTTTAGTGTGGGTGGAAAAAGAATTTGGTTTAATGCTGGTGTGGTTGTGATTTCTGACTGGCCATGTTTCCAGTTTGTCTCAAAACAGAGTTAACCTTTGATGAGCCAAGACATATTTTTAACTCCATCAGTTTTTATGTCAGAATATTCCTAACAGGACTGACCAACAGTGCATTTACACTGCTGATGTTTTGTTGAAGAACTTCATGCAGCAGATTATCTTTTCACTTAACTTTGCCATCAATGTCCATTTACATACCCAATAATCCCATCTCCATAGGCAAAGAAAACATTCCATCTCCTGTATCCTGAGTAAATGTGAAAAGGCAGCTTTACTGACTTGATAAATAATCCCAAATATTTTACTTTACTTCAGGGTCTCGCTATTTTCAACACTTTATTATCTCCCAGTCAGATAATTGTTAATCTCATTTATCTCGTTTGTATGGAAGTCAGTTACACCTGTACTAGTTACCAGAAAAAGTATAAAAAATAAACTTGTAGGCTAGTGGTAAACTCTGAATATAACTGGACTATAAATTGTGGAGTCATAATATGAATTAATAACTCGATGTTAATTGTGAGGGGTTTTTTGAAGGGTTGTATTTGCTTCTCTATCCTTCTTTATAAGTCTTTGTGCTTCTAACAGAGTTTTGTCCCTTCAAATTTGAGACAGAGACTCCTACTGAGTTCCTGGGGTTTATATCAGGCCCTAAAACCATTAACCCTAAAAAAAAAGAAAAATCATCTCAGGACTAGAAATTTATGAAGGAACTTGACTCTGTTTTTCCCATGAGTCATACTGAATCCATAGGTGGCAACTGTAGAAATTAGCCAATGTCTTAGAAAGCTTTTCTAAAATTATGTATTCAGGGTTCATTCTTCCTTGACTCATGTTCAGAAAAAGGGAAGGAGAAAAAAAACATCTTCTATTTCCCATCAGCAGAGAAGAGTGAGGTAAGCTCGGGAAGCCTGTAGCACACAATGTAAGAGTACTTGGGACAGCAAGGACCTCTGTGTGTTATTGCGGTACAAGTAATTAATAACCATTATTTACAGCTCAGTACTGGCTGCAGTTGTCCCCTGCCCGGCTGCCATTTGGTGCTCTCAGTAGAGTTCCCTCAGGAACTCCAGCAGAAGTAGCAGGAACCTTCATAAGATATTTGGATTTTGTTTCATTCTTGTAGCCAGGGTATGATTTGGATCATTTAAGAATTCCATTTTCCAATATTGTACCTCTTCCTCATCTTTTTAAAGGTGGCTTTTTTTGTGGGATTTTTATCCTGAGCACACATTTTATTAGAGAAACTTCAGCAGAGTCCTTGGAGATCTTAGAAGTTCTCCCTCATGCAGCTATTTCCCTCTTTTGTTGTTCCTTTTATGGAATTTATGTTCTCCAGGGGGCAGCCTGATGATCAGTTCTTTGAGGGAGGGGGAATACACATCCTGTGTATTTGAAAGGTCTTGAGAAATTGTTATTTATACTTATGTACCTTGAGTGCTGCCTCCAGCCCTGGGCCAGCACAGGGAGGGCCTGGAGCTGCTGCACAGAGCCCAGAGGAGGCACCAGCATGAGCAGAGGGATGGAGCAGCTCTGCTGGGAGCAAAGGCTGGCAGAGCTGGGATGGTTCAGCCTGGAGAGGAGAAGCTCTGGGCTGACCTCAGGGTGGCCTTGCAGGGCCTGAAGGAGCTGCAGGAAAGATGCAGAGAGACAATTGACAAGGGCTGGAGGGCCAGGACCCAGGGAATGGCTTCCCAGTGCCAGAGGGCAGGGCTGGATGGGATCTTGGGCAGGAATTGTTCCCTGGGAGGGTGGGCAGGCCCTGGCACAGGGTGCCCAGAGCAGCTGGGGCTGCCCCTGGATCCCTGGCAGTGCCCAAGGCCAGGCTGGACACTGGGGCTGGGAGCAGCCTGGGCCAGTGGGAGGTGTCCCTGCCCATGGCAGGGGGTGGAACGGGATGGGCTTTGGGTTCTTCCCAACTCAGACCATTCCGTGATTCTGTGATTCTTTGCCTCCTTTCTTTACCATAGTGAGAATCCTCTCCTTCCACCCCCAGCAGAGGGGAATGCAGGACAGCTGCTCACCCATCCTTCCTGAGAGGAACTTTAGGGAAAGGCAGGGAACAGCTGAATGGGGACAGGGCCATATGGGGTTTTGGCTGTTCTGTGCTCACAGAGTGCTACGAGCTCTCCCCAGCTTGTGTGGGTAGAGCAAACCGACAGTGATTCAGCCATCATTAAATTAGTACAGATGTCTCCCGCAGCCTCCCACAGGAGTCTTTCCATGAGCTCAGACAATTTGGATAAAGGTCTAGACTAAATCATTGCTAAGTCTATATGGATTCTGGCTGGTTTGAGATTGACATATGTTACACACTTCCAGCTCCTGGGAAACTGATTTGTATACAAGTTGGCTGTATCCCTGCTGAGCCAGAACTTCTTTTTTGATGGGATGTTGACCCCAAATTTTGGATGTTTGAAATCCCAGGTAGTTCAGGTGCTTATAGCAAGTGATATAAATACTCCAAACAGTGCCCACACTTATAATCGTAGCACTGCTATTTTTTCTCCCTTTGAAACAGATCAGGTTATCTGATGTGCCAAAAAAAAAAGTGATAATTGTCCCTGAGACTTGAGTTTCCAAATGTGACTGCAGGACTGCAGTGGGACTGCAGGAGTCAATACAAGTTGCTAGAGAATCAGAGGTAATACATCAGTAGGTATTAAACCCTGCTGGAGCAGGCACAGTGGTTTATTTCTGCATATTTAATACTGTCGATGTGTAATGGTTTATTCATCCTCTCCCCATTCAATTCTTCCAGAAAAGCATTAACAAAGGCAGAAGCTATGATCTATCTCTAGTGGTTTAAAGAATATTTCAAATTTAATGGTATTGCAAATTGATCGCATTATGAGAGACATAACCTTTGCGAGTGAGTTTGTAAGAAATTCACAGAATGCATGACTTAGTGGAAATGCATGGGAAATTACATTAGGAAGCTTTGAAAACCACAGAAGTGATGAGGCAAATAACTCCTTGAGAAACTGCATGAAATGATAATAACTAGTTTCAACCAGGTTCCTCTGAACAACTTACAATTCTGCATGAGTTATCCCTAATAAACATCTAACTGCAAGAAAAGAGGGAAAAATAATCAAATTATCCTCATGTTACATCTATTAGTTCTGATGTATGACACTCTGATGTTGCTGTGTAATTGCAAACAGAGCAGCTCTGAAGAACTGGTTCTGGTTTGTTTGACATCTCATAAGGAGTTTGTTTTGTAGCATTTCCAAGTTGTGTTTATTTTCACATTCTAAGTAATTTGAAAGATATTTCAAGTGAGAAAAAACTGCTACTGCACCCCTGTGCACAGTTCATGGGTTAGTGTAAGTGCACTAGAAATCAGTCATGTTGTCACCTGTAAGCAGATAGTTTATAAGAGAAGCAATATGTAAGTACCCACAATTTAATTTTTCAGCTCTCTTTATTTCACTGTTACCTTCTCAACAGCTTTCAATTTTAGCTCGAGCTGGCTGCAGAGCTGATGTTTATATTTCTGCTCTGTAGCTGTGTTTGACAGCCAATTGCTAGAGAAGAGCTTTCTATTTGCACTGCCAGCTTTACACATTATGTGGTTTTAGACAGTACTTACTTCCTTATGTTCAGACTAAAGGATGCTAAGCAGTAATCTTAAATTTGGAAAATTACCTTCAAAAAAAAAAAGGTATTTTAATGCTTTCAGTCTGGTTTTATTAAATATTAGTAGCAGAAGGCATCCTGCATGGATTTGAAATTCTTTTATTAAAAAGGAAGACAAGTTAAATATATTATCTCTGGGACCCTCCTGATCATTTTGAGCAAAACGTGAAAAGAAGCCAGGCTGGTGAAAGCAGCTGAAAGCAGGGCCTTGAAGGTTTTTAAAATCCTAACAGCTTAAATATGCTTAAATAAATAGAAATATCTTCTCCCCTTTGACCACTCTGGCCTATTGTACTTTTCTGTGCCTGGCTGATCTAGGCTCTAGCTTGTCTAGTTTGGCAGATTTTGTAAGCAGCCTGCAAATTACTGCTGTGCCTATGTAGTGATTAACTTTTTATGCCGCTTCTGCAATCCAAAGACTATATATTCTGGGATATGGCTGTGACATTCACTTGAGGAAATCATTTCAACAGCACAAAGAGGTCTTAGCGCTCAACTGCGATGAACTCTGGGCCTGAGAATGAAGCCTGGCAAGTTCTAATAAGCTTTGAAGGAGGAAAGGAAAAATACAGCTCAAACAACAGGGCAGAAAAGCTCAGGGTATGGTGAATAAGGTGACAATGATGAAATGAACAACAGAGCAGGATTTGGGATACAGGAACTGCTGAACTTCTGGCTAGCCTGTGGAATGGGGATTCCTATAGCTTACAGTTTTTTACAGCCATCCCCATATTTTGTCTGTATTGAGGATGGAACATCAAGTCAGCCTCTGGTGGCAGTAAAATTGACAGCCCAAAGGGAAGAACACTCTGAATTCGTTCCTGGAGGCTTCACAAGGCTTACAGGTAGCAAAAACTACAGCATAGTTTGTGTCCAAGACTGACAAGCTGGAGGAGGGAGTAAACGGCTTTGCTGCTCTTTCACTGAGTTGGGAAGAGAGTGACAAGTGCAGGAGGAGGCACTGTTAATTATAATGCCTGAAGCACTGGAATTGTTAATGTAAGAGCTTGACCCCAAACAGTGGGAGATGACAGATACTTTTTTCCCCCATAAAGACACAAAAGAGGGAATATGTTTTACAAGACTAAAGCCGCATGCA
The DNA here is from genome assembly GCA_013389985.1 of Dryoscopus gambensis. Lineage (NCBI taxonomy): Eukaryota > Metazoa > Chordata > Aves > Passeriformes > Malaconotidae > Dryoscopus > Dryoscopus gambensis. The sequence goes on from WEIT01008868.1 coordinate 344,590, forward strand.
ATTTTTGAGGCTCTCTATGCCCAGCTCTCAGATCTCCTGTGGTGAGCCACTGTGCACTGTAGATGAAATATTAGGGAAGTAAATGAGATGGGAAAGGATTCCTCTTTGGCAGCATGATACAACTTCATCACATGCTTCCAAGTGTCAGGAACAGTTGGGTTAAAAAAATCCAGAGCTGCTTCCAGGAGCGGTGTCTGCTGGAACAGGGCAAAGCAACAGCCGTCTGGGTTCAGAAATAGTTGCATGAACTCCCAGCTGGGCAGAAAGCCAGCTACAAAAAGGTGCCAGCCATCTGAGGCCACTTGACACGGGACACTTGGGCGTTAAAGAGCTGAGGAAAGCGAGGGACAGAGGCGTCAGGCCAAGCTGCGGTGGGACACGGGTCAGGTGCGGTGGCGGCGTTCTCAGGACAGAAGGGAAGACAGATGGTATTCCCAAATGGAAAGGGCCAAGGCCAGAGCTAGGAAAGCAAAAAGCTTTAGCTGTCATCTGGCTTAACATAAGGACTCAGAAGCAGCAAGGTATGTAAGAAATATTTGCAGGAAAAATTAACCTGAGAGCGGAGTTTGGGTGGAAACAAAGCACCTCGTCCTTGTTGCCATCACAACCACCGGGGATGTAGGTGGGGTTCTGGAGTTGGGGAAGACTTTGGGGATGTGGTTTCCTCGTTCTTAGGAAGCTCCCCTGGCAGAGGGAACACAACAAGAAATATGTAAAAATTCTAATTACAAATTCATATTGAGATTAACTGGAGATAAATGCATGAAGCTGTCTAAGAATGGCTTGAGTAGTCCCACAGTCTGGATGTTTTTTCCTAATGCGAATCTTTGTGAGACTGAATGTGGGTTTATCTCTTCCTCTGTTCCTCCCATGTGTAGAAACAAGTATAGCTATATTTTTTTCTCTCAAGACATTAAACAAAAATAGATAATAAAGATTGTTAATTCAGCCTGGCGAGGAAGGCAGTACATGGTACAGAAAGGACCAATGGCACTGTGACCAGGGAGGACTTAGATCAAGATTCAGGCAGGTTCCTGAGCTCTTTCCTTACATCAGCTGGTCAAAATCGGTGGATTAAAATAACCTGACTGTTAGAAGCCAGGCTTGTCAGCAGTTTTCAAGCAGCAGTTCACTCCAGTGTACTGTAGGATGATACCAAAAGGTAAGCAATGAAAAGCTGTGTGTGCACAGTTGCAGCATGAACATAAACAGAGACAAAATTAGCAAATCAAATAGAATAAAAAAGCACTAGCAAAGAATAAACAGAAACATAAAAAGAAGCCATCTGGAATCAAAGATACTCAAATGACATGGTAGGAAACTGAGGCAGACAAAAGCAGAGATTACACTCTTAAATGAAATTGTTAGGGATATTATTGCTTTAATTCCCTTTGAATCTGGTTATGAAACTGCAGCTGAGAACTGTGAGCAGTAACGTTTTTTGACAGTTATTCCAGAGGCTTCAACTTACATGATTCTTGGATCTTAAATGGAACCTTTGTCATCCACGGACATGTCTGTTTCCCTTCTAAAAGTGTTCCAAGGACTGACATCATGTCAAGAGCATCAACTCTGTGCCCCAATTTGTCATTACCCTGAATAATAATGCAGAATATTTGATTCTCCTCTTCCCCATTGTGCAGTTATAGTTCCCATTACTAAAGATGGGATCAGTCTATCCAAGGAGAAAATGAAAGATTCTATTAAACTGAAATTAAATTCACTTTATTAATTCCGTGTTGTGTGCAAGTGAATCAAATCTATTTATAATAGTTTAATTAGGAATGACTCTTTAAACCGTGGGTCAACAATAAACATGTTCATTGTCCATGATGTGTCAGAGCACATAAACAATACACAAAAAACCTTCCGTAACTCCTAAAGAGGTTCATGTTTTTAGGAACAAAACACCCCTGCAAAGCCATGTACAGAAAGAAACACCCGAAGAGTAAGGAGCATTACAGTTTTTGAAAGCATTGATATATATATAAAATGATTGTAAAAGCCACTAAAACCCTTCCATACTTTCACAGAATGAGTGAGAGCTTCTTAGAACCCAGCAGTTTCAGAAAAGAGTCATAAAAAGCTGAAAATTCCATCTCAAAGTCCATTAAATGGGGTCTGCCTCATAAATGAGAAATTTTATTGCAAGGCAAAGGTAAAAAATAGAAGAACCTGAAGCATTAGGACAAAGCTGGTGTGTTGTGCTTGTGTCTGTGTAATATCAGGTGAAAATCAGTGAGGGACCCTTAAAAGAAAAGGTTCCAGAGTTAGGATGGAAAAGGATGATGCAAATTTTAAAATGAAGTTTTAAGGATAGATGATTCCTTTTCCCTTGAAACAAGTACAGCGTAATTCCCTTGTAATTACATGAGGATGAATTAATTACTTTCTAACAAACTCAAATAAAAACTTGACTACATAATGCTGCCTTCTCTTGCCTTAATTAAAAATGTCCAGGAGCATTTTCATGATATGCAGATTCGCCCCCTTCCCCATGCGCATTATCTCTATATTTATGCTTTTTTACTGATACAAGGAAATTTGGATTACAAGTCCTCCCATTGATGATGGCTCTATTATGGGCTGGTCTATGTCAAGCTGTGCATCAGCACCACACCCCAGAGAGGGCTGGAAGTGCCCAATCCTCCTGCAGAGGAAAATCAGCAGCTTTCTGCTCATCTGGGCATGGCCCAGCCCCAAGTGCAGTATGCGCTTTCCTGATGGTGAACACACGGAGTTCTTTGTGCTGAGCAACCTGTTGTTTTGCCTGCCATGGGTTTGCCAGGTAGCTGAGTGAGAGCAGGTGAGACAGCTCCCATCTGCAGAGGAGACTCGTAAATGTGCTCGGAATTGCAAAGGAGCTTCACCGACCTCGCTCCCAGCCTTTGTCCATACATTAAATCCCTGGCTGCAAATGTAGTTTGGAGCCAAGTACTTGCTAAGAAAACCTTGTTTAAAATATGCTGAACAAAGAGTTATGGAATAGGAAAATTTAATAACAGCCCCACACTGCTGGAGTTGTGTTTTACTGCGGAATAGCACTTTTGCATCTGCAGAATATAGAGGCTCTCGGAATAAGTTTCCTCTTTGCAGTTTCTCTGGCATGGATTTCAGTTATACATGTTTGCAGTGTATATACATGGGAGACTATAAATGTATATTATACTCTTGGATAGTGTGTTGGCAATACTTTTAGATGTGCATTGGTTATTAGTGCAAATAGTGTTAATTTTGTGGCAGCACCCTGTGCACGCTGTTCCTGTGAATCCTGGCTTCATTGATTACCATCTGTATTATCAGATAGAAGAGCAAAGGAATTAATAAAGACGAGAAATTGCTCTAGTCTGAGGATTCATTTGGAATGAAGTTAATTTTTTTGAGAAAAAAAATGATCTGTGCTAAGGCTACGTGGGAGCCATTAGTAAGGTATTAATGCAGGGCATCTGCATCACCATTAAAACTTAGGAGATGGTCCAAAATCCCACCTGTCACCACAAGCCTAGGCATGAACTGGGTGATGGACTTGCATCTGCTTTAAGGGAGAGAGGTGTTTGGATGTATAGTCCCACGGGCAGGGCAGTGATGGAGGGAGAAGATTTCACTTCCTTTGAAGTCTAATGAACTGAATCTCACATAATGGAAGTGATTTTGCCTCTCTCTGAACATGATGAGGTCCTCCAGTAAAAGTGCTTGTCTGTTTGTTTTGGGGTGCTCTCTAGCAGTGGGACATTGGGGCAGGTACAGACGTCTCCTTTTTTAAACAGAAATTCGTGTTGCATCTGGATGTTGCTGTGAAAAGGAAGAGGTCAGCTTTCAAGTGTAGATGTTACAAATAAAGCTGCAGACATGGAAAGCAGTTTCATATTTACATTTGTGAGACTTTCTGAGCAGAAAGCACTATTCATTTCTCATAGTCATTATGCCCTTCTATCGTTCACCTAGATCCTATATAATTACGTGTTTAATGATCTTTACCCTTCACACGAACACAGCTTGCTGAAGCTTGACTCTTGCAGTAAATTATCATTCACGTCTGGTAGAAGAGAGGGAATATTAATTGGGAAAAATGCCATGCTATGTGACTTAAAACTTCGGTTTGTGATATAACTTTGTAGTAGGTGATATGGCTTAATCTTAAATCTAAACAATAAAATGATTTTGAAGAAGGGGATCTTCCATAGGTAATTTCTTATAATATATTGATATTAGAGTGTAAGGACTTCAAAACCTAGAAAAATTATTTTCATTATTTAAGTCATTCTGTATGCTCCCCGTAGGTTGTAGTGTAAATGCCACATTTATGTCTTCTTTTCTATTAAAGAACTGAAAAAAGGAGCTAAAAAAATCTTTTTTGCCACTATAAATCTTTGGGTAGAAAACTGATCTTCCACTCATCAGACTTAGTTTCAACTTTAATATTATAAAATGCTCCTAGCTCTTCTATTTTGTTTAATGTTTAGCCCTTCTTTTTATAGTGTTTCAAGTAGCAATACTTTCATAGCAAATAGCAATTCTTGCTTTTGATACAATGGAATTTAATTTATTAGAGGAAACGATTAATGGCAATCATAGACATTTTTATCATTTTACCTGTTCGTATCTCACTAGAACCGCAAAGGTTTTATAGCTCTGCATTAATATCTACCAGAACTGATTTATGAACCATAACTGCTGCTGGATATTATGGGTAAAACCTGAGATTATACAGACAGCCTTTCCTACTTATTAGCAAATAGCAACTTGGAGAATCTTTGAGCCTTTCAAATGTCTGTGTGGGATATCTGGTTTATTCTTAAAAATTCAGATTCTAGCTTTTCATTGTGGAGCTGGGTGAGCTGAGATGTTTCCAGTTCCTTTGCTGAGCTGTGGGTGTCCAGACAATGCTGTGATATTACATCAGCTCTGAACATGCTGCAAAAGCTTCATATGCAATGTTAATGCCATATAGATTTTATTCAGGGAGCAAACAGATGCTTAAATCACAAACAATCTGTTTAAAACACAAACAGATTCTTGATTGATCTTTACAGGCTCTGGGGCCCTGAAAATAAGAGTCTTAAGGACAACAACCTTAAAGGCAAAAAGGGTTGTGTTAACTTTCTAAGCAGACAAAACTGATACCAACCAAGAGGAGAGGGCAGCAGCTGAGTAAATGAGGCTGATTGTTCTCAAGTAGGAGCTGACGGCAGGTGCAAAAAGAAAACCAGATTGAACTTTTGGAAAAGGGACTCAGCTGTCACTTGACATCTCTGTGTACATTCCTGTGGGCTGGGTAGGAAGAGGGAACTGGATTGAGTCATACATATTCACAGCTAAAGTGCTCTGAAAAAGTTGTTAAAACAGCGGCGGTGTAATAAAATGCTGCCCAGCAAAACGCAGAGGATGAGTTTACACCTCGTGTGGTTCGTGGGAGTTCTGCCATTATTGCAGAGCAGGGAATGCACTGGTGGCCAGGATTTTGTATCTGTCACAAACCACATCAAGGGGGAAATCAGCCCTGGCGGCTGCTGTCCACTGTGCTTGTTGCAACACATGGAGGTTTGAGCTTCCTGAGCTCTTGAACAGCTGAATTCCTGAGCAGATATAACTGAGTTGTAGATATAACTGTTTGTGACCAATTACGGACAGAAGAACCTGCAGAGCCACTTGTGACATAAGAATCTCCCTGTGGTTTGGCTGTAGCTGCTGTTACAAGGCTTTTTTCCACACCTATTTTAATATCCTAATGCAAGCTCTTACATTAAATGATGCCGCTGCCTGGCCCTGGCAACCCCTGCTACCAGCTGAAGAGTGAAATGCATAACCAGCAGCAACTTCTGTTGAGCTGTCTGCACAAAATGAGCAAACAGGAAAAAGTCTTCTGGTACTGGTTGTAACTCTTGTTGCAGCCTAAGTAAGTTGTACATATTTCCTACAGACTATCTTTTGTGAGGCAGAGATAAATAACAGTAGATGCCAGTTACATTTTTAATGATGTTGTTCACTTCTCATTGATCATATTGAGTGTTTTAGACCTAATAGTAAACAGAATTTAAACCACTATTACTGTGAATTCAAGTTATTATCCTGTATTTTTGAATGTGTTGACACTGATACATGTGGTCCAACCAATTCACACTCTCACCTTCACAACTTAAAAATTATTGGAGATAATCTGATATTCAGTATTTGGCTCAGAGCCTACCAAAAAATCAATGGAAGTCCTTTGTCTCCAGGTTTTTATTTAATAAAAAAAATTCAAAATAAAGAAACCTCTCTTTCTTATACTGCTTCAGATTATTATAATCTTGTCTTGTTTTGTCAAAAGCCAAATGCGAATTAAATACTTTTTTTTGATGGGGCTTTGAGGAGAATGGGAAAACGTGTGCAAGGGTTCTTCTTCCGGGGCACATACTTTTAGAATAAAGATCTTAGAACCTTTTAAGTTCTGCGAAGATCTGAGTTATGATAGAGTTCTGAATTTCTGTGACTGCTGTCTGTGACAAGATTCCATAGATGTTAGTGTTCAACCATTTCCGGTCACCTGGAAATAAGCTGAAAGTAATAGCTAAAAATGAGAAGTTCAATTAAAACATATGTTATTGTTAACCCTTCCCTCACCCTTTGATCCAATAGGTTAAGGACATTTTGTACTTGTTCATTTTGGCTGATAATGATTCTGAAGGCATTTACATTTTAGAATGGGGATTTAAAATATATATAACAGCTGCTTTTTAAATAGAAAGTCTAATTATGCCTATGATTGCATTCATTTTTGATTAGTATGCATACAGATCCCTTCTCTCCATGTGTATTCAAGCTGAGCTATGGATCACTGGTGCTGGGATTGAAGTACAAAGGGATACCTTGACAATATAGTTAGACCAAAGCAAAGAAAAAAATCCCAAAATTCTGTGTGTACATTTTTTTGTCTCTGAAATGCCTTTTTTTTTCCTTTTTTCCCCTTTTAGCTGCACACAGACCTGGATCCTGGAAGCAGCAAAATCAAGTATATTCTGTCGGGAGATGGAGCTGGAACCATCTTTGTGATCAATGACAAGACTGGGGACATCCATGCCATGAAAAGGCTGGACCGGGAGGAGAAGGCTGAGTACACCCTCACAGCCCAGGCAGTGGACAGGGACACAAACCAGCCCCTGGAGCCCCCCTCAGAATTCATCATCAAGGTTCAGGACATCAATGACAACCCCCCTGAGTTTGTAGAGGGCCCCTACCACGCCACAGTGCCCGAAATGTCTGTTGTAGGTACGTATGTCTGAGCATCCCAGACTCTGACTGCTCACAGCTTTGGCCATGCCAGGAGGCTGTTGAGCTGGTGATGAATAATAAGGTATTTATTATGTTGTTCTCATTCATTTGCATATTTTCAAATCTTTTCTTGGCCGAAGCTTTCATTTGCAGTACAATAGTCGAGTCCCTCAGTAGTAAGGAAAAGACTAACGGCTGTATTAATGTGTCTTTCTTTGGCCAACAACACTTTAATGGGCTAAATTTATATTTCCCTTCTGACACTGCAGTCAGAGTATTGTTATTGAGAAGGATTTATCAAGATTTGCTCCAGCATGATGCTCTAATCCTATTGATACTTTGTTGATGTTTAATTATCTGTTTGTGTGTTTTCCTACACTTGCAGGGCATTGATACATACTTGTTTGTTTTCCTCTAAGTGCAACTGTAATCAGGCAAAAACATTGAAATGAAAGATGCTGTGTCTGGGAATTGATGGTTAGGCTCTAGAGTGGACTTAACCAATTAGCCACAGGATTTGCATGGATGATGGAAGGGAAAAGCAGAGAAAGCTGTGGAAAAAGATGGTGAAAAGGGAAATTAACTGTGTGAAAGCAGAAAAGAGAAAGGAGAAGAACATAATCTTCTTAATATATTTTACTTATATTTATTCATTTTGTCAGATTAGTGTGAATCTATTTCCTCATGGATTAATACATTGGAATCTTTTCTGCATGGTTTGTCCCTTGGTCTGTGTTTGCGAGTGAGTGTCCTCACAGAGGCAGATGCTGACACACCCAGGGCCTCACTCCCCATGACACACATCGAGTGCAGCTCATCTTCAGCTGTCACTGAAGCCAAAGGGAAGCAAACCCACCAAACCAAGAGAATCCATTTCAGGGCAATAGAAGAATTCAGCACAAGCAAAGGCATCAAAATCTGGCCATGAAAGGCAGAGGAAATTCTAATGCGTTTTAGTGTTAGGTTGAGGATAATGTGCTTTTCAGTGATTTGTCTACATCTGTCAAAGCAAGGTAATTGAAGGAGTGCCAAGGTACTTTGTGAATAAAGCAGCATCCTATCACAAAGTTTCAAAACCACTCTGTTATTTAGCCAAAAAGAGGAGGAATGTGAGGAGCCAGAACCATCCTCTCACTCACAGCACAGAGAATCATTGTCAGATACAAATGTGATGTGCTGACTGCATGGTCATACCTGAGGCTTCATCTTTTAAATCAACTCTTCTCCAGCAGATTTTCATATCTTGATTGTGTTGAATTGCTTGTGCCAAAACTGATATGTGAATTTTCAAGCCTTCATTTCAGCTCTTTTACTAAAACATAGCTTTTATATGTTGAGTTATTTTTAATTATACAGCAGCACAAACATAATATGGACCTGTTTTCAGAAGATATTTCAGCCAAGCTCTAGGTGAGCAAATGACTTAATTAAATAAAATGAGAGTAAAACAAAACAAAACAAAACAAAGGAGTGTGAGAGAAAGAAAAAGGAAAATTGAATGCTTTTATTCCATATGTGAATGGGGTTTATGTAGTATTCTAGGAAAAAAAAAGATAAATGAAAGAAATGAAAAGACGGTTTCTGATCACAAAGCCTACTATAAAAATAATTTATATCTGTGCGTATTTATAATCTGTAATAAAGACATAGCCCCTATCCAAGCAGTATTCAGTGTAAAGAAGAGGAGAAAAAAAAGAAACCCAAACTGAAAACTTTGACAGGAAACTAGTCAGGAGGTCAGATGAATAAAGATCTTGTAAATTGTTAACATGAGGTTTAAAAGATGGTAAATGCAATGAGAGTAAGAGAATAAAAGATGAAACATTAGTGAAAGAGAGGGAAAATAAAAATGGAGAAAGTGTGAAAGAGGAGCAGAAAATGTAAATTAAGGTCATGAGAGATGAATTACAAGTTCAAATTTCATCTAGGAAAACTTTATTTTAGAGGACTGTAGCAGAAATGACCGATGGCTGGATATAGTTCAGGGAATAGTGAAAGGGGCTGACCCCTGGAGGAAAATGTTTCACCTGTTCCCCAAGAGTACTGGGGAAAGAGAAGCAGTTCCTCACTGCCCTGCGTCTGAAATGACACAGTTCCACATTGTTATGGATTCTTAGGGTGCATGGAAGAGTTTTGTCCAAAGGCAGTGTGTTCTAACACAAATATAGGTAGAGATTTGCCATAAATCACCTGAGAGGCCTGAGATTTATTACTGTAACTCTGAGTTTTGCACATTAATCCCTTAGGATCCCTGGCCCTTTCATGTGTTCTGCTGGACATTACTAGGGGTGCATAGTTCCAAGCTGCTGCTCCACAGAAGCACAAATGTGCTCTCCTGCTCTTTTGTTGAGGAACAAAACCTATTTCTCTGCTGTTGCTTCAAATCTCGGAGAATGTTCCTGATTGCATTACATGGGACATGAGTGAGTGTAAAGTCTCTGCAGCAGAGGCAGTGGAGTCTGTGTCTTAATCTCTGATGGAATCAAATGTCAGGGCTGCAAAGTGGAAGATGAGAGTGTTACCCTTCACTAACGTTGCTGTTACTATTTCCTTCTGCTTTCCTCTCTTGACCCACAAGTAACAACATCAAAAGCTGAAGGAAAGGAATCAATGTAAATTATTTAAAATTTCTTGAAGTTTTTTTTTAGTCCTCATAAAATTACTTTAACTCCTCTATGATGTTTATAAGAAGACTGTCTCCTTTCAGAGTTCAAGGAATTTCTATTATTTTCCCGCCACTTAGAGTATTTCACTTCCATTATCCACTTACTTAATTCCCTTAAAGAGATCTCCACCCACTGCCAATTTCAGCCTTGACACTTGTACAACACAGGCATTACTAGGCAGTGTTCCTACTCAGGATAAAACAAAGTTCTACTGAACCTTCTCTTTCCTCAAAACACTTATATCAATTTTCTGTTCTGAAACAGAAGAGGAACTCATATGCTCTCTATATATAGTACTTATGTAATGAGGATGCAGTACAAGGCATTTTATTTTTGGGCCTCTGGGGAAGGCAGTGCATGAAATACAGATGAAGGCTTTAACCTTTCATTGTTCTAAGGTTCTAACACAATGCAGTTTTTCTAATGGGTACCTTAGAACTGGTGTTATGTTCCTGGCTAGAAGAGATGTATTATAGGAATGTCGGGGGTTATTTTGGCTATCTAGAACTGGAACGATGCACTATGGGGATGTGAAAGTGGCTTCAAACTGACAGAGTAGGGTTAGGTTAGAGATTAGGAAGGAATTGTTCCCTGGGAGGGTGGGCAGGCCCTGGCCCGGGGTGCCCAGAGCAGCTGTGGCTGCCCCTGGATCCCTGGCAGTGCCCAAGGCTTGGAGCAGGACTGGAGCAGCCTGGGATAGTCAAAGGTGTCCCTGCCCATGGCAGGGGGTGGCACTGGATGGTGTTTAGGGTCCCTTCCACCCCAGTTCTGGGATTCTGTCCCTAACTGCAGTGTGTGCCAGCCCGTGGGGCTGTGTGTGTGTGCCAGCGTACGAGCTCCACTCACGTCCCCGGCCACGGCCTCCCCTGCTTGGTTTTTATTCTCTGTTCTGGTGCTCTCTGGAAAATGCTGCTTCCCTGCTAAAACAAAAGGATTTGCATGGCTCTGCTCCCACTGCCTGGTGCAAAGAGGATCAGTACTACCCGGAGCTCTCTCCGGGAGGAGTGCTGCTCACTTCTCAGCTGTCTCTGCAGAGCACACTCCCACACACGCGCTCGGTGCCGACCGCGTCACTGTGCTCAGAGTTATTCTGAAATCATTTCTTTCTCTCTGAGAGCAAAGAGACAAGTACATTCCAGGGGGGGAAAAAAAAAGTTTTGAGAACCAAATTGGATTTTTTTAACTGTAATTCCTACATAATCTACCACTATAAGCCCTGCTCCCCAACTCCAAAAATGATGAATTTGCTTGTGAAAGCTAATAGTGTATATGGTGAATATGTTCTTTGCTGAAACGGTGCACTTTAATCTTTTAATTATGATATTAATTTTCTTAAAGAATTAAAGATCAAAAAGTGAAATCTGTGGAATTACTTCATTATAGCAAGTATTACATCTCACAAATAGGAAATAATTTAATTTTTCTGTAAATCTTGCTTAATCACTTTTAAACGTAAAAGGGCACACTGGGGTAGAAACTCAGTTAAAACCTTAAAAAAAAAAAAAGGGATTTATCTGTGCTTCTGGGATGAAGAACCCCACGACCCTATTTTTTTCCTTCCCTATTCATCTATGAGCTCTGTATCTATGCCTGCAATGAAGATAGAATATTATGTAAATGAATGAGCAAGCTTGGGAGATCCATAAGAGTAATTGGAACTGGTTCTGTAGCTTATTTAAAGAAAAAAGAAAAAAAAAGAAAGAAAAGAGAAAAAACCACCCCGGAGCCTCCCTCGAGTATGTTCTGTTTCTGTGTTACCTTCTCAGCTACACAAATTCCCCAAAACATGTGCAGAGGTGGTAATGGGAGCCAAAGTGGATATTGTCTCCCGACAGCAGAGTTTTAGGATCCCTTTTTTCAGGAGAGGAATGAAGAGTGAAATCTCTTGATTTCGCTCTCAGCGCAGCCCAGAGTGTTTAGACAGCGAGTGTCATGTTGAAAGACAGGAGACAACTGAAGCAGAGTGACAAACGTGTTGGTGAAATAAAAAAGGACACAGATGGAAAAAGAACAAAAGCCATAAGGGAAGAGAATTCTCTCATAGTTTGCCTGAATTAAGGTAAACAGACAAACTTTAATAATCCCCAAGTATTAAGTCTTCTCCTGACAGTCATTAAAAAAATAAATAAGGTACATGCAGTGGAATTCAGTCTGACATTGCTCTAGAAATGCTTTTGCCTTTGCCACTTGAAAATAGTAACAGTATGAAAAAGCTTAGAATAATATTTTTGTCCTTAAATGCTTCCATGAAAGGTCTTTACTGGAAAGGGTTTAGGCTTTCAGTTGAGTCAGAATATAAATTTTCAGTTTTGGCACAAGCACATCTACTTAAGAATGTTTTCCCTTGAATCAAGGCTTGCCCTTGATTACACCACTGCAGATAAGAGTTTCTATCATCTTTATTTTATTCTTTTTTCAAAAGCAGAGCAGGATTCTTCAGTCCAGCCAGGTGTATTAGAAGCACAGTGTACATAGTGCAGCTTTCTTTCCAGTTCTCCCAAAGACATTCATTCTCTTTCACTTACAAATTGTTTGCAAAAGGACAAAATCTGCTGCATATGAAATCAACACTCAACGTCTGACATGAATAGTGATAAAATAACCTGACAAATTAGAAAGTTGTGATAAAAACCTGACCTGAAATGTTATCAAGATCAACCCCACTGTCTTGCTGGGGTTTTTATCATTGATTTTTGAGGCACTGAGCATGACTGTTAAATCAATGACAGTTTGTCACAAAATTGTGGAGTAAAGGGACTGCAGAACTGGGGTCAAGTACAAATTAGCCCAAAGGGTAAACGCAAAGGCAGTGGAAAAGCTAAGGGGAAAAACCTGCAGATATTGTAAAATATGGCAACAATGTAACAGCTGTTAAAAAAAGTATATTTTCATATTGTCTTGTTCCTCCACTTGTTCCTCTTGTGCATAATCACACACGGTAGCTGTGGTACCGAGAGTTTTATGTGAGATTTCTTTGGGGGGATATGTGCGTGTGTGTTTAAAATGGTCACACGCAACCTTCAGGAGGGGCTCAGGACACTCAGCAGCAGGGCTGGCTGGCTGCTCCTTAGCCTGACTGGGAGGTGAGCCCTGAGAAAACTGTTCTGAGCTGCTATTTCTGTGCTTTTCATTTCTCACGAGGTCTGATCAAAAATGTCATTATCTTTCTGTACTTTTCTTAAGTGATCATTATGAGCTCGAGGACCCATGATGAAATTAATAATCTTTAGGGGTTTGTAGGCTGACCCTTTAGTTGTCCCCACCTCTATTGTCCTGAGTGTACTAAGCTTGATTGACAATACAAAATTACCAAAATCAGTGGGATTGCTCCAAGTAGTTTGTGCCAGTGGCAGGAAATACTTGAGTGTTGAGGTTCTGAAGTCACTGTCTGGTCCGTAGGAGCAAGGCTTGATTTGCCTGTGCAAGGTGTGCAGCTATTGATGTGTGCTGGTTTCTTAGACAAACACTGCCTTTCTTCCTCTCCACTGGCAGCAATTTGTTACTAATTGCCCATTTTTTGCACACATTCATTCCCTTGGCACGAAGGAAAGTTGTGCAGGTGACACATAGTGAAGATAAACTCTGCTGGGATCAGAAGTGAAGTCACAGTTCCTCATGGAGTTCTTCCAAATAGAGAAATTCATCTTTCCATGATGTTCCTGTTTCAGGATGAGGACAGACAGAGAGAGCTGTCACATGTTGATCATGTGATGGCAGAGCAGAGGAAATTTTGACAGTCTCAAGTGAATCCTAAGGGACAGAAGGTTAGAAGAATCTGCCCTACTCTGGTTTTTCCTCTTGCCTCATAGTCACAAACATATTGTTCTTGTTGCAGGAATTCTGCTTCTGAAATCTTTTGTGGTCGCTTCCATTTGTACATATCAAATGCGTCATCGTGTTTGTGTTCTGTGACTGTGTGAAAATAAGTCTCTGACTCAGGTTTCTGATGCATTCTCTCCTGGTTACAAGTTTAAATCTATTCTCAGCATGGATCTCTCACAATTTCCCCAAATGTAAAATTTTGAAGGAAAAATAAGGTGTTTCAAAGAGTGGTAGGGTTTGGTTTTGCAGGCTTTGAAGCTCTGTTATCTCATTTTTCTAAGCAGCTTGGCTGGTGACATGAGCCTGTTTGCTGGCCAGAGGATGATACCTAAATGGAAAACAGAGGGATGAGAAGAAGTAGAGGAGCTCAGGTGTCTGCCAGACTGATGCTCTGTGAAATGCCACAGAACTGATCTGGAGCATAATCTCACCTTTTTCAATCACAGGAAATGTAGACAAGGTCTCACCACAAGGTACAAAGTTCTAGGTCAGAAATTAGGTTCAGTGTGGTAATATTTTCACAGAAACTTTGATTACTGTAACTTCTGGCAGCACAAAGACTTGGCTTTAGGACATCAGGGATCAACACCCCTCAAACTCCTCATTAAGCGGCCTGTGTTAGATATCTCTGAGGGTCACACTTGATATTTGGCAAAATGAGATGCAATTCAGAATCCACTTTTCTTTGGCACTGGTCATTCCGCACCCTGCCCTGAGCTGACACCTCTGTCTTTGTTTAGGTGCTGAATCTGCAGCACTTCTTGTTTTTCCGTGAAAACAGCTCAGCAACTGCCTGTGGAGCTGCTGCCAACACAGCTTCCTCAGGAACCAGCCCTGGGAGCTGCCGGGCAGCCGATTCAGCTGTGCCCCTTCCCTGGGGCCCAGAAGGGCTCTGCTGCCCTATGCTGGCCCCGCAGTGGCCTGAGGGGACGATGTTTGAGACCCTGCTTTTGCACCCTGGGTTACAGTTGCTGGCGTGCCAGGCTTCACTCTGCCAAAGAAGCGAGCAGAGCATCAAAGCTGCGAGATGATACCAGCCACTTTCTCTTCTCACCACACAAAGTCATAAATGAAAGAATTTCTGCAGTAAACAGCCTGGGCTGCTTTATTATTTATTTATATTTCTTTACAATACACCTGGGCATAACTTGAAACTTCCATTGGAATCAACAAGACTTACAGTACCTTTTTTTCTGCTTGGTAATATAGTGTGCAGTGATCATCCAATTTTACTGCCTTTGCCTGGGGACCTCGCAGAATGAATGCTGATGAAATAGTCAATTGATTAGAGACAAGCAGTCTTTCAAAAAGTCCTGGACAGAAGAGGAGCTATTTCCCACTTCTCTCACAAATATCAATTAATATTCTATAGTGAGGGTGATATCTAAAGGGAGAATAAAAAAAAATAGCATGAAAGGAAAACATAATTCTTTAAGCCAAACATAAAATATATTTTAGCCTCCTGCTGTTGCCTGTGATGTTTCAAACCGTGTACTAATCCTAACGAACAGCCACCCAGGGGAATTTGTAAAGGAATACCTGCAGGCTCTCTAATGGCACCATCTCATAAGCTGTAGCAAGAAAGAACTGCCAGCCTTAAAACGGAAAAGGCAGTGTCCCTTCTTGTTAGATTGACACAGGTAAACCCAAGTAACATCAGCCAGGATATTTTCCAGGGACGAATCCATATCCCTAAATCTGAATATGTATTTCTGTTGTAAAATATTTCTGTTTCCAAAAGGTTATGTTAAAAAGGCGGCATCAGAGTTCCAAAACAATTAGTTTATGCAGACAAAAAATGATAAAATATGCAGTTGATTAGATTTCCCAGCCACGCTTCCTGCAGCCCTCATTATACAGCTGCGAGGTGCGGGGCTGCAGCTCGCTCCACACAGCCTTTTTCTCCAGGCATAGCCAGCTCCTCTCATACTTCTGCAGTCTCACATTTGCATACAATATGTTTTTCCCATTTCTCTCACATGATAAAAAGTCCTTAAAACAGCACATGAGCAATCTGCACAAACACTGTTGTGTTACATGTGGTGGGTCGTGCATTTGTTCAGAGATTTGGACTGAAACATGTACTGCATGACATGAACATTCTTTAAAGGTTTCATGAACTTCCTAAAGCATCTACTCCAGAACTTTCATTGAAAAATATGTAACATTTGGGAGAAACAGACTGGATACCTCTTCTGTTTATGGAGCTAAACATCACTTAGTGTATCAAAGGTATGAAAAGATTATTTTTCTGGTGGAACCAAGAAACAGCTTCTTGCATTTTCCTGCGTGGTGCTACATAATTTATTATAGACCAAGCTGTTAGATTCTCAGATTCTTTCATTCAGCCAGATTTTCAGGTGCTGAAACTTTTGGTTTAGATTACCAATTCTTTAGAGCAGCATATGCCATTTTCTATAGATTTGTAAAGTACTGAAAAATCTCTTTTTCTGCGCATTTCTGTGAGATTACATTCAACTACTTATATAAAACAAGCTGGCAAAACAAGCGAGTAATGCTTTGTCACTCACGTTTAGTATTAAAAACAGAATATGAACTGTATCAGTTGCAGTTTAGTTCAGAAAGTCTATACAGGTGTCTATATGAGTGTGTAAGTGCACACAGGTGTTCAGACAGATACAAGAGGAAATGACCTTTAGGTGCTGTGGGGAGGCTCAGGTTGGCCATCAGCAGGAATTTCCCCATGGAAAGGGTGCTCAGGCCTTGGCAGGGGCTGCCCAGGGAGGTTTGGAGTGCCCATCCCTGGAGGTGTCCCAGGAGGGGCTGGAGGTGGCACTCAGAGCTCTGGGCTGGGGACAAGGTGGGGAGCGGGCACAGCTTGGGCTCGATGGGCTGGGAGGGCTTTTCCAACCTGAATTGTTCTGTGATTCTAGCATTTTATGATATAGAGAGAAAATAATGTAAACAAAACCAAAATTCTTGCAAGGTTTCTCCTTCTCCTGTTTGATGGAGTGTCAGCTGTACACACTTGCAGTTCCTGGAAGGCTGGAATCAGAGACTGGAGTGGCCTGCTGTGAGTACATCCTCAAAAGAGAGGAGCCACAGGATTGAAATTTAGGCATTCACATCAGCAGGCCAGTTTAATTTTTGTTCCTCTCTGGTCAGCCAAGAAAGGAGGATTCCAGAAGAGGATGATTCTGTCTTTCTCCCTCAGGTAGAGCAGGCAGCTGGTGCAGCTAGGCATGTAATTTAGCCAGCTGAGCCTAAAAGTAAGTTGTATGAATAACCCTCTTTTCCTTCTTCCTTACTTTAATCATCATAAACAAGATCATGACAGCATCACAGTATTTCACTACTTAGAGTCAAATAAATTACAGCTGGGAAAGACAAATTACCCTATTAGTTAATCTTCCTGTCTTTCTAGGGTTTTCCCTTGGAATACGTTATCCAGCATCCTGTGCAAGAGAGTGAACTCTTCAGTGAGGAGGATTCTGTTATTTCCCTTGGGAAGCTATTCCTCCTTGTACAATTCCTCATTTCAAGGAAGCTTTTGTTGTTGTTTTTCCCTTTGCAGAAGATTAAGTGAAGTCTCATATCTGTGTATTTATGTGGTTCTCATCACCAACACACCAGTATTACATCTGTAACAGACACAAATTTTCTTTCTCATTTCTGCCTCTAGAAATGATTGCATATTGGGTTCTGCCATAGATGCAGAGGAATGCATGCTGGCCTTCCTGTTTCTCCAGCATGGCAAGCACAAGTTGCCCATTTTTTCCTCAGTGGACTGTTCTGGCCAGTATCTCTACCTTTTACCTCTGCTTAGGGTATCATCTATCGCCTCATTCATTTTTCATTCATTAAGGGTCCACTGGACACTTAAAAAGAAAATTTTTTTCTTTTCTTTTTCGCATGCCTTCCTCTAAGTGTGGGAAGATCTCCTGAAAAACTTACCTAAGCCCTCTGTCATCTGTTCCCAAAGCAGTCCCTGACATTTTTCTGTGGTTCTGTGGGCACTGTAGGTCAGGCAGCAGCACCACCATGTGCTGGCAGCATTCCTTCCCAGGGACATTTACATCCTCTCAGCACAGAATCATGAAATCATGGAATTCCTGAGTTGGAAAAGACCCACAAGGATCATCAAGTCCAGCAACCTCCTTGTGTCTCTCTGTCTGTATTTGTCTTTCCTGATACTTTTGGAGTCTTCAGTAAAGAACCTTCCTGCACTCTGAGACCTGATGCACACATTGAGGTCCCAGAGCTTTGGCAATGAAGTAGCTGTTAATAATAATAAAAATACATTCAAATGCAGGTGCAGAAGGTAGGGCTGAAATAATAACATGTGATCTCCAAAAAACCCCTTAAACACTTGTACAACATTCCCACAATTTATGTGTGTATGTATTTATGTATCTGAATGAACACCAAGATATGCAATAATATTTTATGTGGGTAATTTGCATATGTTAA
Source organism: Dryoscopus gambensis (assembly GCA_013389985.1). NCBI lineage: Eukaryota > Metazoa > Chordata > Aves > Passeriformes > Malaconotidae > Dryoscopus > Dryoscopus gambensis. The sequence goes on from WEIT01008868.1 coordinate 362,760, forward strand.
CAAGTTCTGTAGTGCTTTAAACAGATTCCTATTTCATATACATTTCCTTTATTTGGTTAGTGAAACCTCTAATTCATAGATTTTGTGTTTAGAAGTGGTCTCATGCAATAATGCAGGATGATAAGGCTTAAAACTATGTTTTTGCATTTAAAAAAATGAGCAACAATGAGAAACAAATAGAATAAGTTCCTTCAGCTTTGAGGCAGTAATAATTTACATGTCAAGAAGTTATGCAGGTTTTTATGAGATTATTGCAGTTTTATTCAATAAAAAATTGTTACCATGACAACAACTGTCATGCTACCTGCGAGATTATAGCGAAGAAGTACAGTGAAGAAAAGGCTTCATTTTGGAAAAAATGCTTACCTGACCTGCTGGGTACAAACAATGCTTTGTGTGACCACCCCTGGCTGCAGGGCTTCCATCAGCCCAACTCCAAAGCCAGCTGGAGGTTTTAAGGCACACAGATCCTCTTAGGGAAACAAAAGAGTTGGTTAATAATGGTGAGGTTTTGTCTCCTAATGCCCTGTCAGGTTGGTAATCAGACCTTCGGGATGAAATGGAGATTTCAGCCTGCCAAGATTTGGGAAGATTAGGAGAGAAAGAGTGAGTGAGACCGAAAAGGGCATTGGAAAAGCATAAAAGCCAAACAAACCCAAAAGTCCCTAGGAAGAGGAGAAAACATGGTCCCACCAGGTTTCATTATGGTCATGTTATTTATTTTTACCAGCCATTACAATCTTTCAACAAAATGGTTGTTCGTTGAATATGGATTCATGTAAATTCCTGGCACCAACTATGCATTACCTCCTCTAGAACATTCAAATTTGATTTTTTGGATTTTTTTTTCCCAGTACGTACATTTCACTGCCACACCAAAATAATTTGCTTTCCTACTCCCTGTGGCAGTATATGCATTTTTCTTTCTGACTAATGTGCAGAATCTGTACCCTGACTTGCACATAAAAATACAGCCAAAACAATAGAAAAGCACTAGCTGAGCACACACATCTCATTTTTTATGATGGTTTTTAGTCTTAGTTTGCCAACAAACACAGGCTTTCTCACCTAACCATATGAAAATACTCCCGTTGTTAATTGTGTCTCTGATTGCTGGCCTGTTGTAAAGACAGAGTAAAACAATTTGACACTGACAGAGTGAAACAATCAGCAATGGCTAATGGTTAAAGCACATGAGAAATTTTCATTAATTAAAATCTGTTGAATCTCTGTGCAGTCTATATTTGTGGTGGTTAAATCCATATTTAAGGGTCTTTAGTACTGTAAAAATGTACCTGAGGAAAAAACACACAAAGATTTTTAACAAAACTTCTTAAAATTTGCCTCGTCTCTCACAAAAAAATGGGTTTGGTTTAGATAAGGCAACATTAGGTACAAAAAGAAAAAAAAGAAAGAGTGGTTGTTGGGCCAGATTACATAAAACTGCAATATTATTGTAATTAGGACAACAGCGACTTGGACTACAATAGTGGCTTTCTTATAAAAATGGCACCATTTCAAATTTATAGTCTCTGGCTAAATGAGTTTGTTGTAGCATTGACAAAGAAACAAACACAAACCAAATGCAGTCAAAATTAAACACAAACAGAAACCTTAGCAGTTTATTTGCTGGGCAGAACCCAAAATGTTGTTTTTCCCAGACCATTTACTTATAAATGTCCTTCCCTGCATTCTTACAGCTTTTTCAATGCAAAATTTTTATCTTTAAAACTTTAAGCGCATTATGCTTGTAAAAAATATTTATGTACATGTAGTTTATAACTGCAGTGTCTGTAATGGAGTAAAATCCTGCTTAAATATTGATAATCCAAAGCTTGGAGCGTTCTGGTGTGGAGATTGCCTAAATAAGAGCCATGATGGCTGTGGGTTCCTTTTTTTCTGGATTATTTTTCACTCCGTTCTCCAAATCTTTTGGTGCCCAGGTTCTGCCACCTGTGGGAGTGGGATTGGTTGTTCCATGTGAACTCAGCATATTTCAGGGGAACCGGAGCAGCACTGACTTAGCAACATCACCTGCAGCTGCAGTGGGGACAGGGTTTGCTCCTACATCTACTGATTATTGCCAGTGTGAACAGCATAATGTGGCATGTTTCACACCTGCAGAAAATTGGACTCAAGGCATAAAGCAAAAAAAAAAAAAATCAAATTAAAGGTGATAAAATTTAAACTATACCAAAGCTTAACTGATTTCAATAGCGGAAGAAATTTCTTTAATTTCTGTTTCATGATCGCTCACATTTTCCATAAACAATGTTCATCAGTAAGATTGTTGGGAGCAAATTACTGGATTTGACAGGCCTCAGAAGTGTGTGTGATGGTGTTTCTTCAGAAATGAGGAGCTGAATGGCAGAAACTGGCTGGGGAAGAAATTGATTTCTAGGAGGCAGAAGAGTATTTCAGTTGTCCATTCCCTTCATTAATTTTATTAGGTGAGATTATAATCACACTTCAAGTGACCTGTAAGGGAAAGATAAAGAAGTTTATGCCTTTCCCCCTGCCTTTTGTGTACCTTAACTGGAAATACTGACACACATATTACCCATGTATTCTTAATACATGTGTAAACTTCAGTTGAACTTGGGGTCTCAATAAGTGATTGAATTATTTTGTATCACAAGAAAAAAATCTTGGTAGCTGAGCATCAGGATTGAAAGCAATGTTAGACACTGATTAACTCTTTTTATTAGGGTGTATTCAACTTTAGGATCTAATGAACACTTAGGATAAAGAACATGCTTATCAAAGAATCAGCATATCCATTCAAGTCTGGGAATCTTGAAATAAATATCTATAGAAAGTCTTCAGGAATTCTCAAGTGAAGTAAGATAAAAATAGAAATTATATATCAAATCTTTCTAAACAAGCAATGTAATTTATTTCTGAAGGCCTTTGAAATGAGAGACAGCTAGGAAAATCAAACACAATCTCCAAGAAGTCAACAGTTTTATTTCTTTATTTTCCTTTATGTGTACAGTGTATAATGGAAGCAAAATTAAACAGTCTAGATAAAATACTCTAACTAAAATTTGCACTTTGTGATGAGCCTTATCTTATTGCAGCCCTGTCCCATAGTATGATGTTCTGCACAAACCTCTTCTGTTTTAGAAGATTACAAACCACAACTTTTATGATGGCAGCCACAGAAAGGAGCGCATCACCTGCCACTTCAGCCTGACTCCAGCTGAAGGAAGCTCTGAGCCTGCACCCATGGCTGGTGTCACACCCAGGACAGCAGCCATGGGCTGCAGGGAGCGTGGGGATGTGCTGGGATGGGATGTGCTGGGATGGTGGGGCTGTAGCCTGAGTTCCAGAGAGGTGAGGTACAGCTCGGCTGAGGGATGATTGTCTGCGGGAACAGCAAAACAGAGCCCTTGTCACGGGTGTGAGCTACAGAACTTAAACCTGTGAGGCAATCCCACTGGCTGCAGCTTCTCATGCTCTGTGACTCCTGTGGGTGAGCCACAGAGGGGCCTTTTGTCCCTCTCTTCCTGCAACATCCAAACTCAAGCTTCCTGCAACTTCCTTGTCGTTGTTCCCTGTTTTCTGCAGCCTGTGCCACGGCCTCTGAGTGTGCCCCAGGGCTGCTTCCCTCTGCCTCTTTATATTCTCCTGTGTGTGAGGGAGGGCACTGAGGGTGTCACCTGCAGGCTGAGGCTGCTGAGCTTGCCACCGGGCTGGGCACCACATCTGCCACCTGTGCCCTTATCATCTCCACTCAGAGCTGTCAGGAGTTGTCTGTTAGTGTCTGGTTGTTGTCACTGGTCAGACAATAAATTTCTGATGTTAATTCCTCACAAATCCCACCACCAAGTTGAGGATAAAGTCCATTTCTCAGGCCCGGTGACAGGATAAAAACTATTCTGTTAAAGGTTAGGTGTAAGATCACCTTTCAGCATCAAATACAGTTAAGCTTCAAAATATGAGCAGTTTGTATGTTTGTAAAACAGCTTCAGCAAGCATCTGTCAAAGAGAGATGTGCCATAATATTCCTTTTCCATGGGATGTGCACCAGCTGCAGGACTCCACTGGCCCCTGGTGAGCACAGGAGAGATGCTGGGGGGGCACTTTCCCACTGGGTGGGCCATGGTGGAGCTCTCACTGATCTGCCTCCCTTCGCTGATATTCTCCCCTGTAGGAGTGGGCAAATGTGCACCAAAAATAAATCACCAGTACAAGACAAAGCCATTTTTTCTCTAGTGAGATGTATTTCTGCAACCCACATTCCCTTCCCTGGAAATTATTCCATTACTTCCATGCAGCAAACCTGCCATAACTTAGGTCCCTGCAGAACTTGTGCTCCCTAAGAGAGGCGTTGTCCATCCTCCCAAATCCTCCCTCCCAAACCCTAGCCCCACATTGTGCCCTGGTGTTTGAGATGGCCAGGTGGGAAAGAGGCCACTTCACTATTTGATCATATGCAAATTATATCTAAATATGCAAGCATTCCTCCAAGTAATTTGCATGTGCTGTAACCCCCAAAACTGCCCCGAGCCATAACAGCCAGACAGGGAGAGAGGAAGATGTGCCAAAGGGATCTCCCTCCCCTTGCCCTACTGCTCCTGTCCTGGTGGGCCGTGGGATCAGGATTCAGCAGCACACCAAGGGTAAGAAGGAACAGGAGGCTATTTTTACTGGCACATCCAGAAAGGGGGATTTTTGGTGGGTGCTGTAATTATTTTCCTTTCTGAGCATAATTCAGCCCTTGACCTTTCTCCTGCTCTTGCTTTCTCTCCCTCTGTAGATATTGTCTTTATTGTCAGCCTAATTAATGCCATCATACTTTTATGTCAGCCAAAAAAAAGTCTCTGCAGCAACCTTGATGCAACCAACTGAATTCCATTCCATTTCGCTTCTTACAGCAATGGCAAGTGCTATCTTGTCTGAGAAATAAAAAGGGTAATTTCTTTTTTTTTCCTATTTATTTTTGTCAGAGTATGGAATTTATAATTCTGGCTGAACAGTGGGCCCCTGAGTGGCAGAGACTCATTTCAGAGACAATCATTGTTGTCCCAACTCTGTCACTGTGGCCACATCAAATCATTGTCATGGCTGCAAGCCAAGAGAAGAAAAAAGAACCCTTTTTATTATTGTTTTTCTATCTAGTCTCTGTAACTTGGCATAGTTCTTTCAAATGTGAATTTGCAAGTCTTAAATGCAACATATTATACTGTATTATTAACCTTGTGTTTTGTATCCTTTTGATATGGCTCCTTTCCAAATGCTTGAAGTCTGCACCGATCTATCAGGTAGCCTTAAATGCATTCTACAAAGAAACTTTAAATAGTACAGATACTAAAAGGGCTTTTCTTTTACCCAGAAATTCAGGCTGCTGGCACATATGAGCTTGAAGGAAAATGTTTTGTTTCTGTTCCACAAGTAATATTTTAACTTGTTGCTGATATTTTTTCCTTCTTTTATTATTGTTGTACAGCTCATAAGGAAATGAATTTTTGTTTCAAATTAGTTTTTGAATAAGATATGCAAATTTCTAGTGAGTGTAAACATTAATTGTGTGTATTCTTTCTATTTAGGCACCTTTGTTACTAAAGTAACAGCTACAGATGCAGATGATCCAGTGTATGGGAATAGTGCAAAGCTGGTTTATAGCATCCTGGAAGGACAGCCTTACTTCTCTATTGAGCCCCATACAGGTAGGTGACTCAGTCTGCCCTAGGAAATCACTTCAGCTTGCTCCAGGGGAGGCTTAGATTGGGGATTGGGAAAGATTTCTTCATGGAAAGGGTTGTCCAGCGCTGGCACAGCTGCCCAGAGCAGTGGTGGGGAGTCCCCATCCCTGGAGGGATTTAAAGCTGAGTGGGTGTGGCACTCGGGGATGTGGGCAAGGTGGGCTCGGCACTGCTGGGGAATGCTTGGGCTCGATGGTCTTAGAGGCTTTTTCCGAGCTGAAGTAATTGTCTGGTCGTATTTGCAGAGGTGCCCATCCCCTGCCTCCTGTGCATCTCATCACCCAGGTGTAACGCGGGGCTCACTCGTGTTCCCTGGAGCCTGATCTCGGGGAAAAACAAAGGAAAAATGGGAATTAATGCTAATGGGGGTGATGGTGTGGCAATGGTACAGAAGTTACTGGAGCAACTGAAGGCAGAGGAGGAGCTGTGTGACAAAACTGATCAGGGAATGCAGGGCTTGGCCTGAGGGATTTGATGAGCATAATGTAATGTTCAATTTGAGTCCAGAGCATTCCTGGTTAAAGTACAGTTAACGTTGGAATTTCAGTGAATATATCTCATGTTTTCATTAAAAATTCTTTTTCTATGTTGACTGGTTGGATCAATTTGGGGAGAGAAAGAACACTGGTAGTGAGTGTCAGTGTGAAGTTTCATTAGCATGCATTTAGGGTGACTTTATTTCTCTGTGGTTTTGTAGTCTTGAAAATTGTCTGAAAGAAGTGCCAATAAATCCATTTACTCTTGTTTTCTGTACATATGTTTTACTTACAGAAAATTCATTTAATTATGTCTAAAAAGCAAGTTTTAAGGTGATTTGATATTATTTTTAATATTCTTTCACCTGTTACTAAAAGTCCTTTCTAATCACTATGAGTAAATGAGATGCGATCTCCTAAGGAGAAGAAAAGTAAAACTCTTTAAAACATACAAATACCCACCTGAATTTATACAGCTGTAAAGCAGTAAAACAGGAGTAAAAATTCTTGCTCTTGTGAAGAATAACAAAATTTTAAAATAAATGCTTAGAGAAATTATTAAAGAATTATTTTGGTAGATCAGGTGTACTAAGTTTTCTCACCAACATTAAACACAGTACTCCTGTAATCTTTAAAAGATGGAATTTCTTTAAATCTTTCTGTTGAAATAGCGTGCAAAAATTATTTCCCATTCCTAGAAATGCCCTAACTTTATGGGACTTTATGTAAATTGTGTGCATCAATAAATATTAATGGATTGGTCCATTGAAGTGGGTTTTTCTGGTTGAAGGACAGCTATCCTAAATGTGAGAGGGATCTCTGGAATGTGATTCAGCCTTTTATTTTTATACTGCATGTAAAATAGAGTTTTACAGAGAAAAATTCTAGCACGGTACAATGGAAAAAGAGCAGCTCGTTCCAAAAAGAAGTGTGTTAAGAGAGTGTTATTAGAGAAGGCCCTTAGTTCCTGCTGGCTCATTTGTCACAATCAGGTGGAAATATAACTCTGAACAGATCTCTGACCATCAAGTATCAAAATATACTGTTTGGTTTCTTTAATATTACAATTATTGCCTGCAGTAATGAATTGTGTGAGCTTTGTTAATTAGAGGGGAATTGGCTGTAGGGTTTTTCTCAATTTCTGCAAGGGAAAGTTAGTGCCTTAGCATGGGAACCCACCACCTTTCCTAAAGGCGCTCAGAAGTGGATTCTCCACCTACACAGAAGATTTTCTTTCACAGAAAAATGGCCTGAAAGAAATATTCCAAATGTTAAAAAAGATTTCATTTTACTCAGTTTTCTTATTTGTATTGCATTAAACCCTAATGCTCAATCTAAAGAAGTAACTATTCCTCACCTCGGAATGTGATTCCCATTATCCTGAAAGCCAGAGAGAGCTCCAAAACTTCTTGGTGAAGCTGAAAATCAGGATTTTTCTCCTGTTTCACTGGCATTAATTCCCCCTTCCTTCCTTCATTTCCAGCTACAAATATTCCTTTGCAGAGCAGTTCAGTTACCATGAAAATGTCATGTTAGTGTCTAAGGGGAATTTATTCACAAAGAATTCAACTGTGGCCACAGTCCCTAAGTGGCTTCATGTTATGGAGCTGCTTCTGAGTGAATAAATGGCTTCAGATTCCCCATTTTTCTAGATCTGTGGAGGACATCAATTATGTTCTTCTCTAATTCACTGCAACTGGATGAGTTTCTGTACTGAGTCTGTTCCCTGTTTCTTTGCCTTCTCTATGTAGTGCCCTTCATCTGCAGTGCAATCCTGCTCTCACCAAATTGTTTAGGGCATGTAAAATATAAATATACATAAAAGTTTAATCATCAATCAAACCAAATTCAGGTAGTTATGTAGAAACTGCAGCCACATATACAGGGTGGAAAAGATTGCTCTAAACCAAAATGTCCAAAGCAAAGACGAAGTGTGAGGGTGTTGGATTGTTTCTTTATATTTGTCCCACCTTTGCAGTGTGAACCATCACAACTCTCTGTAACTAAGCCAGGAAAACACATTATCTTGTAGTCCTCAGGACCCTCAGGGGAAGTTTTTGTGTGGGAAGATGTTTGAATACTGCTGTGACAGTGTACAAACTAAAGCACAGCAGGTGTAGTAGTATTTTACCCCAAACAAATCGAAGCTGAAGATGATCATCCAAGTGTGGGTTTGAGGGTTGTTTGGGGTATTTTTGGGGGTGGAAGGGAACGTGGATGTGTGTATAGCTGCATTTTCTCTGTGATTACATTTCATTAGTGCCCTGGTAAGTTGAAAGCCTTTTCAATTAATTAGAAACAGAATTTTCAAGATATCTGAACACAGATATTGTGCTTTCCCCTAAATGGAATCAGCATTTTAAGAAATGGGATATGTGAGAGTGATCCAATTCAGAATGTCAGTATTTTCTGTCATTCATAGGAGTGTATCAAGTGTTATCAAAAGCATAGCTATTGAGAGCTGATCTATTTGCTATTCTTCTAGATGACTGGCCTTTTATTATCTTTTTTAGAAACCAAGAGCAAATGTAGATCTGTGCAGCCACAATACCAGGGCAGTATTGTCTATAATTTTTTGATTTCCTGGCTCAGACTAAGGATTGTCTGACCTTCCTGCTTGGTTTTAAAGGCACATGGAGAGTGAACCATGGGGAATTTACCCAACCATGCCTCCTGATTCCTCTCCCTCTTTAATCCTCAGAATAAAAAGAGAGCAAAGGAGTAGGATGTGGCTTCGTGCCTGTGCTAGGAAGGCTTGTCACACCTGAGGGCAGAGGTGAGGAAAGCAGTTGTTTACTCTCCTGCTTTTTGGTTCCTCCTGGCTTGGCAGTAACTGTATGTGGCCCTTGTCAGCTGGAACTCTGACATTACTCTCAACCTCCTCGCTGAAACAATTCTATAATGCTGGCCACAAAGAAACAAGTGCTGGTGAGTGACCCATAAAACAATAATTTTCCATTACCTGAGATGAAAAATGCATATACTGCTGCAGTTCTAGTTTGCAAGCTCTTCTGTAAGAATTATAGACACATGAAAGGAGGTAATTCGGAAGTTATTTTACACTCAGTGCTCTGAATGTGGCCTAGAGTAAATGCTTTTTTGATGGCTTGTTCTGAATATTTTTCCCTTTTTGTAGGTGAATTTTATTATGACCACTGCTTTGTTCGATAGAGGGGGGATATAAATAATACATGACAAAGATACAAATTTAGATTTTTCTACGAGAGACAAAACTTACAATGTGATGGCATCAGATTAGTAAGGAAACTCATGGTGGGCTGAAATGTATTCCTTGTATCATTATGGTTCCATCTCAGTAACTGATGCCAGGCTCCCTGCCTAGCGTGTTTTATTTATAAAGGTACATTCACGGGTTGTATGGATTCTCTCATAATCCAAATGATGACAATCCAAATGCTGGGAAAGGGGTTCCTTAAGACTGCTAAAAGTAGCTGGAGTATACTTCTCACTTTTAAGCTTTTTCAAGGATATTAAATCATGACTGTCAGCTTTAAAATAAGATTATCATAATGGAAAGTAATATGAAGTGACACTGTGTTCTACAATATAGGGATGGCAGAGGAAATACATTTTCAGCTGTGTCTGACTTATTTACATTTCACATGAACTTAAATAATGTCACTCCTACACACACCTGAAATATAGTTACATGAACAAGGCAAATTACAGCAAAGACCTACTGCAGTGGAAAGCACATGGGATTAGTGGAGCACAAACCCTTAGTCTGTGTGAAAAAGAACAGCTTTTAAGCACTGCCATCTTGGATATGGGCATTTGGTACAAAGCCAAGGTTCCAGGAGGCACAGCTGAGATGGATGGAAGAGTCAGCAGACCCAGAAAGCTGAAGCCTCTCCCCATAGAATGTGGATATTTCTTTGGAGAGTGAATAATTGTGGGGTTTTTCCCTATACCTATTTTAACTTTCAGTTGGAAGGGCACATGCTTTAAACAGCAGAGCTTTTAATTTAGTGTATGGCCCTCTCTGGTCCATGGCATTGAACCCCTGAAATCAGAACATAAATGAATAGGCCTAGGAGGAGTGAAAACCACTCAACAAAAGCCAGGTTTGAATCTGTTCCTTTAATTTGCAGTCTTGCCTCCATTTAGACCTTATAATAGAGTCCAGCAGGATGAAAACAAGTAAGGGAGCAAGAGGGGATAAACCAGCAACATTTCAGTTACAGATATGTTCAGCCTATTTCTTCTATCTGGTTGTTATTGTCCAGTTCATTCCCAATGGTACAAGGTGCCCTCAGAATATTGTGTATAGGGCTGATAAGAGCTGTCATCATGAAAAAACACTGCTGAGCTACTGAGAAAGTTCAAAGCAGGATAGCTAAGGTCAGGAGAATATTACTTATAATGAAAGACTGATTGAACTTCATTTGTATAAACTAGATCAGAGGTGATTAAAGAAGGATATGAAATCACTGCACAAATATTTGAGAGGTGTTAATAAAAGAGAGACATGGGGACTGTTGCTGTAATTACTCAGGATACAATGACAAGGAAGCACTTCAAGCTGGAGAGAAATGGGGAAACAGTTTTGGTACAGGATGGAATCTACTACTGTAAGGGGAAAGTAATGAGCTGCTAGGAACAGAACTCACTCGTGTTCTACAGAGCCTTCCTAAATAGTTCAGCTTCTAAATACTTTAGATCTAAACCCTCATGGGATTAGTGTAGAGAAAGTACTTGTTCGACATGAGTCAGAGCGTGGATTGAGCTGCTGCTTTGCAGCTCATTTTATTGACTACTGCTGCTGCCATAGCCGTGCCAGTGACTGCAGATTTAAAGTTAAGTAAACTCCTAACTGAAATAATAAAAAGAGGCATGAACTGGGATGGGTGGGTGTTGTTCTGCTTTAGCAAGAGGTGGGTAGAAACTCTTTCTCATAGGATCCTAGTATCACAGAATCACAGACTGGTTTGGGTTGGAAGGGACCTAAAACTTATGTCATCCACCCCTGCCATGGGAGGAACACCTTCCCCTGGCAGAAGGCAGGTGTGTGCAGCAGCATCCAGGTCCGTGCAGCCCACAGAGCAGCATTCCCGGGGCAGCCCCGTGCTCCAGCGCGCACGGGGACCCCTGGAGCTGATCACCGATCGCTGCCGCTGCAGCGCCCAGGCGCAGTGCTGCGAACAGCTCCTGTTCTCACGCTGCCGGGAGTCTGTCCTCGTCTGTGTGTACCGAATAGTCTGTGCAGCCGAGCAGATGTGTCAAGGTGTTTGCACTGAGGCTCTTTGGTGGCCCTGTGAGTTGTCTTGGTGACGGCCCATTAGGAGAGGGCTGGACTGACACGGGGCCAGAGCAGAGCGGAGTCGGTCCCACAGCTCTCGCTCGTTAGCTTTATACTTATAACAAGTATAAAGGACAGCTATTTAGATCAGGTAGTTAGGATTGGGCCCTTCGGTACCACCAAGAGCTGTCCTTGCTGATTAATAAAAGCAGCATAAAATCACTGCAGGGCCATTTGAAAACAGTTCTGCTGGTCTGCAGTTGGTAAAGCTGAGTGGCTTAAGATCAAGGCAGATTGGCGTTTGGAAAGAAACGATTTCTGCTTCTTGAGTCTATCAAATAATGGCAGTAACAAAAAAAAAGCTGATATCACACATATTTCTTGCATTTCAGAGCAATAGCTCTATCATTTTAGAAAGCTCGTGAAGTAGTTTGAACTTGGCTATTCCTCATGCTGGGTAAGAAAACGGGCCACATACCTAAATGATGTTGTGCTTCAAGGGCTGGAATTAGAGAGAGAGGAATTTGAACTACACAGCTGGAGTTGGAAAGCACCTGAAAAAGAATCCAAGGCTACTTTCTGTAAAATGTCTGGTGTAATCACAGCTATTAGATGGCTACAGATAAAATCCTAAGGAAACAAGGTTGTAAATGCAGTGCCAAATGTTTATTTGCTGCGTTTGTTCTCAGCTGGTGAGAGGGTGATCCTTTCACCATGCCAATGAAAGGCTCCCAGGGAAAAGGGAGTGGCTGGTAAGTAGAGCTTAAAGCTTTGTGCCCATTCTCTAAACCCCGGAGACAAGTTCACCTGAGCTAAAAAGGCAGTGTTATAATGGGTGTTATCCAGTCATGTCCTATAGGATATACTTCTAGCAGAATGCACACAGAGAAAGGCAGGTAATCTCCCATGCAATAACAAACTTGCAGGGTCTGCTTCAGAATGAAATCAAGAGAAGAAACCACAAAAATTGTAGCAATATCGGCTGAAAAAGAAAATACAATAAATCCTGGGTTAAAAACACAAATTAATAAAACCGTATTCAACCTTGATCTCATAGTTTAACAAAAACTGCCATCTTCCCAAGACACTTTTTAAAAATAAGCATTAGAATAAATTATGTACACTATTAGCTTCTCTATTGAAAATACAAAAATGGCACAGAAATATAAAATGTAATATAGCATTTGATTCTTCACCTAGTCATTATTTTTACTGTGTATAATGTCTTTGATTTGAAATATATCTAGATCTGAATGTAGTTCATACAACTCCTGTAATTAATAACTTTTACAGAAAGTTAAGCAACCTTGCTAGAGATTGCAGATGTTTCTTTCTTGCTAAAATAAAAATCCTACAGCATTAGAACTAAACAAGAAATTAGAATGTTTGATAATAATTCTTATTATGGAGATTATGATAAAGGTAAATAGAATTAAAAATAGTGGATCAGTATTCCTGTATCACATCATCCATGTACTACATTTTTTTAAACTCTGAGTAAAGGTAGTTGTGATCTACTCATTTTTTAAGGATTATGGCACAGATTTTCCAGAGATCTCCAAATGAACCTTTTTTATGGACTGTTTAAACCTCACTGAGGTCACTGTGCTTCTCGGGGAAACAAAGAATGCCTCTTACGGCTCTCTGAAGAAATTGCAAGATCGATTTTCAGGAGTTTGGGTCCTAAATGACTGTTATATTTAATAAGAATCTCCACCAAGATTTTAGCACGGAAGGAAGATCAAAGCAATTACTTAGCTCTTGCAGAATGAAGTAGGGAAAGTTCCAAAGTATCAAAGTATGCAAGTCAAAATAGCAGGAAGTCTTCAACAAAGCATGTGAGATGAATGGGATGCTTGAGAAAGGCTTTTCAGGGCCAGGTTCCAATTTTGCATAGTGCTTGCTTGGTTTTGTTCCATGTGCTCAATTACTGTTATGTATACTTTTATAGCATTATCATAAAGAGATCCTTAAAAAAATGGACAGAAAAGTGAAAGCCGGGTCCTTAGTTCTGTTGCTTCTTTTGCTCCTCGTCTTTCTTTTCACAAGCTGCAGCCACTGCCACTTTGCTTCTTTTCCCCTGGTCTTTTTCAGAGTGGGACAGTGTATATTCTTCCAAATAGGTTTTTAAAAGCAGTCCCCAGGGGTGCATTTTAACTGATTCAAGTTGCGAGGCAGATTGTGCAAATTGCTCAGTGTGTGCAGTCAGTACCGCTGCAAAAGTAAATCCCCTTCTGCAGCTGCTTTATTTGATGTTGAGCAGTGGGACACCAATGGCTGTTTAGGAAAAGCAACTCAGCCAAAAAAAAATGGACACTTCAATATTGGCAGGTTTCATCCTCAGAAGGAGTAGTTTGCTTCTTGACTTCTTTACCTTCCAAGCTGCTTCCTGATCTTTGCAGCTTGAAGGAGATGATCTGTAGGGGAATTCTGGGGGTGACTGTTCGGTGGTTGTACCAGGTATCCATGAATGTTTTCATAGCACTAAGGTTTGGGAATTATTTCAGGCTACAAGGAGACAAAGCCTTAACTTAGACATTATGGAGGGAAGGACCCTCAAGTGAGAATGCAGTGAGGGCCTTTGGCCCCAAAAAGGATCAGGTTTTTTCCCTTCCCATTCTTGGCAGTCAATTGACTGATAGATTCTTAAAAGCTTGTGGGAATGGGAATACTGCAAATTCTACAGGCAGCCTTCTGCACTCCCCTAATGTGCAACTGAAATCTCTCTTGATGCAGTTGAAACCTATTTTGGGGTTATATTTTAAGCCCGTTCTCATATCCCCAGTGGAAAGGGAGAGTAGTTCCCAGTAGTTTTTACATATTTGGCTGTAAAGGCTTTCCTTATACTTCCCTGACTAATAAATCAAGATTTTTCAAAACTGGACACACTGTTCCAGCTGAAGCCTTACCTGTGTGAGTGCACTGGAAAGATTATTCCACAGTTCTCCCACATAACATACTAACTAATACACCAGGAAATGCTTGAGCATTTTTATCAGCAAATTGCTGTTGTCTCACATTCAGCTCATTTTGACTCCACATTCTCTTCTGTCTTGTGAGTCATCTCCTCTATTGTAATTGGGAAGTTAATTGTTTCCCTCACACAAAATGCTTTTTACTGGCCAAATTGAGTTGCATCCTGCTATTTCAGACTCTCCAAATTGTGAAAATTGTTTTGAACTCTAATCCTGTTCTTCCTGTACTTGCAATGGTTCCCAACTTTGTGTCATCTGAAAGGCTTGATAAGTTCTCCCTGCCTTCTGGCATTCAGGAAATATTGAATGATTCTAGAAGCAGAACAAACCCCATGAACCACGTCATCCATCTCTCCATTTGACAGTAAGCCATTGATAACTGTTCTGAATACAATCTTCCAACAAGCATCTACCTGCCTTACATTAGTTTATGGTAATTCACTTTTACACTACTCCTGTTTGGCACATCTCCTTCGCATCCATCACTGCATGCTGAAAGTGATTATGATTTTATTCTCCATTTGTTTCTGGGTTGAACTGAAGCAGAGCAGGTTGAATGCTCAGTAAGTTAATGTCCTGTGTGCTGGGTGCGTGTTGGTATTTGGTGAGCCTGGATTGTGTTCTAAAAATAAACAGATGCTTTCACTACTTCCTGCAAGTCCTGAGGACTGGTGAATAAAGCAAAAGAACAAATAAATATCCTTGAGATTCTCTATGCAGAATTCTCTTAGACTGTATTTGTCTTGATCACAATAGATGAGGATGGAGCTTTTTATATTAATTTGCCTCCT
The DNA here is from genome assembly GCA_013389985.1 of Dryoscopus gambensis. Classification (NCBI taxonomy): domain Eukaryota; kingdom Metazoa; phylum Chordata; class Aves; order Passeriformes; family Malaconotidae; genus Dryoscopus; species Dryoscopus gambensis. Next base: position 377,970 of record WEIT01008868.1, read on the forward strand.
AAGAGATATCAACACTTCCCTCTTTCTGACCTCGATTCCATAGATTCTGAATGTAGTGGTAACAATCAGTCCGTGCAATTTGGATAGATTTGATGCTTAAAAACCTTCAGTTCCTCTTATAGTAATTTAAACAGTAAACTGCTTTTTAGTATTTTATTGTGTTTGAAATTGAAACTTGACTTTGACTCAGCTTCTGGCAAGTGGTTTATGGTCTGTGACAGCAGATATGTATAAAACTATTGAAACAACAGCTTGTGTTAGTACCTTTATACAGAAAAAGAAACCCAACATTTTTATGTCTTAAAAGCCAAAATTTTAATTTTTATTTTGGCACTTCTAAAGGTATTAATCTGCCTGATTGGTATATTTCAAACCATAGGCAAGGGCTAAACTGTTCAATATATCAAGAGACAAATTTAAATACCTGTCTGGGAAAAAACCATCACTTTAGTGAAATAATTGACTTTTCTCAGTGGAAACTGCAGAATACAAAATATGACATCTCATACAACTCATCTGTGGGCTAGAGTTAATGATGTAAATTGGGTTAAAAAACCCAAACAAACATTGAAACTCTGCCTAAAAAAACAATAATGGAGATGAAGTATAGTATGCTTAATAGAAGCCCCACTGAAGTAAGAGTTCATTGATATTTGGATCTGCTCTATTAGTGAAAAAAATGAATGTTGACCAAGTTCTGATAGCATAGGTTTCCATTAGAATGCTTTTTATGAGTCCTTTCACTTATAACAATAGACTTATTTGCAGAATACATCATTATTATTCATCAATAGTAACCCAGTCAGTCCAAACCAGCCACAACTGTCAAAGGCTTTTAGAATTAAGCATCATTTACTCTCCTACCCAGGCTGCCATGGAGGAAATGGCCCTACACTTTCACTGACTGTATTTTGCACCTATCAAATCTGATAAATGGGGTTTATTGTTCCCCTGCTTTCACTCAGAAAACTTAACACAAGCATTTTCTTCAGTGTGTGGCAGAATAATTTGGGTTCCCTCCTGAGGCACTTTCACCTGCTGTGCCGTCGGCCTTGAGTCTCCAAACCCCACTTACCCCATGCTGGAATAAAATCTCACTGATTGTGAGTTTTCCTGTCCCTCTGGACAGGACCCCTCCTGTCACCTGCTCCAGGTGACCCTTCCTTGGCAGGGGGCTGGACCTGCTGATCTCCAGAGGTCCCTTCCCACCCCAACCCTTCCGTGGCTCTGAGCTCCTCGGGAACAAGAGATTCCTCTGGCTTGGCTGTTGCAGACATAAGGCAGAGGTTTCATTTTCCTCCAGAATTATAAAATATGTGAGGCAACAACCAAAAATATTTTATGGAAAAAATTTACAAGAGTGTAGGTTACAAGTCTGCTCTCATGTTATATTTGGTGGTTTATGGAGGAAGTGTATTGCTTTATTCTAAATGCCTTACACCCCCTTGCTCTCAGCATGGTCCTCAGCCATGAAAAGAAGGTCTGATCGGGTTCTTAGTATTAAATTGTTAAAGACAAATAGATATTTAATAAATATTAGAATTTTCTTTATAATTTTTAAATTTTAGAATTTACTAAAAGGCATCTCTATTAATGCTAAAGGAATATTTCTTTATTCTACGTGAATAGGTAATCTCAGCATTTCAGCTAAAGCACCATTTCAAAAAAGCTTATTTAAGAGAAACTGTGCCCCACAAAAGAGTAAGAGCTGGATGAGGCCTCCACAGCTATTCCAGTCCCAACTTAGAAATCAAAACTGAAACAAAGATTTGTTGAGTTACTGTCAATGTCTGCAAGGAAAAATAATTTCTTTTTTAATAGAATTTAAATAAATAGATTAAAAAAAAAACATATTTCAATTTAACATTTTGAATTGTTTTCCCTAGGTTTAGTGGGTCTTCTTTAGTCCTTTATGATCTTATTATTATGGTGGACTTTACTAAACAGCAATAAGCACTATTTAAATTTATCATTAAACATTTAGTATTGCACTTCCCATACATATTGTGAATATAATATCACATTACAGGTGGAAAAGTTTTGGAAAGAAAAAATGGTTTGAGTATTTCTTGATAATTTCTTCTACTAGATGTCCATGAAATCTATAGAGTTTAAAGTGGATCTGGCCCCAGACTATCCACTGTTGATATTTCCTTCAGCCCACTGGCATTTTATATTTTGGTATAGAGCAGATCATTTAACTTCTGTAGGTTTTCTAACTTGATAAAGTAGGTAATGGCAGCATCCTGAGGTCATTGTCCCACAGGTGAACCCCACAAGCAGGGATAGTGGAGTCTGTCCCTCTCCTGGTCAAGTTTAGGCACTCAGTGTAAGACTTTGGAAAACAACTGTAGCCTGCAATATGCACAAGAGCAGATTAAATAATGGGCTTGGGTTTAATATATTTTAAACAATCTGAACAGATGTGGTTAACAGTGTTCACAGAGTCAGCTTTCTGTGTGGTTGTCTTCTGTTTGGGAATTCTGTGGGGAAAAGGTGGATTTCTGTGGGAGGTAGGGCAGAAACCAAGATGTTTGTCAGGAATAAAATGTAAAACGAATATGTATCACAGCTATTGTTAATTCTTGGGTTTTGAAACAAATACGTATCACAGCTATGATTAGTTCTTGGGGTTTGAACGACAGTTTCAGTGCACTTCTAATTAAATCAAGGTGGGTGACCTCTAATATAATTTTTTCAAAATCTCAAATTCTTCTTCATCCTTTGTATTAAGAGCCAACCTAACTGGACCCTTGACAGTTTTATATACCAATATTTGCATATATCCATAAAAACAGCTGCAAACTGAATTTGTGTCTGTACCTGACTGTTTCTCCCCCCATCATTGTAGCTATAATTAAAACAGCTCTTCCCAACATGGACAGAGAAGCCAAAGAAGAATACTTTGTGGTCATCCAAGCAAAGGACATGGGAGGACATATGGGTGGACTCTCTGGAACTACAACAGTGACAATTACACTCACTGATGTGAATGACAATCCTCCTAAGTTTGCGCAGAGTAAGTGCCATTATATATATGTGTGCTCCTATATAAGAAGATATTATAGTGTTGGTTTGGGGGTGGTTTTAATAAGCCGGTTTGTTTGTTTGTTTGTTTGGTTTTGGTGGTTTTTTTTTGTTGTTGTCTTCATACTGCCTGGGTTTTTAATGTAATTTTAAAAAATGTAGTTGTTACTAGAGAAAGGTTAATAGTCCTGCACCTGATGAAGAGCTTAGGAAAGAGGGAATTATGTCCACAACAGTGTACACAGATCTCTGCCTTCCTTGTTAGCCCTCTTACATTCACCCCAAAGAGCCTGGAAAACAGATTTATTTCCTCTCAGTGCAGTTGTTTCTGTGTGCTTTGTTGCTTCCATCTCATGCAGACAAGTGACACCATCAGTAAAAGACACATATAACAGATAAAAGGAATAAAGCCTTGACTAATTAGGCAATACTGAAGAAAAGAAAGAAGATAAGTCTGAATCTAGATAATTGTTGATCTTTAATTCAAAATCCATATTTTCTACTGTGGTTCCAGTGGGTATCATGCTGGGCTAGGTTAAAATGATTTGGCATCCTGCTGAGATTCTCTGCAAGCTTTGTAGTCTATTTCCAAGATGAAGACAAAAAGAAAAAAAAGAGGAAGAATGAGCATAATGACTGGATTGATTTTATTTGGAGCAGGTGCAATCTAACACACTATTAGAAACTTACCATTTTTTCCAGCTTGTTCTGGAGAATTAAAGTTAAAAGTTTTTTGCACCTGCATCTAGATTTTGTATCATTTTTGCTTTCTTAGAAGTATATTTTTCTACCAGGGTGCTCAGGGACCCAGTGTAAAGTTATTTTTATTCCATGTAGGATGAATTGAACTCCACTTTTGCCCTCCTCTGAGGACACAGAGTAAAATGGGTTTATCCTAGTGCTCAGCATATGATAAATATGCTTCTGTAGCCTGTTGAAAATGTACATAGAGATGGAGAGAGAGAAAGAGAAATCTAATATAAATAAGCAGGGGCAAAAGCTTATTTTCAAAATATATATTTTATTATCTCATCTTAGTGGTTTTTAACCGATAAGCACTCTGCACAATAAAAGGTTTTCTCTCATAAAGCAGGAAATGCATAAATTTTTTACTTCATGTCCCATTACATTGCCTTGCCCTCTGTGTTAGTGTTTTCCAACAATTTCTCTGATAATGTAAATGTCTACGGAGGAGCTGTATCACCAGGATGCAGAGGGATGTCTCTTTCATACCTGCAGTGTCCTGTGGCTCCAGCTCAGGGACCACAGACCTACCTCTGCCAGCTTACCTGGCTTTTACATTGTACCAGCACTGTCTCAAAAAGCCTTTGGTTGCCAATATGGCAAAAATCTGACCCCAAAATCAGCAGCACAACTGGTCCCACCTGGGGGAAGCCCAGGAGCACAGCACGTGGAGGTGAAACTGCCCTTTCCCAGTGCTTTTGGGCACAGGGACACACTGACTGGGGGCAGCAGCAAGACTGCGTCGTTGTCCCTGGAGTATGTTTGCTCCTGGATGAGTTTTCCTGCAGCAATGAGGAAGCAGCAAGGGAGGTGCTGCCTCTGAAGTTGTTACAGCCCGTGCAGGGTTCAAGCTGCCCCCTGGGAATAACCACTGACCATTATGCAAATTCATTAGGAAAAAAACCCTGCATGTACCCTAACTGGGTATTATGTATTTATTGCTTTTAATGATGAGCCACAGCAATATTAGTGCTGGGTGTTGTTACAGATTCTGCCTTTTAAAAGGCAGCATTCCAAGCTGGCTGCCCAGCACCACAGATTAGCCACGACTCTGCCCTTGGACAAGAGCTGAGCAAGTCTGACTTTTATTTTTTTTACACTGTTGAAGCACAGTTTGCGTTTGCCTGGAAAGGAAAATAAGAAAGGATCAAACTTACAATAAGCCTAGCCAGAATGAAATCGAAATTCATAAGATGTAATACATGCTGCTTGCACAATAAATGGTAATGAGCTCAGGAAACAGGGTGTTTTATCGGGTTATTGTTTCCAGGCAGGACAGAAATGTATATTTATGGTTTGATTTCAGAGTGTTAGCCTCCTGGGTTTTAGAAATGAAAAAGATGAACTTTCACTACTTCTGTGATCTCTCTGAAATAATTTTAGAGGTGCTTTATAAGTCACCAAAGTTTTTAACCTGGCAGTTTACCACAGAATTGTAATGAGAAGAACTATGCACTGCTGTGGAAACCCAGGGCTTTCAAAGATGCCCAGTGTGGGTATTTTGGTCAGCTCAGCATTACGACACAATTCATAATTCTGGAGAGGAATTTGTGTAAAAGAGTCAGCTGCATCATAATTTTTAATTTTTTTCTTAATATTTTGTAAACTATTTTAATAAATCTGAGAGCAAAATTTCAAGTTAACAATGCAATCCGCTGTGCCTGGAGATTCAAACCACAAAGTGTGGACAGCAGTGTAAGTGATGAACGCATAATTTAGTCTCCCGAGGCACTTCATTGCTTTGGCTGCTCATTGTTTTTGAGCCATTATGGATATTCTGAGGAATCTTGATGATCTCCAAATTATCTCTAATAATTTAGCCTGGAAACATTAAAAACAAATCACTTTGAGACTGTATTGTATAGCTAATACTTGTGTTTGTGAATTCCTCACAGTTTCCTTCCTATTTGCAACTGTTGCTACCGCAATCAGCTACAACAGGTAAAGCAGCAACTCCAGAACACTGCTTTTTGGAAAATTATTACCTGCACTTAACATTAATAACCACAGATTGTCTTAGAACAACAGAGAGGACAGAGAAGAATAAGACCAGAATCCTGTGTCAAAAGCTGTTTAAATAATCTCTATTATCTTTGAACTCCTTTTTCCTATTTTAACTCCTGAGCAGCATTTAATTTCATTAGATCATGTATTAACCTCAGCTTCAATAAACATAAATTATAAAGAGGTAGAAATATAAGGACTCCAGAGAGAATTTTGGGTGTAAAACATGTGTCTTCTGGTTTTTAGATTACTGTTAGGAACAGGGAAATACAAAAGAAAATGGGTATTTTGGGTTTTGTCTTAGTAAAATTCTTACCTAAAATAATATATCTAAATAGATTTTTGATGCTTTTTAGCATGAAAGGTTTGAAGTAGGTGTAAAAGGAAATAAAATGCTGACAATTTGAATAGCAATTTCTGGTGGATTTTAGTCTACAACAAATAGTAAACACAGTAATGATTGCTATGAAAAGTCACTGTTTCAAAAAAAACATAAATTTTGGGAGTTTCCTTGAATGTCTCCTGATTAGTTTCTTACCACAAAGGAGAGGTAGAGGGGCTTAAACAAACAAAATCAAATTACATTTTAAAAACTAGTAAGTATTTGAAGTTATGTAAGTGTTTACACAATAGGTTTTTCAAGTATTAGATCAATTTTCTATGGAGTAAAAGCCAAAGTTCCTTGATTGAATTGTAACTCCTTGTCAGTCAAATATCTGTAAGAAAAGGTAAGTTCTGCAGTGTTGAAAGGAGCTCAATATTTGTGTTTGCCAACACAAAACAGCCCTGCAAGGAAGAAGCAGGAGACTGCTGGAATGGAAAGGATGCTCACCTCCAGTAAAGTGAATATTCTTGTATGAGGACCACGTTTTGCTGCTTTCAGTCAATAACTTGAGTAAATGGGGGTTGGATCAGTTGCACATCTCAAGAGTTGTCGTTGGGGAAGTGTAAACATTGAAGAGCACACAGGGGACACTGGGACCAGCTGTAATGTTTAGTCTTTTCCTCTTATTTGTAAGGTCTGTATCACTTCTCAGTAATGGAAGATGTTGCTCTTGGTGAACCAATAGGAAGGGTGAAAGCAAATGACCTGGATATTGGAGAAAATGCTAAATCATCCTATGATATTATTGAAGGAGATGGAATGGATATATTTGAGATTACTACAGATGCCCAAACTCAGGACGGCATCATTAGAGTGAGAAAGGTAAATCATATCTCTGTTAAAAAACATAAATATTTATTGTACATACAACTACTCAGCCAGACTTTGCTCTGTAAGATGCTGGATTTCCAGGGATTCTTTTGTCTATGGATGAGGTGTCAAGCCAGTGGAGTGATGAAAAGGAGTGTATTGGCCATGTCCGTCCAAATTCTCATTGAGGTGACGACGCTGGGGAAACATCCATGGATGCTGGAAATGTGTTAATCTTATCCAGGCTCTCATGTGGTCACATCATGCAGGTTTTGCTCCCTTGGTTCCAAAGGAGAAGAGTAGATCAGATTCCACTTTGGTGGTGGTTTAAACTTCCACAAAATCTTGGCTGAGTATTCATCACATAACTTATCTCAATTATTTGATTTCCTGTATAGCTGTTCAGAGAAAAATAAATCACAGTGTATTAATTAAATTACCTGATGTGTGAGAGCTTAGTCTTCTACCTTTTCTCATGCTGAACTGTCTTCACCCAATGAACAGGGATTTCAGTGAATTTTGTTAAGGAGATCAGTAGTTTCACATGAGAAGTGCCAAATTTGGGCCCTAAAGAAAACCATGTTACCTTTTCTATGCTTGTACAGTCTTGATGTGTGCACAGAGAGGTATTCGCGTGTATACAACAAAAGCACCACCTGATTATGTGTAGAAGTATGGGGAGAGGCCGCATAGAACAAATCTCCTCTGGTAAAGCTGGGGAAACATTAATTGCAGAGTTAATTGTCATTATTTTCCGGGGAAGGAGAAAAAGCTGTTTGTTGTGCTGTGTTCTGAAAAAGGATATGAATATAATTTATAGCAGTAGCAGAGAGGGTTTTAACTGTGTAGCACAGATCGTTCTAAATGAATCTCTGTTTATAAAAAACAAAAGTAAACAAAAACCAAACCAGTGAGAAAAGGTGAATCCAGTGAGTACAGGTAATTAAAATTCCACTTGTACCTGTCATTAAAGAGGTCAGGCAGATTGCCTGTCAAAACTTTGTATTTTCTCTTTCTCAGTGAGTAGGTCAGCACTGTAGATTTATAATAAACTGATGTATATTTATCTAAATTTACATTTGTTTTTCTAAAGAGAAAATTATGATGCACAGCCCAGCTCTTCCTTACTGTTATTTATTGTATGCTGTGGCCACTCCCGTAAGATGAGGCAATTAGCCTTTTGCCCCAGTTCCCTTGGCTTTATTTCATAACTGAGTCTCACCCATAATGTTGTTTCATATTTTCATTTTGACAGCAATAATAATTTTGGTTCTACTCCAGTAGATGATGTATGGGAGGGTGCTGCTCACCAACAGATTTTCTTCAGCATAAAATCATGGGCTTTAGACAATGCCGAGTAAATTTTCAATATGATATTCTGATTAAGCATGACTAAATGTATTGGGGTGCTGTCATTTCTGTAAAGCATATGAAAAGCAATTGAAAAAGTGCTACAGGAGCCATGATTGGCAAATTGTGAATATGCTGATTTCTAAATCCCCATTCATAATTTCAAAAGCTTACTAATTTAAGAGCTGCTAAAGAAGCAAGGTTTTCTTGTGTTTACTAGAATTTGTGAGAAAGAGCAAATCCCATTAGAGCTTGATTCATACCTGAAAAAAATCAACGGAATTTGAAAATATACATATTGAAGGCTTTGACAGACTTCCTGAAGATTCCTGTTTGTGCTCTTGCTGGTATTTGCATTGCAGATTCAGAGTGTCTATGTCCTCTTCTTTTTATCCCTGAGACATTATAATGCAAATCTTAATATCTTTCCAATGCTTAGCAATTTGCATCTTTGAAATTTGAATTGTTGTGAGACACAAGAGAATTATATAGTGAATATACTGATGTGCTTCAAGACACAAACTTGAATCTCCTATAATGAAAAAGTCTAACACTCAAAAGTGTCACAGATTTGGGGTTTATTTGGTATTTCAGTCCCTTAAATCCACTGAGTTTTCATCTTTTATGAGTTAATATGGAACTGTAAAATAGTAAAAACAGTGGTGATATGGCAGGTATATTGATAGAATAAAGTAATTTGTTTTGTGATTCTGTCTGTGGGGGAAAAAAAAAAGAAAAAAAAGGAGAAGATACAGAAGTAGAAACTGCTACAGTTTGAAGAAATTCCTGGGAGATGTCTACCTCATTTACTCCTATAAACTGAAATACAGAGGTACTTGTAGTGCAATGATATTGAAGCACTTTCTTATATGATTAGCTCTACGTTTTGCCTCTCCTGTCCAACAAATAATAATTGCTAGTTCTTTGCATTTCTCACACTTTTCTGGAAGTAATAAAATATTTATTCTTTGTGGAGCCAATTTATTTTTTTTTCTTATCTCCAACCAGTAAAGCACTGATGAAGTGCATTATTGGTATGCAACTCATGTCATCCCCAACAAATTTGTAGTATTTGTCTGATATGTAATTGTAATGGTATAATTCATGAGAGAGAATATTTCAGTAAATTTCTTGTGAAAAAGAAGGAAACAGTGCTGTTTCCTCTGAGGCTGGTAAATAAACAGCTGTCAGTATGTGCCTAGGAAATCTGCAGGTTGGGTTTCTGGGAGAGGGAAGTGACTGCATTAAAACTCATTCCGTATGCTTAAAAATGCACATGACTTCCATCCATCAGCATTACCATCACTTGTTCTCTGTGGCCATTAGTGAAAGACATTTATCTTTGTCCTTCTCAACAGCCTCTGGACTTTGAGACCAAAAAGTCCTACACTCTGAAGGTGGAAGCAGCCAACATTCACATCGACCCTCGCTTCCTCAGCGGGGGACCCTTCAAGGACACGGCAACCGTGAAGATTGTGGTGGAAGATGCTGATGAGCCACCAGTCTTCTCCTCGCCCACCTACCTTCTGGAAGTGCATGAAAATGCTGCTCTCAACTCTGTGCTGGGGCAGGTGACAGCCCATGACCCCGACGCGTCTTCCAGCCCTATAAGGTAGGGCTGCTCTAAAGTGCTTTTTGGGAAAACTGCTGGCAGATCCCAAGGGTATTTCCCCACTCAGTGCATGACTGTTCTCATGCCATTCTGTTTCTGTGAAAATGCCTGGATAGGATTTGGTTCATGATGTTAGATTTATCAGTTTAGATCATTTTCAAAGTCCCCAGAATGCTCCTTGCCATAGGAGTAGTCTCATGAAACAGGAATGCAGTGAAAGTAAGAAATGTGAGTGGTTCTTATGAGAAATGAGTTTGGATGGGGTTGAATCATCAGAGTGTATGTCTGCAGTGAATTTAAATAATCCAGTAGTGCCTGCACTAACAATACTGAGTTTGTGCGATGCAGTTGTAAGGTTGTCAAAACATATTTTGTACTCCTTTGTCTAAACTCATTCCTGGTTTAAAGATACAAAGTCAGATGATTATGCCCATATGACTTTTGCATCTTCAGTTTATAATATTTTCCCTTTTTGATCTAATTTGAACAAAATCTTTCATTCCAGTTTGATCATTTCAGTGGGTTTTATCTCATTTGATGAGCACACATCTTCCCCTCCCCTTTGCATGGTGTGATGAGAGTGTTCCAAAGCACATTCTGCTCTGTGCAGTACTGCCTGCTAAAAGCATTAGGAAAACCAACACCAAAACGTGAAATTCATAGCAAAAGTATATGTGGAGAGAGTCTATTTAACAGTAATCATCACTGTGCGTTGCTGCCTCAGGGAATTTAGGTCAGGCAAATAGTCTGCAGCATCAGGAGAACAATATTATAATACACCATTTTCTAATCATTGTCACTTCCACCAGGATTGTTGCAGAGCTGGACTTTAAACCTTTATGTAGAGGCCCTACATGTTGCATATCATAGTGTAAAGTCTTTAAAATTAGAAATTCACAATTGCCAGCATGTTTGGATGTATTAAAACTTGTGTGTGAAGATGTTGGAGAGTATGTTTGAGTTTTATACAACTTCCTCCTGAGAGGCAGCTCCGAGCTCTGCTGTGGGCCAGGGACAGCACCCAGGGAGCGGCTGGAGCTGGGCCAGGGCAGGCTCAGGCTGCAGAGCAGGGAAAGGTTCTGCTTCCCCCAGAGAGTGCTGGCACTGCCCAGGCTCCCCAGGGAATGGGCACGGCCCCGAGGCTGCCAGAGCTCCAGGGGCGTTCGGACAGCGCTGCCAGGGATGCCCAGGGTGGGGCTGGTGGGGGCTCTGTGCAGGGACAGGGTTGATGATCCACCAGGAACTGGATGATCCTCCTGGTCCTTTCCATCTCAGGATATTCTGTGATTCTGTGATTCTAATTTCTAAATCAGACTTTGAAAACTAGATAAACACAGCATCAGCTACCATAGATTTCTAAACAAAAGTACCATGGAATGGCAGGGTTTCATGTGTTACAGTGAAGCAGTGACTCCATTCCTGATTTTATTGCTGCTGCCCACCAGTGTCTGTGAAAAAGGCCTTGCACTGCTGGTGCAAAAATGTTCCTCTGACAGGTGTGTGAGCCTAGCCATGGTGACAGCAAGTTGGCTCTCTTCCCTTTATTCCAGCTCCATGTTAATTTCTCTTTTAATTGAACTTCAGTTCCGTCCCTGTGCCCTGCTCTGCTTTGCTCTTGGCTTGGTCCTGGCTCCTCTGCCTCTTTCCCCTCCGCTCTGTTCCTCATCCCAGCCTGGCCTCACCCCTGCTTCACTTTTATCTTGGCTGTTTTTCCACTCTTGCTCTGCTGCCCTGGAATTCTTTTCTCTGTGCCTCAAACTCTTAATAATTTAGACCATCTACAAACCTACCTCTGTTGTAAAACTGAGCCTCTTTATTCTGTCCAAGCCCAGGAAATGGATCTGGGTAAGAAATTTACCTAATTTCCACGTTTTCATCATTTTGTAAATCAAGAGACCTTCAAACTTTTAAAAACAAAAATATTTTGTGTGTGCAAACTGAATTAGAATGTTTTTGCTCATCAGGTCATACAGAAACACTTGGCGTACATGAAACAAAATTGGCCAAAATTCATAACATTTAAACAAAAAGGTAATTTATTAGTAAGATTTTTTTTTTACACAATAGATACAGTACTTTAAAAGATTAAATTTTTTCTATAATATTGGCTTAATAGCTAATTAAGGAGTATACAGAGCTCAATTCTCCATGCAATTTTTTTACTCTTGTTTGCTTACCTGATTAATTTGGCTTTACCTGGGAGAGCTCTAGAAAGCTCAACTGTTTTCGGTTTTTTTCAATTTTTTTACATAAAAAGTATTTTAAGGACAAAAAAAAATGGATTTCAATCTAGTAATGCTACTATTAAAGGAGAAAAAATGCTAGTCAGAGACAAGTAGGGAGCAGAAATACAGTTTCTTTCTTTCCAGTTTGGAACAAAATAGGAGCCTGGCAGGTTCTAACAGAAATATGTTCAAGCACTGGTTTTATTAATTGGAATGTACATTTCAGGTGTTCCTTCTATTATTGTATCATGTATATGGTGCATATGTTCTATGATACCATTTCAAAAATATTAAATTTTAGTTAAAAATTTGAAAAATTCCAACAAGGTGTTCTAAAACTGATGGACTGTTTTAACGTTCTGTGTTGCCTGGCCTTTTTTTAATGCCTTTTTTTTTTCTTCAAAACAGAATTTTAGCAGGCAGCAACAAATTGTATTACATTTTCCAATAGATATCTGTTCTATCAATATTTTGCTAGGCAGAGCTACTGTGTACATTTGTTATAAAAACCCAGGCAGCACAAACAAAACATGAATCACCTTTGGTGCTCCCAATACCTCGTCTGCTTTGTATTGGTCTGGTGCACAAAGGCTCCACACATTCAGGGTAAATGAAATAAAACTCAGATATCTCTGCACATGGGAAGAGTCTGATAATTGAGTCAAAGGATAAAATGCTAAAGAATTTAGTAAATTTATTATAAAATACAGCCTGGAAAGAAGCTTGTGGTCTAGTGGAAGGTGTCCCTGCCCAAGGTAGAGGTTGGAATGAGATGATCTTTAGGATCCATTCCAACCCAGACCATTCTATGATTTTCTTTTTCCTCCTTTTTTTTTTATGGAAAAAAAATTTGTTCATCCTCATTTCTAACCAACACACCATTAGTTTGTTTTCTATGCTTGCTTGGAAGAGAAGAAACATTGTCTGATCTTTCTCTCACTTGATCTAAAGGCACAAAGCCTCTCATAGGTTCACAAACAGGAGTATAATGGATTTTAGGGCTGTCCTGTGCAGAGCCAGGAGTTGGAATTCGATGATCCTTGTGGGTCAGCATATTATGTGATTCTGTGATATTTTTTCTAATCCATCAGCCTTAAAATAAGCAGCACAAGCACTTTTTGATCCTTAGCTGCCATTCTGCTGTGCATGCTGCTAAGGGCCTCCTCATTTTTAAGCCTGACGGTGAAATGGCTTTACAAAGCTGGGTAATAATTGTAAAAATGGTCTGTAGTTTGTTGTATTCTACCCACTAATTCCAGGATATGTGTCAAGGCCACATCTGGATGCACACCTCTCCTTTGGGAAAGGGCCCGGTGAGTTTAGCTCAGCTGTAGGTCTTTGGTGTGGCTGCTGTGGAAGGGTGGAAGCTGGGAAGATGATCCTGTGTTACCACACAGCTGTTGGTTCCAGCAGTGCTCACTCCACGCTCCTGGTGCTACTTTATAACCATGGTCTGCTTATCTGCAGTGAATTATCCTGGATAAAGCACGATCCAGGCACATAGGAAAGAGCAAGAGTAATAATCGTTCTTCCTGTACTGCAACTGCCCTCCTGTAAATCAGTGCCCTTCAGTGGCTTTCTCTGTGGAGAGATAAGGTTCACTGGAGCAGGTTTTCCCCACTCATATCAGCAGAGATTTCATCTTTGGCAGCAGTTGATCATTTTCTTAATTCACAGCAGGCCTTAAAAACCCAGATCCAATATTTTGTGCCTCCCCAACGGTGCAGTTGTTTATGTGTCACTAAGTACCCTGTCCAATCCGCCTGGCATTAATAAAAATGGAGATTTACCACTCCTGGTGTGTCAGTGCTGGGAGTCAAATCTCAGCAGGAGCAGCAAAAAAAGGATTTCTGCTCCTATTTACAGTGGTGCAAATAAGGAGTAGATCAAATGAAGTCAACAGCAGCAGTGCGAGAGCAGGACTGAGAATCATTTCCAGGCTTCTGTTAAACCACTGTGGGGTTGTTCCTATAATTGCCATAGCAGACTCGTAAACTAACCCAAACTTCCCAATAACCTGTGCTGGCTTTATGGCAATTGCAAAAGATATTATTTCCCAAGATATTCTTTTCTCATTTTTAAAGAAATATATGTTTTATGTATGTTTTATGGATCTGACAACGCATTCCCATTAAAAAGAATTACAACACCATTATCATGAAAAGGAAACTGCAAATGTACCATTAGTTTTCCCAGGTTTATGACACTGCGGCTTTTATTTTTTGGTTTTGTAACAAATATTTATCAAATTAAAATCAGGAGAGGGTTTTACCTCTTTGTTTTCTTGCAAAGACACGCAACTTATGTTAAAAATGTTTCCTCTTGAATTGCTGGGTTTGTGTTGTGAGTAAATACTGCGGGGATGAGATGAAATGTGATATAATAAACTCACAAATGTGTCACTCCCTCTTTTACAACTTCAAAACCTGCATGGCAGGAAGGCCATGAGTGGAAGTTTGAGGAAGCCTCGATCCTTAGAGAAAAACTGTGTCTTCCCTCGGTGGAATTTATGTCAAGCCCAGGTCATCTGAACACTGAATAGCATACGAGCATTTCACATTTTATTTTGTTTGTGGACTGTAAAACTCCAATAAATGTTTCATATCAGTAGAGTTCTTTCAGCATCATTACAAAAAATCAAGAATGAAAAGACAGTTTTAAGGATGACTTCTTAAAAAGAGCTGATTGCTGTCTTTTCTTGTATTTTCTTGAGTGAAATCTTCAACCTGTGAAAGGCTGTAAGGTATTTTTCACTAACATCACTAGTGTCAGAATTTGACTTCTAATACTTTAATTGGAACTAGGGAGACATCAAAATACGGTTAAGATCCATTTTCAAAAATGATTGCCTGAAGTTAAGTACCTACAGCTTTATTCTTCCGCATAAGTGACCTGATTTTCAGAAACGCTGAGTTTAGTGCAATTCCCATTAAACCATTGAGAATTGAGTATGTGGAGCTCACGAGAAAATCAGTTTACTTAAATGTCCAAATATAGATGCATGTGCCCATCTTTTTAGGCACAGATATTGGGAATTTGACTTCATATTTTTCTGGTACTCTTCTTAACAAACTAGTAATTTTTAAATGAGTAAAACTAGCTCTTCTCAGAGTTTAAAAACAAAACAAGTAAATATCTAACAAATCCCATTTCCTAGTTAAACTGGCATTTTCCCTCTTAAGTCCATTAGTTGTTAAGTACCTCACCAGTGTGATCAAGTTAGCCTTGATCTCTGGCAATGCAACATTTAAACACTTAAACTTCAAGATTTTGATAAGTTTTCATCATTTAGAACTCTTTTTGAATGTGAGCTGTATCTTACAGAAAGCATTGCACAAGAAATCTAATTGCAATGTAACTTTCATTCTAAATACGAACATATCTGATACTGAAATAATAAAATAAAATAAAAAAGATGAATGCAATAATCCTAAGCTTTGAAATCAGATCCTAATGCTGTGTCTATTAAACTGATTGTGTTAGGCTGGAATGAGTTTGAGTTCATGGGAATATATTTATTTTAGTGTATAAAAGGACCTCCAAATCAGAATTTTTTTTTTGAAAATTGCTTCTGATAAAGCACAATCCAGAATGGAATAGCTGATTTTCAGATACCTGTGCCATTCTCACTGTAGCAAAATATGTTCTTTTGCTTTTATTGTGGAATCTTAACAGCGTGCTTGCAAAAGGTAGAAAAGCGATGAGAAAGCGACAGTATGGAGTCACTTTTCTGGCCACTTCCATAATGTAATTGAGCCTGATACCTAACCTAACTCACCCTATTGGGCCTTGCTATAGTGCAGAACAGATGCAAAAACTGCCAGTGCATGCTGCTGGGTTCTGTAATACACAGACACAAAGGCTTACAAGGCTTTATATAAATCCACAATTAGGATTCAGTAAAACCCCTTGAAGTCAATTTCTGTTGAACCATATCAATAGTTTATCACACAGCTCCCTCTTTCCCTACCTTTCCTGTCAAGAAACTGAAGGCTCAGTTTTGTGATTTTGTTTCTTTTCACGAATAATTCATTAATAAAATAACTCTGTGCAAATGGACAAACATAAAAGCTTTCCTGGAGATCTGGACCTGAGCTTTAAATCATCATCCTGCTTCATGCACCGTCGGAGCAATCCAGTGCAGCTCTGTCTCCTTCCTTGTCAGGCTGCCTCTGGTTGGGCTGCAGAATCTACCTGGACATTCACATTTGCAAACTCTGACTACCTGTCAGATGGAACTTGTTTTGTTAAAAACCAGTGATGTCAACCCATAAAAGAATCAGGCCTCCGGCATCAGCAGTGTTTTGTAGGAAAAGGTGGTGATTCACTCTGCTCTGCCCATGGAGCTGCTTGAACCATAAGCAAATAATGTGCTTGGTGAATTGTTCATGCTTCGTTAATCTGAAATTTATTGGTAAAATAATATTATTCAGCCCTTTTTTTAAAATAACCACAAAGCCCACAATTTTTGTGTGCTTAATACATTACTGTTGAAATTATCATCAGTTACTGTGAAATACCATAGAAACTGTCCAATAAATGTGATGGATTGTGTAATTAACTCTTGATCAGCACGGTTTTTCAGAGATGTTACCCAGTGAACCTGAGGGCACTTTACGACCTTCACACTGGGTATACAGCTAATTACTCCTTGGGCAATAATTATTAAGTTTTTTTAGCCTCAGTTTGTCATTTTTTCTTCTAAATTATTATGCTATTGAGCTTCTCAATCCATTTGGCTATAAAACGGCAGCTCTTAGAGGGCTCCCTAAATTGTCTCTGTGACTGTATGGATTACACCAACTTCATTAAGTAGATTACAGGGATGTCTGTTTTGCAGGTTTTCCATTGATCGCCACACTGACCTTGAGAGACAGTTCAACATCAACGCAGAGGACGGGAAAATAACTCTGGCAACACCCCTGGACAGAGAAACCAGCACATGGCACAACATCACCATTGTAGCTACCGAAACCAGTAAGTGTTTCTGTGCTCTGACTGTTCTGTTGGGTTTATAATTGATTTTAACAGGCTATGCAGTGGAAACTGTGCATAATTCAGTAAAATAAAATGTATTGGGTGTTCAAATTAGAGAATTTTTGAAAGAAAGCTTAATTTCCGTGCAAGCTCCATCTTTTTTAGTTTTTACAACCGCATATTTTTTTCAAATGAATATAGTGATAGAGAGTTTGAAGAGATAGATGAGTACATATGTACAGGGTATGCAGGATAAACATTAAAAAATGGTTTAAAAAGCCCAAATCAAAGCCTTATAATTAGCTATATTAAGACAGAAAAAATTAAAGCTTTGCTATTGTAGAAGTAGACTGAAGGCTCAACCCAGACGTTCTTAATTCTGAGTGCTATTATGTTTCAGAGCCATAAATGATTAAGCACAGGGGTAATGTTGCATGAAAGTAGTGCTGTTGGATACGTATGGATGAGTTTGCTCACACCCAGCTCTCGACAAGAACCTGCATTGTTCAGGCCCACAGAGCCCTGGTGGCTGCTCTGCACACCTGAGTCAGGAGAGCTGCCCTGCCTGGCAGTACGGGTCAGAGATTTTAATCAAGGAGAATTCTTAATTAATTTGGAGCTGCCGACAGGATCACGCACGACAGTATAATTTATTATTCGCATTACACTGTATTTTAGACTATGCATTTGACGCAAGCAAAGGAGCAGGTGGGGAACGTGGGGCTGGCACCCTGTGTCATATCCTGAATTGGGACACGAACCCTGGAACTGCTGCTGATGTCTCTGTCGTGCACTCAGTGGACAGGCAGAACCCCCTTCGCGGACACGCTTGATGCAGCACTGCAGGAATATCTGTCCTCAGAGCCTGCTGACCAGTGCTGCTCACTCCTGTATGGAGAGAACCGGGTGATGCCATGTTTGCTTGTCCCCCAAACATCTTTTTTGAAGGATCCAGCGTTATGGTACAGAGCATTTGAAGCTCAGTTTCATAGTGCTGTAGCTATGAACATAATAAATTGGGGGATAAAATATGTTTATTTGGCCCATTTTTGTTGTCTAATATTTTTCCTGTGGTACCTGGTCTCAAAAACAAACGTGTTAGGAATCTGTGACACACATACGAGAGAACGATGGGTCTGGGTGTGAAGCAAGCTCCCAACTTCCACTCTGTGTACTCTGTGTTCCTCTGACCCCCCTCAGTAATTTGGGGATTTCATCGCCAGTAGTGCCAACAGTGCCCTGTTACTGTTCCTTCCTGCAGCCAAACCATACTTTAGTAAATTAGCAGAAATACTTTCTGCTTGCAGGAAAGCCAAGCCACAGGGAAGCACATGAGGAAAGAAAGGAAGATCTGGTTTCGTTGGGTGTATTTTCCGAGGTTAATATCTAATCAGTTAATAATTTTAATGTTTTTTAAGGAAAAATACTTAAAATTTCCATATTAATTTTCTCAGATCTTGAGATTTACCAACAGCATGGAAAGCAGAATTAATAGTTTATGATCCAAAATGTTCAGACATTGGAATAGTAAGATGTAAAGTGAAGTCATTTTACATTTTGTTTCCTCCAAAAAGTCAAAAGGAACAAGATAAATGGAATAATTTTGCAAGACACTCCTCCAGTTCATTTTTATATCTCCCTACGTGTGTGTCAGAGCAAAGTTGCCAGAAGAGCACTTTACCAAGCCATGCAAGCATGAAGTCTGCCCGTTGCATTTTCAGTTTTTTAAAACATAATTATACTCCAGAATTTTGTAAGAAATCAGCCTTGTCATTAGACTTCATGGGAACCTCAGCATCTACTGCTATTGTAAAATTGCTTCTTATCAGACTGGCTATGAAAATAATAATGCCAATCTTATTCTAAGCATTTGTGTTCCTGCTGATGGCTTATTTTTGCATTCCTAATATAATTATTTGATATTTACATAAAACAAGGGCTTAGTTTCATAGACTACTGTCTTTGCTTATTTAAGTGAAATTATTTTTAAGCTCCTCAAGCAGAAATTAAATTTGCTTATAGAACTGTCAAACAGGGGAAAATGGGCATTTTTAGAGTTTTTTTCCAAGAGAGTAATACGCGAAATCTCTGTTGTAAAATAACAGAAATCTGTTGGAGGTAGACACAAGCAGCAAATGCAAATACAAAGTGTGTCATTACGACGCCCTCACTGACAGTCTTATTAATGCACTGCTGATCTCTCCAGGAAAATAAAGATGTCGGAATTGTTCATGCAGGAGCATTTCCTCTTTCTGGGCTGGCTGCTTCCCAGGGCCTGTGCAAGGCTCTCCCCTCCATCTGCAGGGCAATGACCAGATCATCTAATTGCCATTAAGTTTGCTTACTCCTCATAAGCCATCATACTGGATTTTTATTTCTTGATTCCCAGCATGGTAGGTTCTAAATATGCCCTGATTTAGCAGCTTTCATAGATAAACACCAACTTTCTCCAAACCATAATTCACTGTTTCAGAGTTTTGTGCTTGTAAGATACCTGCGGCTAAATTTGTGCTCGAAGCTGAGGTAATTTTTGGCAGTTTCCTGCTGTCATCATGACAGAGTTATTCTTTTGTATCATCCCCCAGCCACTGTCTTAGGTAGGAATCTTCCAAGGCAGGATTGGTCTGGCTGAATGGAGCGTTACTGCTTCTGCATTTTCACTTGAACCAGGGATGAAAATCCTCAGACTCAGACTCGCTGATCTTTTAAAAAGTGATCAGATTTAAAATGTGTGTGGATAATTTTAAACATTTTTAATTTGAATGCTCCAGAATGTGAATTCAACCTTTTCACATCTAGCAAAACTAGGAAGAGAAACAGAAAAACATGAGCCAGTGTTGAAAGTGACTCTTTTCTACATATACGTGACAGGGAAAAGACCAGTTTGGGGGTTTTCTGTGGGATTTTGTGGGGTTTTTTCATTTGGTTGGGTGTTTATTTAGAATAAAGACATTTTCTTTTCTTATTCATAGGCAAGCGTCTGGCCAGTGCTTGTTCAGAACAAATTCATGCTATGGGTGACAAATAGTATTGTATTCAGACACCTGTTCAAAGTGAGACATTTTGGATGGTGCTGTTTCCCTCCTTTACTTTCCCATTGCTAGCAGTGGCTTTCCAGCCCCTCTGAAGGAGTTTCTAGTTTTCTGCAGCCTTTGTTTTCAGGGAGTTACACTGGCCAGCCAGACTAAAGAACAGCTGCCTTGAGTCGCTCTCCCTCAGGCATTTGCTCAGACTTTTGTATTGCCTTTATGTTCTGGTTCCTGAAATGTGTGGACAAGGCACAGAACTTTTGCCTCCTGATTAAATCCCAGTAACCACGTTGCTTCCTGCTTGTGCTACTGGTGCAGGTATCTTGGTTTGCAAGCCGCAGGTTGAGCTCTGGGTGGGAGCCCAGAGAGACAGGAGGATGTGACCTGTGACCCTTTGCATGAGAAGGGATCCAAGGAGCTGTGGCACAGCTGGGTGAGGGACACCCAGAGCCAGCGCAGGAGCCCAGAGCTCAGGAGGAAGAGCCAAGGCTTTCCTGTGTTCGGGCTGTGAAGGGATAAAAGCCTTTGTGGGGGTCCCTCCTCAGAGGCACGGCTCGGGCTGTGTCTGTGTTACTGTGCTGGGAATAAATGGCTTTGTGGAACGAGACACCTGAGGCTCTGCTGAGGGAAACCTGGGCTGGAACCAGTGAGGAAACCTGGTCTGGCTGTGAGTGGGGTGTGGGGAGTTGAGAGGGGACCTGGAGCTGCTGCTGTGTTCCAGCAATGACAGTGTGGGGTGCTGGGAGAGTGACTGACAGAGAGTCCCATGAATGGTCACACTGGGAAGTTCCCTTAACGGTTGTATGCCCACAAGAGCGAATTCTTCAATCTTTTTGTGTTTACTAAAGATGAAACCAAGCAAAGAGCCATCTGTGGAAAAGAATGAACTGAGATTAACATGGTACAGGTGATATTTAGGTGCTGGTTTCAGTATTTCAGGTTTAGCTAAACGTTTTCCTTTAAACTCCTTCTGCAGCTTTGGTCATCTGAACTGCTACCCTTAAATCTGTCTACTCCTAAATATTCCATATCTTTTGCACATTTTTCCTATTGTGTGATTTCTTACATTTCTTTCTCATGTGATCAAATTAATTTTTGCTTCTTCATTGTTCAATTTTTTTCCTCACTAGTCTCCTCTGTGCTGATGAATTCTGCCATATGGATTTTTAAGAGAAGAAAATATTAGAAAGAACTTTGACATCTTTGAAAGATCCCTCTGAAATGCAAGCTTAGGGTGTGCAGAAGAAATACACTCATGGCAAGAGTGAGACTCAAAGCTATTGAACCTGTTAATTGATTCTTAAATTTTCTTTCTACATTGCCATTCATCCAAGTTTTCCATGCTGAATGGAAAGGAGCAAGAATATCCAGGTGATGACAGGCTGGACGAAGCAGGTCCACTGGCAAAATGATTCCCTGAGAATGAACCTTTGTGCTCTGTGGATAAGGGTGAACGTTGTCACTGACTCTGGACTTTAAACACTGAACTAATGAGATTTCTCATTAGTTTGTGGTGTAGCTGAGACTTACATGAGCTTAAAGTTGTAGCCAAGGTTGGGAGGTTTATTTTAAATTTAAATGCTTGAGAGAAGAGGGGTGAGTACAGTCTGGCTTTGTAAGTCAGGGTTGATAGTGCTGCTTATGTCTTTGAGCTCTCTGAAGGTATATCCGGAACAGGAAAGGAATCTGGGGGCATGTGCAAGGATTTTTTGACAGCCTGAATTGCAGTGCAGTAAGAATGAATGATTAAATTACAGACGTCTCTTTTGGTGCATCTTTTTTGTGTGTACAAAGGCTCATCACATCTTTGGTTCTTCACTACTTGCTTGAAATGAATTTTCTACCATTCAGTAAAATCTAGTGAAGTCAGGATCCTAATAGTCAGATGCGATCCCATTCTCCTGAACCCACAAATACATTTTTTCCTTGTGTAGATTACAATTATAGCTGTAATTCCTGCTCCCATTGACGTGCTTGCGTTGCTGGCATTAACTGGTTGGCAATTTTGCTGGGCAGTGAAGCAGAGCAGGGTTCAGGCTCGGCTTCACCTCCTCAGTATTCTCCCAGTTTCTTGCACAGGTTTTGCAGCACTTACCACGTTATGTGTTGTCGATGCTAGTCAGAGGGAAAGAAAATCAAATAGCCATGACTTATTTATTAGACCATTTTTACTCCAGATTCTGAATGGAGCTCAGAATCACTGATCATTCAAGCGATCAGATTGCCAGACATGGATAAGGCATGTGATAATTAAACTGTCCTCTTTCTGCCTCCAGCTCTGTGGATTTCCATTTACATTTTCTAATGGCTGGAACAGCCACCTTGCAGGTACTTTCCTAGCACACTCACTATGTGAGCCGTTAATAGTAAGGAAATGCCCTGTACTTCCATCATTGCTGGTTAATTGATATAGCAACAGCAGCAATAAATGGAGAACTGGTGCAGTTTTAAACGAAAGCAAAGACTTATCTCAGAGAAGCTGGTTTGACTGCACAACATTCCTCTGATTTAAATATGAATATCCTGATATTTGCATACTCATCCCTCCAAAACTGAAGCTGAGATCTGCTTGAGATACAGGATTCTATTGAATTCTTTGGAAATAAAATATACTGCAATGCCTTCATTATTAGCAATGCTTATCTGAAATTCTCTTTTTAAAAAGTGAGGTAATCTTTTTCCCCAGAATATATGTATTACAGAGTAGAGCTTCCTTGAATGATACCATAGATTTTAACAAGTAAAGACTTCTAAATACATTCCACTTGGCAGGCTCAGATTTGTGACAAACACATCAATAAATAACAGAAAGCCTGGCTCATTATCTTTAAAGACAGTTAAATTATGACCTCTTTAAAGTCCCCAAGCTTTCCTTCATCCGATGAAGCACTGAGTAGACTACTCAAGGTTTATATTTTCCTCCAAGCTGTGTTTTGATCATTTGCAGTGCCGGATTCTTCTCCCTCTTAGGCTGGATATTAGGAGAAATTGTTCCCTGTGAGGGTGGGGAGGTCCTGGCACAGGGTGCCCAGAGAAGCTGTGGCTGCCCCTGGAAGTGTCCAAGGCCAGAATGGACGGGGCTTGGAGCAGCCTGGGACAGTGGAAGGTGTCCCTGCCACAGCAGGGGGTGGAACAAGGTTATTGTTAAGGTTCCATCCAACCCAAACCACTCTGGGATCCTGTGATCCTCACACCCTGCACATCACACTCACAGATGCACAACAGAGCAGTCCACTGGGGAATTCCAAAGCCAGTGCCTGGGAGAGGATATTTCTCGTAGCCTGGAGCTGTGCTTTTAGCCAAGTCTTAAATCTCTGAATGGAGGGTTTTAATGGAATTTCTGTTGTCCTTATTCTGCAGGCACTGCAGTCACAGAGATATTATTTTCATTGTGATTGACTGCTTGATCAAAGGGTCCTCGGCACTCAGCCCCACGTGCCAAGCAAGCAGTGCTCCCGTGGCAGCCTCAGCCCCCTGCCCAAGGACTGGGCAAAGCACCAGAACTGCCACATGCAGTAGAAATTCTCATGAATAATTATTCAAAGCAAGAGTTAGAAATCTAGACAAGATCTTGAAAAGTAAATGGTGATTTGACCACAATATTTTCCAGGCCCAGAGCAGAGGAATCTCAAGGACAAAGCTGTGGGCTCTGTCTGACACAGGTAATTACCCACACCAGTGGCATTCTTTGGAAATGAAGAAGTATGAGGCAATTTTGTCACCTAATGGGAAAGGGCATAAAGCCAGAAAGGCTCTGTATGGTTTACTGAGAATATAGATACAGTAATTGAATCATCACCCAGAACATGTACTGCTAAAGTTACCTATATTGTGTATATTCCTTTAAAAAATGCAAGGACACTAATTAAAAAGGAAGAGAGACATATTTCTTCAGAACAAGCCTTCAGCTACAATGTACTTTTTAATGCCATGAATACCTTTGCTTTCATTATGCTTTCATTTATTTAATTTTATTTAGCCTTTTATGGTAAAAATAACTATAGGCATTATTAGCAATAATTCTAACATTTTAGGGAGTTACTTTGGTACATCATATAATTATCTCTAACTTAGGGCTGAGTAAATTTCAGTAAGTTTGAGAAAGAGAAGGAAATAAGCCTTTATGGAGGTTTAAAGAAGAGAAGCTCAGGAATATTAACCTTTTCTGCTTGACCCTTTTTGCTCTGGTTTAGTGGAACGCAAGCTATATAATCCATCATTTTTACACTGAAGCACAGAATTTACTCAGGTAGTTTTTATCCATTTGCACATAACTACAGGGCTACAAAGAGCTCCTCAGATCCTGATGGGTCGCTGCCATTGGGCAGTGGAGGGCTGGTGCATCTTGTCAAGCCAGTTTGCAGTTCTCAGCTGTGACAGTCTATTCAAACATGGTACAAAATATCACATTAGTGTTTCACACAGCTCAAGAATAGCAGGAGAGGTGATCCACACGGATAATAGCATGGGAGTGGCCATATTATGAAGAAATACGAATGGGAGAGGAGTGCACTGATGAAACAATCTCTGTATGAAATGACCTCAGTGGTTCAGGAGCAAGCCCTGAAATTCAGGTATGGGATGCTGAGTAGAAGCTGGAGACCTCTGATTCCAGAGGGAGGCATGGAAGGCAGCTGTGAATAAAGCGTCTGAGTAATTCAGTAAAAAGAACCAAATAAAAGGTCAAAGAAGGTAGTAAACATCATTATGGCAAGGCAAGGGAGAGAGATTTGCAGGAACAGTCTAAATTATATTTCTGTTTTCTGGGCATTGTAGATCCAGGCTAGACATCTGAGTTCTAGAGTGGCAAATATTCATTTCACAAAGACGTACTGGAGCTGGAACACTGTTCAAAGCTTAAAACACAAAAGGTTGGGGCATTAGGTGGTGTTTTAGAAGGAAATAAGGTTTCCTGGGGCACAAAACAGGGAAAGATTCAAGTAAGGAGTACAAGCAGAAGTGTACACAACTAATTAATCCACAGAATATTTTTTAGTTACTTTGAGGAATTCTAGAGGCTGGTTAAGCTGACCATATAGATATATAGTTATATAGATGATCTATAGATATATAGATATATTAGCAAAGTGCATCTTTACCCTGACCAGCTACCACCTGGCCATCGGCAATTTGAACATTTGAATTAGCGGTTCTGAAGAAAAGAAGATTAATCTTAGAAATACTGTGTGGAATTCACCTCATTTGAGAAGCTGAGTTCATCAGTCCTGAGCAGAATGGGAGTATCTGAAATCTCCACTGGTTTTTCTGCCAGAGAGCAGGTCAGAGTAGAGGTTTGTAACTCAGTATAATTTTAGACAATCTTCTTCAAGCACATTTCTGTCTAGCATAAAGACTCTCAGCAGCATGCTCTGAGCTTCTGGCAAAGGTGCAGGGCAGCAAAGAATGAAACTATTTTCTGGCTGAAAAACAAAGGAGATGATATTTTAAAGGTGCATTCTATTGTGCTAGGGAGGTCTTTGTTGCTTATTGCTGAAGGTAGGCAAATAAGAAGTTTCGATGCCTAGAATCTAACTCATACCCAGGATATAGAGCAATATTTTATCTGTGAAGGAAACATAAGAGTAATTAAATCGCACTGTTATGAAAATCAGTCTCAGAAAGGAATATGAGCTCTAAAAGTAATGACATTTAAATGCTTCTATAATAAATTCTGCTTTAATAACAATTTTTATTAAAGCATTTTGATGTTTTGTCTATGAGTAAGGGTGGGATTTCATTTGAGCTATAAATTATTTTACGTCAATTATGAAATAATTTCAAATAAAAACCCCCAAATATTCCAGACAACTTGTCCTCAATCAGTCTGCTTATTGTTATTATTATTGCTGCTAGTCATTAGAAAATGTCGTAGCTAATTATAATTGACAATAGGACCATGCATATCTAAGTCAATATTTTTATAAGATTTTAATATGCATGAGGTATTAGCATATTAATAATATAATTGCTCTAAAGTGTGGGCCAGATTCCTGACTGTTTTATGGCAGCACAACTCCCTTGGTTAAGCTGGAATTGAGAAACACAACAGGAAATCATGTCCTGGTGCATTTGGTGTGTCTTAAAAGTTTTTCTTCAATCAATTTCTTTTCCTGCCTGTTCACTGCCTTATTTTTAAGTCAAATTCTTTTCTGCCATTCAAGGACACTATATTATTTTTTGAGGTTTTTTTCTTGTTGTTATATTTAGAAATTAAAACCTGTTACTTCCTCACAACGACTTAAGGCATTACACTGCCTCAGAAAATCTGGAATACTAATAAGGCTTGTGGTGCTGTGATCCACAAAAGTACAGATCCAGTGGCATTTCATCACACTGTTATTACTCTAGAGTGTATAATGAAAGTGTCACAAAAATGATTCTGAGGTTCTTTGTTTTCCTAACTTTTTTCCTTCCTGCTGGTCCTTGCCACAAGGAAATGGAAAACCTTTGTTCAAAATCTTTTATTAAGCTCTGACTTTTGCTGAAGTTCTGGGTCTGTAGAGCAATGCTTCCTACTTGCAGATGCTTCCAGAGATCACAAATTTTGTTTTTCTATTACTTAGTCTTGAAGTGAGGTATCATTTGTTCATTTGTTGTTTGTTTGTTTGTTTGTTTGTTTGTTTGATGTGCATTGACTTTTTGCAAAAAAAATATAACTGTAAAACTTCAAACATTTCTAGGTTGCCATTTCTTGTAGTTAGTAAGTGCTAAAACTTTAGCTATATTTTTAATTTTTGCAGTCGTAATGATTCCCCACTTCAATACATAACACAGTTAATTTACTGAGTGTGCCATAACTGCAAACTTCCTCTTGACTGGTGTCCTCGTTAGAGACAAATAAGGCTCAATTACACAGTGCTTTATCACAAATACAGGTTGTTTTCTGCCAGAAGTTGTTTCAGTTTGGTCTCTGGATAGATGTGTGGGTGGAAGGATGTTGGCAGTACTGGGTTTTTTATCATTTTCCCTTAAGGATTTACTTAGGATTGGTGAATAAACTGGAGTTGCTTCATTGTCATAAACCTGACATGACTTTAGCAGCTTCCAATACAACCCGCTAAAGCAGCTCTACTAATACTTTATTTTGAATTATGTATTTGTTTACTTATATTGATGTGTCACATATATCTTGATTATGTGTCACTGTGAATATAAAGCTCACTGTGGACAAAATTAGATATGGAGAGCAGCCTCTAAGGACATGCTGTTTGCATCCAGAGCTTCTGTCAAGAGACAAGGACCCATAGTTCTTACTCAAATATTGCAAAGATGCTACAATATCTGATTAAGATGCCCATTCCAACCCTTTTCAAGCCTCATCCCATCCATTTGTTCCCTATGCTTTCATATCCCCATTTTTCTCTCATAGTGATATCCCATGCCTCCACAGAATCCCAGAATCACTGAGGTTGGAAAAGCCCTCCCAGCCCATCGAGTCCAAGCTGTCCCCAATCCCCACCTTGTCCCCAGCCCAGAGCTCTGAGTGCCACCTCCAGCCCTTCCTGGGACACCTCCAGGGATGGTCACTCCAAACCTCCCTGGGCAGCCCCTGCCAAGGCCTGAGCACCCTTTCCATGGGGAAATTCCTGCTGATGGCCACCCTGAGCCTGCCCTGGCCCAGCCTGAGGCCGTTCCCTCTCCTCCTGTCCCTGTTCCCTGGGAGCAGAGCCCGACCCCCCCCGGCTGCCCCCTCCTGTCAGGGACTTGTGCAGAGCCACAAGGGCCCCCTGAGCCTCCTTTGCTCCAGGCTGAGCCCCTTTCCCAGCTCCCTCAGCCTCTCCTGGGGCTCCAGCCCCTTCCCAGCTCCGTTCCCTTCCCTGGACACGCTCCAGCTTCTCAGGGTCTCTCTGGCCATGAGGACCCAGGACTGGACACAGCCCTGAAGGTCCCTCAGCAGAGCCAGCACAGGGGACGGGCACTGCCCTGGGGATGTGACCACCCCAGGGCTGTGAGAGCCCAGGTGCCATCAGCCCCTTGCCCACCTGGGCACACCTGGGCTCAGGTCCAGCCCCTGTCCCAGCACCCCCAGGGCATTTCTCACCAGCATCTTCCCTGGCACTTGTCCCTGTTGTCCCTCACACCACTGGCCTCAGCCCATGGATCCAGCCTGTCCAGATCCCTCTGCAGAGCCTTCCTGCCCTCCAGCAGATCCACGTTCCCACCCAACTTGGTGTTATCTGCAAACTGAGTGAGGGAGCCCTCAATCCCCTCATCCAGATCATCCATAAAGATATTGAACAGCACTGGGCCCAATTCTGAGCCTTGGGGACAACCCTACTGCCCAGCCCCAGCTGGATGTGGCACCATTCCCTATTTCTGGCTTGGGCCATCAGCCAGTTTGTAATCCAGAGAAGATGTACCTGTCCAAGCTGTGGGCTGCAGCTTCTCCAGGAGAATGCCATGGGAGTCTGTTACAGGCTCTGCTGTGAAGTCCAGGTAAACACATTCACAGCCTCCAAATCGCTCTTATATGCAGAAGGTGTGTTCCATGTAATGAGCACTCGAGTTATCCAGTGCATGGAGCACCTCCTTTCTCTTCTAGCATTTGATTTTTGGAGCCCATGCCGGTGAATAGGAAGTGGTGACATCAAAGTGGAGTTTTCAAAATGTGCCCATTGTGATTAAAGCAAACCACCATTCAGAGTGATTTGGATTAACCAGAAAGCCTTGAGTTTCTGGGCTGTTGGGTTTTTGGAAGGGTGGCACGAGGGGTGGGGGTTGTCTTTGCTTCTCATTTCCCTCCAGCCCCAAGGTGGATATGAATTAATTTCAGCACCCTCTACTGCTTCCAGGACAAACTTAGAGCTCGCTCACCGTGGCCCACATTCTCATCCACATTGCAGCAGAGGATAACTTCTCCTCTCTTATCCTGCACAGCTAAACCTAAATAGAACAGGGTCTTTTGATTTTCCCTTATAACTAGGGTTGTGGTAGAAGAGGCCCTTTTCACACTTGTGAACTACATTTGAGGGGATGTTTTGCTTTTCTGATCTTGTCTCTCCTTTCCAAGCCCTTTTGATCTGTCTGTGCACCCGGACAAGACAATATCACGCAAATACACCAAGCAAAATAAGATACTTCTGCAGAAAATTACAAACCTTTCCCAGTTTTGCAAATGGATCTTACAATTTACAGAGTATCAGAGGTAATTACAGAGTAACTATTTGTGATGCTGCTGAATAACTGCACAGCTTCATGGCATGAAAAATAGCAGAGGTTGCATTTGAATGTCAAATTACAGCCTGACCTTGGATAAGCAAAATGAGGGCTAACTGATTCTATCAGTATGCATTGTACCTGTATGAAAGGAATAGACTCCCTCTTTTAAATTTGATTTTATTATCAAGTTTTATAAATCAGTGTCGATCTTTTGAAGTTAACAAAGTACCCAGTTGAAATCCCAGGTTTAATTTAAAGTATATTTATATTTGAAATCTTAAACGATTTCAAATGTAGGAAATAATGCAGTATTGCTACTTATATTGGCAAGCAAAAAACTTAGTGTAGGGCTAGGTGGACTATCACAAGATAAAAACAAGATTCATTTGGTCTTTCTGCCATGTCTCCATTTTCTGCAAATTTTTGGTAACTGATTCAGAATCTGATTGGTTCTGGGTCATATGAAATAATTTTAATGCCTTATGTGTACTTATATGCAAATAAAAAGAAAATCCCACAGCAAAAGAAAGTGGGTGAAAACAGGATCTGAAGAATATGGTGTATTTAATTAACATTTTCTGGCATCGTGTGTACACGTATCAAAGTAATTTTATTCTTTTATTTTCTGTTTTGCTATTATCAGCAACCTGAAAGTAAAGTCAATCCCCTACTCCCAAGTGATACGTCTCATATATTGATTAAAGGTAGGTGAGTGTGGCCTTCCTGAGTCACCTCTTTACAGATGGAGTTGCTGACCTTTGGGAACCTCTTACCTCCAAATTCAGCTTTGAAGAGGTGGATGATATTAAGCCACTTCTTGGTTAAACTTGTGACAGTCTCTCAGTGAGGAAATAGAAATAGAGTGTGACAAAGCTTTGCTCTTGCCTCATTCATCCTTCTGGAGCCCACAACAAAATAAACCCAGTGAGCTACTGAAAGGAGATGAAACTTCTCAACTCCCTTATTATTTTTCTCCCAAAGAATGACTTAAGGAACAAACCTGAGAAATATGTTCCACATCTTTTCCTTTCCGCACCCCTCCCACACACATGTACACACAGAGACTCGCCACAATCTGTGCTCCTCCGGAGTGTTCCATGTGCTGAAAGAAATACAAATGGAATAATAATTAGGAAGCAGTTTTGTTTCTTGTCTTAGCAGCTCGTACAGGAACCTTCGTGCTGTGTACTGATATTGTTTATATTGCTATTTAGATACTCCACAACTTCTCATCCTTTAAAAATACAATCATTTCAATGGGGAATCTAAATCTTGCTGGTGAACAATTCCATCTAGGTTTTTAGTTTGGTTGTTTGAGTTTCGTCCTAGCTCAGATATAGCTTGCGTTCTGGTATTTTTAACAGAAAAGCTGGCAATTACTGCTGTCTTCCTGACAATTTTGGAGTGGGTTTCAGGCACTCAGGCTCTCTTGAATCAGATCATTACCCAGCGCTGCAGACAAAGGAGCCCACTATTTGCTGCACTATGTGATTTCTAGAGTTAAGCTTCAACATAAATAAAACCTCAGTTTCACAATAGCATCTGTGTATCTAAGGATTCTTTAAGTCAGATTTGTCACTTTCATATGACAGAAAGATTGTTATAAGCTGTGGCATTCTAGTGTTAAAGGATTGCCTAAAGAAAACAACAACATAAACTCTAACAGGAGAAATAAACTTGACCTGCCTGTGGATTATCTTAATAAAGTCATCAGATAAAACTTTGATAAATTCATGGGAACTGGGTCTGTTAAAATACAACTTAATAAGTTTGAAATACTAGGGATGTAAACCAAGCGCTGTTGTTTTTATTAAGTCAGTGATTCAGATTTTTTTTGATTACTTTGTAAGAACTAGGACTTCCTCTACTTCTAATTTAAAGTATTATTGTCATAGAAATTTCACTGAATCAGAGAAGCATGAAATAGCCATTTCCAAACCATGTGTTGATAATAATAATAATAACAGTAGTAATAATAAAAGATGGGTTATTTTCTAGGAATCTACTTTGTATTCAGGTACTTAATTTTAGGTAAAATGCAAGACAGCTACTGATATTTTTAAGAAAACATTGAAGTGATTTTGGATTAGTTAATTACATAAAGGAAAACTGGACTAAACTGGATTTCTTTGAGTTAAATCAATTATAAACTTCATTTGGGGCTACAACAATTCTCTTTATTTGAAAGACCGTTGTATCAGTCAAGGGAAGACAGGGGGAAGTGTTTTAAGCATATTATGAAGTCTTTAAGTGTTTATGGGAGTTGAAAAGCTGCATTATATTTTGTTAGTTGTGACACAAGACCAAAAATTATATCTATAAGCTCTAGTTACTCCTAGTAGGACTTGCTGTGTGCAATAACAATGTTGACAACACTCAGGGCTTTGTAATACAAATTTCCAACAACACAGGCACATCTCAGTTACACAGTGCTTTTTCCATGAAGGAAGAAAAGTGTTGATCCCAGTAACAAGTGGTAAAACATGGGGCTGTAGCCTCCAAAAGTTCAGGTTTGGAGACGCTAAGCTGCTTGGTAATGTTTGGTTGGTTGGTTGGTTTTTGTTTGTTTGTTTTAATTTGTCTTTGGTTATCTGATCTGCCTCGTCACTTTGGTATCAAACTCTGCAGCCTTTTGCAGTCCTGGGTAGGTTTCAGTGGGTTACTCAGAGGAGTACCAGCAAGCTGGGTATTTCCAGCATTTAATGTTCCAGTAGAATCCTGAGAACTGGGGAGAAAAGCAGAAGAGCTTTTTAGGTGCTTATAACCCTTATAAACCTTCCAACACACATTTCTTAAATCAGGTGGATTTTCCATTATTTTTGGAAGTCTATTTATCAACCCAAACTACATTTTTGCCTTGAGTCATCCTTTCCTTGGCTCTTGTCTAGATGTTCCTTTCTGTGTGTGTGTTCTGTGCTCATCTGGATCTCACTGCTGGACTTCAGAAATGTTCTGTGCTCATCTCATGATCAACTGAGTCCTGTGCAGCCCTAGCTTGTAAGGATTTTTATTTAACTAGACTAGTGGAAATTTTCTCAATAGTTTTCAATCTTGCACCTCAGAGTGTTAAATTTTAAAAGGAAGCTGATTCTTCTTCAGTGACAGCCCTAATGATACTTTTGTATTGCAAGATTCAAGGTAGGTCTTTTTAAGGTGTGCATCACAATAAACACAGGTGATAAAGCTTTTAAAACTCTGATTAGTTCCTTAGAGGGTCTCTAACTTTACATTTCTTTCATGACTTTGCATAAAATAACTGATTGGAAGTTAAGCAATCAGTCTTGCTGTCTACCTGCTACATGCAAGAAGACCCAGTCTCCCTTAAATCTACTGACTGGGAGGTTTATTGGGAAAAAACAAACCAAACAAAAACGTACTCAGTAATTCAACTCAGTTTTGTGCCTGGTTTAGAAAGAACTGACTGTCCATTCATACAAAGGAGGAAAAGTTCTGAATGCTGACTACTGATCAGTGAGACACCCAATGGCCTGAAGGGCAGCGACCGTGCAGTCGTGATCTTTGTGATCAGCCTGGATCCTCTTCAATCTCTTCCTACTCCCAGTTCAAGGATTTGGGGCACTGCCAGCAGATCTGGAGTTAAACTTGGACATCCTCTGTACATGTTTTACCACTGAGAACCTGCAGACATGAAACGTATGGAAATGAACAGATGGAACTATTTCATCCTGACAGCATTTTCAACCTGGGTTTGCTTAGTGAGGACTCATTAATGTGTTTGAATAGGTGTGCTCAGGGTGAAGGAAAACATTTAGCACAAAGAAGAATTTCACTGGGAAGTTTGGGCTGACAAAAAAATGCAGTGCGTTCAGGGTGGTGGGGAGTACAAGCTGTAGATACATTTCCCTCTCCATCTCTCTCTCACTTTCTCAACAACAAATTTCACCACAGTCACAGGAACCCTAAAAGGCAGTGGATATCCCCTTGTTTGGAGATTTCCAAACCAGCTGGGTCTCTCTTGTGTTTAGCAAATTAATTTTTTAAATGAATTCTCATCAAGTTTCTAATTATAATATCTTTAAATTTAATGTTTGTATTTCTGATGAAAGACAAACATTTTGGGGGCAGTCACAAGGTACATGAATAATTTCTTTAGAAGCTTATCTAATTAATTACATTTCTCCTTAATGTCTTTAAAATTTGAACTGCCATCATTTCATTAATTTAGATAAAAGTAAATCTTTAGTGTTTAAATATGACACTAGTGCTGAGAATTCTGATAAGCTGGAGATTCATTGTCTGTATTTTTTATCAAATGAAGATTTTAAAAAGTGTTTAAAATGTTTGGGTATGGGGAAAGATAAGCACATGGCAGCACAGACCCTGTGGGGAGGAGATGTCACAGGCAGAGCCCTGCAGAGAGGAGCCTGCCGGGAGCTGGCAGACGGTGAACAGGGCATGATCACCCCATGGAAGGACATTCAGAAGGTGCATTGCTGATGGGGGAACACGGGATAGGTCGTGTAGTGAGAATTGCCGTGTAAGGAAATCCTGTGCCTTAAAGAAGTCTATAAAAGCAGCTTGTTTCCTTTGAATAAGCGATCCAGATCGGAGATCCAGGAACCAGACCCAGACTCAGATTCAGTCTAAATTTCAATCACCGACATTTGGGATTCATGATTTACATCTTAGGTTTTATTTGGTTTCAAATACATTATGATGTCATGACATGTGTGTTCACCCCACCTGTTAGTCAGGAAAATCATAGGATGCAAAATGGGCATAAATATTGCTCATACAATGTTTTGGTGGGTGTTTCTTTTTTTTTTTCTGTAATAAGCTTCTTTTCATATTAAAACTTTTGGCTCCTTAGGATGGAAAACATTTAAATTCTGATATGTGGCCATCTTCCATATACTATACAGGAGGAATTTTAATATTTTTGACAATCTCAGAAATATAAAGCCTTTTATAGCACTGGTATATTTGAGTTTGTGTTTTTAAAATTGTTATTTTTGTCATTTCCATGTCAGTAGAGGAATTGAAATTTGCACATTTAGATTTATGGGTGGAGCATCCCAAATTATGGATGCCTTTGGCAAACAAGGAGAAAACAGGGCTGTGAGATAGAGGGTTTAATTAGGTCACAACACAATGGGAACAACACAACCTTGATGGGAACCACAAAAGTCACAGTATATATGGTGATTCTGCCTTTATTCATCTCTGTCACTTGTAGGGCTGCCACCAGTTGCTCCCTGTGCACTGGTGGGGCCTGATTTTCCTGTACTTTGTAGTCATTTGTACTGAGAAGTGCATTGAATACTGGGTATTGTCATTGCTGATGATACAAACAAGGTTGAATTCCATGATTGGAAAATTATATTCACTGAGAGATGGACTCTGAAAGTAGAATTGAGTTACCTGTGGAGGTGTGCATGTGCTATGGAACAGTTTCTCAAACTCTTCAAATCAGCTAGTGGCCTCAGTTTAAACTGAGTTCGCAGGTTTGCTCTTTGGGGAAAAATAATCTAAAATATTTATAAGTAGTCTCTAAGCAAATTAACTGTGCTGAATTGAGGGAAGGATACAGGCAGCTGCCTCTGAAAGCTATTCAAAGTAGATGCAAACTGTTGGTTTAGCTTTTCTTGCCTTACAGCTCATTCTACTCTTCACAGTGATAAGCAATTTTATGCAAAATAGCTCTATATTATAAATAATGAGTCGTTACTTCAGTGAACAAAGAAGTTCACAGGTCATGGTTTTGGTCAGTGATAGATGATCAAAGTGCTTTAATAGTCCAAATTACTGTCTAGTTCTGCCCCTGTCAGTCTCCCATCCATCTTTCTCCCAGTGTGGGTCAGCACTTTAACCATGTTTGCAGTGAAGAAATAATAGATGTGCAGTCAGAACAATTAATGGAGTAAAATGTGCTGTTCTCTGCCAAAGATAAACAAAGAAATAAATCTCTGCTGATTGCAGCCTTCCCTTTTCCATGTATAATGGACTTTATCAATAAAACAATACAAACTTCATCAAAGAAAAATCTTACCAATTTAGACCAAGAAAGGTCTTCATTGAGCTAATCTCCAACAAATGCTGTTTGCAACAGGGATCTATTTATTCTTTTCAACCACAAAGCCCTGGCCATCCTTCTTTATCTCACGTTCCAACTCCACGATCCATTACAGATGAGGCAGCCCAATTAAGCAAGGGCAGGAGACAGGAAGAGCACAGTGACTGTGCAAGCAGTGCTGGATTTAATCCCCAATTAAATATGCTTACCTTTGGTACTTTGATTTCTTTCCTTAGGGAACCACAGCCAGGTGTCCCGGGTGCCTGTTGCTATCAAAGTTCTCGATGTGAACGACAACGCCCCTGAGTTTGCGTCAGAGCATGAGGCCTTTCTGTGTGAGAATGGGAAGCCTGGACAAGTAAGTATCCCACGTTTTATGTAGCATGTGAGACTGGGCTAGTGCTTCTCCCTGTCACCTTATGGCATCTTTATTCCCAAAATGTGTGCCCATGTGTTCATGCTAACAGCTCTTAGCATCAACTTAAGATAAACCCACGATCATTTTCTGTGGGATGTCTCTATATATAAACAAACATTTTTCCCTTAAAGTATAGATTTAAATTAAAGGTGAGTACTTTGGGATAATATCCTGAAAAAATCCTGAGTGTGTTTAAGCTCCCAATGTCACACTCTGTGTGGTGGAGCTCAGCACTTCATAAGTTCACGTGTGTTAATAGGTGAGAGTATAATCCAACCCGACTTCCACTTCAGTTATTGACCTCCATTGCAGCTGCTCCCAGGTATAATTTAGAAGAAAGAGTTAAAACACCAAACCCATTTCCCCTTGACCTTATCTCAGTTATAATCTCTTTTCAGTTCTTACTTTTCTATGACAGTTGGGAAAAAAATAAGACAGCAAAACAGAACTTGATGGAAAGTGAAGTATATTGTAATTGTGTTTAAAGTATCTAAAGAGGGTGTTGGAGAAGGGAAGTTCAAGTGTTCATTATATTAAAAAAAAAAAGGTTATTTCTGACTTGATTTAATGAAAAAAACTTGGTGAAGGAACTCACACAACACTACCCAAGCTGAGGTAAACAGCAACATGTCAGAAGCAGGATTTAAACTGTTTTTTAAACTGTTTAGTCTTTTTCAAAGATTTGCTTAAAGGTATTCACTTTGAAGGACAAATGTACAGAAATAGGGAAGAATATCTCATATGCCACCTAAATGACAAGGTGAAGATTCAAGAATATGCACAGACGTTTAGAAAGTAATGCAGTGTCAATGAGATGTAACTTTTGTCCAGCAAGAGAAACACTGGGTGTTGCAACAATTCAATGTTTTTAAACTTTGCAACTTATTTCTAGATTGTGACATTTTATTTAAATAAACAGCAGCTGACAGCATGACATGGCTTTTTAATCCAGCTATTCCTGTGTCTCATGTGGGTGTTAGGCATTAAATTCACTGTTCTCCAAAGAAGATTACCTGACAATAGAGTTAGAAGTTATTTTCTTTTTAGTGGTATTAAATGACAACCTATGTAGCAGTGTATGACAAGCCATCTCTGCCAGGATTGCATTGTTACAGAGGATGATTTGACTTCTAGAACCCTTTTTGCTTAGTAAAATGGTGTCAAAAATGTGTCATTTAAGAAATAAGAATTCTCTTTATCCACTGAAGAAGAGATGTGCCCTTATGGGCAGCCAGTCATGTTACTGTTGGCATTTCAGCTCTTCTAGGTCAGAGTGGATTTCTGTTTAGCTCAGGGTGGATTTCAGATGCTGAGTAGTTATGTTTTCCAGGATAGGTGAAATCCTAATGACTGTGCTTTTATCCAGGATTCAGCGAGCTTCCCTAAAATCAGAACGTTCTGTTGTACAGTGTTTTCTGACTGTATTTACCTAGGTATTCCTATCAAATTTCAGGTGGTTTAAGAGATGGTGAAAAATGTTCACATTTCATTTTCAGAATAAAACAATAAATGAGATGATTAAGAGTCAGCAGGTAAAAGAGGCTTTTGTTTCAGCACTTACAGAAAACTTTCATTAAAGTGTGATATCCTTTATCTCACCATTACCTCTTACACTCTTGATCTGATGGCAGATGTCACTCTTGAGCATGAATCCTCGTGTGAACTTTACAGATGGTTATTAAATATTTGGCTGCCAGCATGGATGAGGTGGCACTGATCCTGCAATTTATTCTGTGTTTAAGCAAATAACGCTACTGGAACAGTAACCAGTCCAGAATAATCACCAAGGTTAGGTTCTGAATTGAAGTTGTCATTCAAAAATTATCAGCTCCCGTAAAGATTTTAGTAACTCCACTGCCTTATTGTATTTTCTTATGCTTATTTCTATATTCAAGTTTTGGAAGAAATCAGTCAGGATGTAGAATTCAAGAAACTACATATATCTCAGCTATGAAATAGCTGATAAGAGAAAGATCTTATTCCTTATATAGTAGCAAAAGCCCAATTTGGATGGTTGTCCAAGGCTTAAACTCAAATGTTACACGTGCAGGAAATGTGCCGTTGTCTTAAGATATTCCAGTCTACTGACATTTGCAGTTCAATTTAAATCTAAGTTTAAATCAAATTTGATTTACCATAAGGGAGATTACATTTGAGCTGTTTGTAAAACCTTATGTGCAGCCACTAAATACATTGCACCATCTCTTGCAGTTCACTTTCTAAGTGGTCTATTTTGGGTTCTGATACAATTGCAGTAGCAAGTACAGCTGCTGGTGAGCTGACACAATGGATTAAAAACTGATGTACAACACTGCCAGATGCCTTTTCCTTGCCTTCACCTACCTCTAAGAGTAGAGGTACGACAGCTGATAGGAGAGGAGGGGGAAGGAGATGGAAATATATTTGTCTATGCATATATTTGTGTGCTCCTTGCACATTTGTACACACAACAGAAAGTTGCCAGGAATGTTTTTTGTCAGTTCTAGGAGGGAAAAAAAAAACAAACCCAAAAGGTTTGGATGTACTGTTACAGTACCTCTAAGTTAGCCACAAATCAGCTCTTGCCTTATTACCCCTTTATTTTGTTTTGCATAATTCCAATTACTAAAGCCAGAACATGCATGGTTTGCTGGTTATAGCTGTGCTGTTGGTTGTTCTCCAGCACAGTAAAATTATTTTCCCATACTCCTAGAAGAGAACCTCTGTAATGCTGAGTGAGAAAAGTGCCTCACTCACTATTCCCCAGTCCGCACTCAGACTTTTCCAGGGAAGTGCTGTTTGCTGGAAACAAAGCCACAAAATTTCCACTTGAGTAGTGCAGATAGCGATATGTGAGAGCTGAAGCCAGCTTTAAACTGGAGCAATATAAAACTGAGTGCAGTGTTCCTCCAGTCTCCCACGGTTGTCTCTATTTTATTCACTTCTCCTACTAGAATTGTTTTTCTTTCTAATGGGAGAAATCTTCAGGTAGATCTTTGTCTGCCTGAAGAGTCAAATGCAGGTTCTGGCAGTAAAGGGATGGCTCTAGCTGAAAAGGCAAAATTAAATTGCTCTGTGGTGAGTCTACTCTTAAGGTATTGTGAGTCTGCAGAATAATGCAGAAATAACCATAACCAGCAAAAGCTTTTCCAGAGTTGGAAGATCAGTTTTATTAAAATTATGTAAGTGTTTACTAGTGATAAGGAACCATTCTAAGTATGGTTAACAGGTCACATCTCAGGAAAAGTTTTTTAGACAGTACCATGCACTAAAATTGCACATAGATAATTATGATACATTGATAATTACTTTGTTTGTCTATTTATCCTTGTATATATTATTTCAGGCACATGTGGCTTTGTAGAACTGCAATACAAACCTACAAATTAGAAAGCCAACTTGTCCTGGGGGACCATTTAACTATTCATTACAATCCAGAGCTGTCTGCTAAACAAAATATGCTGATTTGCTAAGTTTCTGCTAAATGTATGTACAGAATCAAATGCATGCATGAACTATTAATACAACATGAAAGTTGGAATTTTGCATGTAAGAATTTCAGAAATTTCAAGACTGAACAGCCAAAGGGTTATTAACTTTCACTGGATATGTGGTGGAAAAAAAGCAATTCTCGTTTTCTTTATGACAAGTATTGACCAATTTCTCTATAGTGGGGAAACATACATCATCTTTGAGGTGCATGTTGTTACCCGGAAAGAAAAGACATCTATAGTGGGCAAGAGGCTGATGGCACCTGGGCTCTCACAGCCCTGGAGTGGCCACAGGACCAAGGCAGTGCCCGTCCCCTGTGCTGGCTCTGCTGAGGGACCTCCAGGGCTGTGTCCAGTCCTGGGTCCTCATGGCCAGAGAGACCCTGAGGGGCTGGAGCGTGTCCAGGGCAGGGAACGGAGCTGGGAAGGGGCTGGAGCCCCAGGAGAGGCTGAGGGAGCTGGGAAAGGGGCTCAGCCTGGAGCAAAGGAGGCTCAGGGGGCCCTTGTGGCTCTGCACAAGTCCCTGACAGGAGGGGGCAGCCGGGGGGGTCGGGCTCTGCTCCCAGGGAACAGGGACAGGAGGAGAGGGAACGGCCTCAGGCTGGGCCAGGGCAGGCTCAGGGTGGCCATCAGCAGGAATTTCCCCATGGAAAGGGTGCTCAGGCCTTGGCAGGGGCTGCCCAGGGAGGTTTGGAGTGCCCATCCCTGGAGGTGTCCCAGGAAGGGCTGGAGGTGGCACTCAGAGCTCTGGGCTGGGGACAGGGTGGGGATTGGGGACAGCTTGGACTCGATGGGCTGGGAGGGCTTTTCCAACCTTAATTATTCTGTAACTCTGTGATTTTGTGATTCTCAACCATGGTGTGAACTGCAAATTAAGGGTTGGAGAATTACATCAGTAGTGTTCCATTGTGTGACCGCACAACACGGAGTAGTAAAATATGCTTATGAGCACACTAATAAAAACTTGGAAATGAGAATTACTGGACTTTTCCCACCCCTATGGAGTAAAAGATACCACGGTTTTAGATC
Organism: Dryoscopus gambensis; assembly: GCA_013389985.1. Lineage (NCBI taxonomy): Eukaryota > Metazoa > Chordata > Aves > Passeriformes > Malaconotidae > Dryoscopus > Dryoscopus gambensis. Next base: position 418,243 of record WEIT01008868.1, read on the forward strand.
ACTGCATATATATTGCATTTTTTGTTGTGGTTTTTTTGGTTTTGTTTCTGTTTTGTTTTTTTTTTAATTTTAAGAGCTTATTTTAATGCAAACGCACAAAGAAATAAGGTTGCTATGGGAACTCTAACTCTTAATTCCGTGATGTGTGCATGTAACACAACAAATGTAGTATTGCACTAAGCCTGTCTTTTGCATATACTTTTTGGTGCATTTTCAGAGAAAGAAGGATTTTGTAAACAATGAAGGGAATGGATGGAAATTACTGCAATATAAGAAAGAATTCTATAGGAGAGTAAGGGTATAAGAAAGATCCAGAGCTGCTGGAGAGTGTCCAAAGGAGGGACTTGGGGCTGGTTTTTATATCTTGAAAATTTCCAGTCTGGATGATGTTCTAAATTTATTTCATAGAATTTCTGTGAGATGAAAATCCCTATTACTGCTACTCTTGTCTATTGACTTCCAGGTGTATTAATTGAAAACCTAGAGACAGTGAAGTGAACTTTTATAGTCAACTCCCTTACATAACACTGCAAATATTTAACAGTTATGTACCAGCACAGATAAAATATTATAACAACCAGATAAACTGCACCCGTTATGTGCACTTGCCCTTCCAGGTTTTACTGGGCCGTTATCCTTTGTCCCTATTGCTTTCCCGTTCTATCAGTGCTTGAAAAATTGAAGAGCCATAAAGTATATCTGTCTAAATATATCTGTCTTGTTGAGGATCCCAGCCCAAATTGCAGTTCCCTTTGATGATGAATTACTGGTACCTGCTCCAGTGCTGGGGACACCACACGTGGGTGCTTTAGTGCCTTACATCTCTGCAGAGAGAAAGCTGAAGATATTTCCCATCTGCAAATGGCTTCATCTCTGCACTGGGACGGACAGACAGAAGCTGCTTACATATTTTTCCACTGTTTATATTTTTCCCACTTCAGGATCCATTATTTAGCTATTAATTTGGAGACCTACTTCTTGAAGCAAAAGCAGAGTTAGGCTGTTTTTTTCTGTCCATCTCTTCTAATATATTTGTTTGAAATCCTATCAAAGTTTCCACCTTGGTAAATGCAGTTACCAAAAAAAAAAAATCTATTTATGTAGTATTTAAACAATCTAATTTTTTTCAGTAGATTTTTGATAATAATAATGATAAATCTGGCCCATCCAGAATATGATTAGGGAAGGAATTAACTGTCTAAGATTCCTTCCTAAGTTGGGTTGTCCTACAAATATCAGTACTTGTTGAAACATTTTTTACATACATAATTTCAAGTATTTATGTTTTGGTGTTGATCTTGTGCTTATCTAGTAAGATTTTGTTCTTTCTTTTACTCTTGAAGAATAAAATATGATTTTGACTGTTGTCATGGATGTAACACATACAGACTGATAGTCCTTGTGGTTAAAATTGAATAAAATGTTAGTTATTGGCATTTTTTAAGGGAAATGTGGAAATTGCTGTCAAAAGTCTATGAATTTGGACAGCATCAAAGCCTGCTTCCATTTTTCACTCTACATTTTAAAACTAAAATTTGTAGTGATTCCTAATTTGAATTTAATTGTCCAAGAAATTATTGGTGCATTGCTTTAGGCATTGCAAATAAATACATAAGATAAAAGTTATTGGATTCAATGGACATGGGAAGGGTCAATAATTCTAATTAAATTTCTTATAAACCTCATCTAGCACAAGCTAACTAGCACTGAAAGTCAGGTCTGAGGGTGGGATCTAGATCCACGGCTGGTTTTGTTTCTGTTTCTCTGAAAAACCTTTGGAATCAAAAGCAAGTGCACCAAATTTTTTAAAAGTCCCAACAAAACAAAACAAAATAATCCCAAAGAAACCCAAACAATCAAACAAGAAAACCCAAAAACGCAAACCTCCTGGTTATTTTAAAATAGTGTTTCTTCCTTTCATGGTCCTGTGCAGCTTTGTATGATTTGAAGATGATCAACTGCAGCACATGAGTAATGTAGAAGATAAAAATTGTAAATGGAGCTAAATCCACTTTGGATACTTCAGTTGGTCATGAAAATCATATGAGGTACTTCACACAAAGTTATTTGATTATTCAAAGCTGTCCAAACGATCCAAAACACTCTTCTCACCTTATGATCCTGCATTATTCTAGGAATCATTAGTTAATAATGATGTTATTAAAAAACAAACAATCATATGTTCCTAGCACAGGAATAACTGAGGTTTTACTAGAATTAAGGGGAAAAAATATAGACCTCCATATTTTCTTTCTTTTCTGTTTTTCAATTTAGCTTTTTTCTCATCTAAAATTTCACATCCAAACTAATTTTAAAAAATAATAATTATTCAATGAAGTGAAATGTGGGGCGGGGAAAGGAGAAAAGATTAAAGGTATATTATATATCCAGGTCTAGTGAGTAGCGTGGTCATATAAATGAAAGAGTGCCATAGGCAATGAGAGTGTTTCTGAAGCCAAATTTCCCTTCCTTTTATTGTTAAATAATAATTTATTACTTATCTAAGTCAGTAGCAGTTTCTGCTGGCCTCTCTTACCTGTCTCTCCTTATTTGCTACCTCCTCGCTCTGGAAACATTTTAAAAGGGGCAGATGCAGTTCCTTTTCCCGAGATTTTCAGTCTAAGATCTATAAAAGCCTTGCAAAGTTAAAAAATTACCTTTTTTTAATCTGGCATGGAGAGAAATGAAATGTGTCCAATAAATACAGTCTTTTTTTTCAGCACTGTCTGTTTATCAGGAGTGTGAAAACTTAACGAGCTCATTTCTGTTGCAGGTAATTCAGATTGTCAGTGCCATTGACAAGGATGATCCTAAAAATGGGCATTATTTCCTGTACAGCCTTCTTCCTGAAATGGTCAACAATCCAAATTTTACCATCAAGAAAAACGAAGGTAAATATAAAAAATATAAAATGGGCATCTCAACAACTTTGTTTCCAATTGTTTTGTTGACTTCCAGTTACTTTACCAGTGTGTCCTTTGGGCAGTTAAAATTTAAATAATCTGCTGAATGGTACCTTCCTTATATCTCTTAAGCTATTTCCAATAACTTTAAAATAGATGAGAAGAAAGTAAAATGAATATGGAATTTAGATCCAGAAGACAGCTCACTGGCTTAAATAAAATGAAAGGATGGATTTACTGCCTGTATTATTCCTATTAATTTGAAATTCCAGTGATATGGCATAAGATGAAAATCTGAAACTATGGTGATAAATAAATGTTGATTCCTACATTGACTGTTTATGGACGGGAACATAAAATTAAGTATTCACTAAATCTCCCAAAGGAAGCATCTTTTCAGCCTGTTTGTTGTGTGTATAAAGGTTCCAAAGTATTTTGGTGAGGAACTTTTGCTAGAAAGATAAATCCCTTAGGTCAGCAAAGCCCAGAAGGGCACTTTGAGTCCCTGTGCTTTGGGAGGGCAAAATGTCATTTTGCAGGGCTGTAGAAGGGGCATTCACGTGCGATGGAAAAAAAAGGACCCATTTAATATTGTTGAGCAGTAAATTTGTACTGATCCTTTTCTTTGGCACACAAATCTGTTTGAAGGTCAGGTGAGAGAAAGAGCTAGGACTGAGCCCAAGAATTCTATAAATAGTGCTCGATGTGTTTGTACTTACTTGAATATTCAGCAAAGATTTTCTATCTTGGCTTTTTTTAATAAAGCACACCCTGCCAGGAATTCTAGTCAAATTCAGTTTCTTATTTGAAACTGTAAGAAAGTAAAGCCCTGTTTAGTCCATTACTAATAGGAAGATGTATGTGTGAGCTGTATGTGCAGGAGTGTAGAAGCAATACATGAAATGTCAATTGAAGAGAAAATTCTGTTTGCATTTTTTATTCTATCTGTTCCAACCTAGAAGCATGATGGCACTGTTTTGCTAAATGACACAGCACCTAAATTCTCAAATCTGCTTAAATATATCCTATATTTTCCTTTTATTTAGATATGTTTTTCTTTTCTAGCGTTCACAAAGTGTGTCTCTACTTATATCTCTATTTTCTTGTAGTAAATGAGTCTCTGTGTGTTTTCTGGAGAAGATAAAACAAACCTCTTCAAAATGCATTTCATAATCATCAGCAGTGTAACACACAAATTGAATTAAGCATCCTAAATGTGAGGTGGTTTGCTTGGCACAGCATGACAAAGTAAAAAGGATCTTAGCATTTCTCTTCATGTTTAAATACTGAGCTCACGTCGCTAATTACCCTTGTCCTTCCAATCTGTTACCTATTTAAGACCCACTCCTGCTCCTACTCACAGACAATGGCAAAATGAGTCCTGAGCTGAATGGGAGGAAACTTTCTATGGAACAAGGTTGAGAAAAATAAGTCCAATTTTGTTAGAGCATCACCACTCCGTTTGATGCAGCTTTTAATGTGTTTGAATCAGTTAAATGTGAAAATCCTCTTAAAACAACCACCTGAAATCTCTTGAAATTAACAATCTGCTTGAAGAGACTTTTCTGGTTTAATCCTTCAGTATCCAATAATAAAATTCCAACTATGCATGCCATCCTTGTCTATCAAGATTGCTCAGTCAGGGGTGCAGTGCATGGTTGAGGTTAGAACATGATCTCCCACAGTTAGCAAATATTCCTGTCAGAGCCAAAATCAGGGTATGATTCAGTTGAGAGGAGTTTTTATGTCCTTCAAACATCGTAGATCTTCAGCAAGTTTTTATTTAGTTATGCCACTTAAACAATGAGCTTGACTATGACTTTGTCTTGAATAGATCTGCCAGATAAGCATGAGTGATTATTCCTGTTGAAAAACACCAGTATGCCTAAAAAACCTGAATTCACAAGTTAAATTTCTCCTTTTCTTTTGTATTACTGAGTGTCTGGGCTGTCCAAAACCCAGCTGGTGTGGTCTGGGACTGGAAGGAAATGGCTGTAACAAACCATCCTCTCCTTTTTAGAGATCAGATCAATGCTCAACACAGTAAAGCTTAGAACAGAAAAACATTCCCTCACACTGGTGGCCAAAATTCTTCACATCTTCCTGACTGTGTCTTCACCCTCAATTTCCTCCCAGAGTCTTGGCCCTGCCAAATTAATTCTTCAAGGCAGCAGAAACTTGATGGCTCCTGAAGAAATGCTGTTCTCCTGCAGACAGCGTACAGGGACTGCATTTCCTCAGGAAGCCTTCTGGAGAAAGCCCATTTTTACTTGCTACAAGTAGCACATTTCTTCATTTAAATCATTTTTCATACCTCGCCTTTCTTCAAAGTTCTCTTGAGGATGGAGATAAACAAGAGTTTATCACCTCTCCTCAGGAAATGATGTTTCCCATTTGGGTTCTCGTGTGCTGCAGGTAACTGTGTGGCATTTGGCCACCACGTAACGATGGCATTGAGCGTGGTGGCACTGGTGTGCACAGTGCAGTTTGGCATCTGCCAGGAGAAAAAGCTGCCATGTCCTCTCTCTGTCCCTCATGCTACAGACCACGTAAGATGCCTGCGATTTGGAATGTTCCCTTCTTGTGTGGAACATAAGCATAACCATTAATCAATTTAGTTTGCTGCACACAGGCTGATTCTGTTCAAACCTTCCAGATCACCCTAAGGCAAGTTCCCTTGATAGTCAGTAATTAACTGTGCTGCTGACATACCCTGCAAATATTATGATTGGCCATGTTGTTATTGAGAAATGTGTTTAACCAAGTGACACAACAGGTATCTTCATCAGGAACCACACAAAACAACCCCAAAACACTTCTCAGAAGATTTTATTACATACGTAGGAGTTATGCTGTGCTCCCAGCAGAATCTGTGCCTTGAAACGGTGCTCTGGTGTTCTTTATTTGCTTGGTTTGTTGAATTCCTATATTTACAATCCCTTCTGTAGACAACATACCCAAAACTGTAGAGGCCGTGGTGTCTTTGTGATGTAAATAATGTAAAAAATGTAAATTTAAATGCCATCATGCATCTCACTGAATGTCTGTAGGTCATCTCTTAGCGATCTTTATTTTCCATATCTCCTGATCCTTTTTTCTGTCCTTTTCTGAGCTCGGCTGTCTGTTACTGCGTGGGGTTTGTAGGTTGTGCCTTGGGTTCATGGGCGGTGAGTGATTATCCAAAGCGAGGCAATCCTGCTCTCTCAAGCTGTAATCAAGGCACACTGATCACTTGGATTGCCAGGTGCAAAAACCTTTATCCCCTCTCAAGAGAAAAAAAATGGAGTTCTATAACAAAAATATAAGAAGTTAATGCTACATGAAAATCATGTAATGTTTTCTGTGTTAGTCCTGTGACTAAACCTGTGACTCTGTGGCATAGCAATCCCTGACTGCACAAACTCCTGACTGAATCTCTGGGCACTTTTCATGTGCCTTTGTGCTGGGTTTTCTGCATAGGAGCAGAAGTGGGGGAAAAAGTGAAAATCCATGTTTTGTGTGGTGTGTCTGAGAAACTTCGAACCATAAACCCCTCAAATTTCAGATGAAAATAACTGATGTTTAGACAAGTGTTGATAGACTCTAGCAATGTGTTGTAGACTGACTGGAATTAACCCTTCCAAAAAAGCTGTAGGTTCACAATAAATGACAAAAAACTGACAGGAATGTAGACAACTGATGAGGATTTTGTACTGTCATGGCATCAGAAAACTGAAACGAGACCTCTGGAAATGGAATTAGAATTTGTTGACAGCCTTTCTTTCAGGTGAGTGATGTTCACAAAGAGTTACCTGAAATCCAGTGCCAGTACATGGATCTTCTCCTGCATCCCAAACAACACCCTCACAGCAGCACCTGTTTTCAGCATTGAATTCTTAAGGTTTCCTTGGATTGTTCAAGTGAGAACAGAATTCTGTGATAGGAGCATTTTCACACATGCAAACATTTTGATATGCTGCCAATGCAATTTTTACTGTCAAAAACTACCAAGCACATCTTCGCCATAAAGAGACCTAAAGTTTTTCCCACGAGAAGTTTCCATTGCTCTTCCATTTTTCTGATGCCAGGTTCTGTTTCCTGATAAATAAACCCCGAATCAAACTTTCCACACTGCCTTTGGATGCAGTAATTCTTCTGACAGGAGAAATGGTGCATCTTTCCTAGATAAATGGGATATTCCATCCCTCTTATAAGGCTTATGTAGCAGAGCAGTCTTGGGGTAGCCTGAGCCATGGCAGGGCTTACCTTTGGGTTAAGAACCTTACTGGCATGAGCTCATATTCCTGCAGAAATCCAAATGCCTGATTTGCCTTGTAATAGGCTGATTATCGATAATCAGCCTTCTCTCTCCCCCAAATATTCAATGTCCATCTGGCAAGTTGAGCTCTGAATTTGGGCCTGATTCTAGTGAGTGCATAGTAAAGAAGTTTTCTTTTTTTAACTGAAGTATTACATATTGACTTAAGTGATGAATTGTTCTGTTGGTTGTCTAACAAACGTAATATTTATTTTCAGCCACACTTTGTCTATTACACCTGTGATACATATAACAGCTCCAAGAGTGATCATGTTTAAATGTCCAGTTCTTTTGGTTTTCCTTTAAGTTAAATCTTGCTTATGTCCTCCTTGTGCTGCCTTGAAAGTGCAGGCACTGTGTCGTGTGTTTTAAAGGAAATGGCCTGGTATAATCACTTCAATCACTGGCTTACATGCCTTTGTATACTATGGATTATTTTCTATTTCATCACCTCTTTACCATTAAAAACCAAATATTTCTAAACTATTTCACAAAAGCTGATGAAAACAATTGCATGCAAGCTCTCAGTTAGATATCCCAAATAATAAAAACAAATTATTAACACTTTTTTTTTTGAAAGTACTTCTGTGTCACTGTGGTTTTAATACAATAAAACCTGGATTTTTCCCCATCTTTTTTCATGAAGGTATTTTTAGCAGCACCTGTCAAATACATACCTGGAGGGTGAGTCTTTTGTTCCCACCAGAGTGACTCTCAGGTGTTAAAATAAGTCTTTCCCTGAAACAGTTTCTTTTGGCATTTCTGGATAAGTCTCTCTGCCATTGTCTCAGCTGCCATCTAAAGCTCCTTCTGTGTTTTTGATTGACTTTTCCCTCCAAATATATCCCTCAGAGAGCTCCGAGGTGACTCCTCTGTTTCACTGCCCTCCTTCCACTTTGCCCAATTTCAAAGTTAACCCCTCGACCCAGGTACAAATTGCCAGAGCAAGGACATCATTAAACCCATCATTTCTGGGTGCATGTGCAGTGAATGCCCAGAATAACAGCACCCAAACGGTCCCTTGGATGTGAGCAGCACATCCTCGCACATTGCTGCAGTTTCAGGCAATTTTGGGCAACTTTGTGGCCCAGCTGCCACGTGCCAGAGGTTGTTCCACAATGGCACTGCTCGAGGGAAAGCACATGCTTATGTATTTCTGATGTGTTTAATTATCATCCTCATTTCTTTTATATGTCAGTAATTAGACTTTCAAACTCCAACACATACCAAATCACATCCTTGTTAGTGGTTTTCTTGAAATTAAGCGATGTGCTCAGTCTTGCATCTTATTATTTTCCTACCATCTGTCTCAATATTAGTGGTATGGAATAACATCCAGAAGACGTAAAGGAATATGAGGCATAATCTAAGAAAAAGCATTGATCAACATCTCTTTTAATAGACATGGTTTTGTCACCAGAAATCACAAGGAATGCTTGCATAACAAGGTACAAGCAGTGTGAAAAGAGCAGAGTTAAAAATAAAGCATTCCAATGTATTAAAAAATAACAAACACAAGGTACCCTATTATCTGGCACTTGTGTGTCAGGATCTGCCATCCACAGGCACACATCAAGTTTCTCCAGGAGTGTTCATAGTGTGAAAAATGTATTATAAATATCATACTATCAATCTTTTTCTCAGCATGGCATTTAAACTGGAGTTGTTTAAATAGCAAAGTTCAACATTTTTATAATCTGTGCATGCCAGAAGAACCTCAGCTTATTGATTTTTTAATGAATAATAGAGTTAATAATGAAATTGCTAATACAAAATTATTGAAATATGTCCTTTGTAGTGTGGTTGAAAGATTTTGTTCAATAAGTTCTTTTTTGCTTATATTAGAAATTGTGAGTTATAGAAATTAAAACAAAGCATACAGATGTTATTTTGCTGAGTACAAAGGTCTAAATAGTATCAAAACAAATCATGTGATAGTTAAGGTAACTAAGCTCTATGAAACATTGTCATTCTATAGATTAAGAATAATCTGGCATTATTTTTTTTCCAGAAAATTCTTAATTATATTTTGGATGCATACTTGCCTTTCTCAGCTAAAAACAAAATGTGATTTACAGGCCTGAAGTACCACATTCTACTGATGGTCTGCAAGTTATCCTAAACCGCTGAGCTCTTTTTTAAGAATTATGTCTCTCGTGTGCCTTATTCTGCTGCTGGAAATTGTGTCAGGATCACGGTGGGGCTGGGTGGGGACCAGGGGACACTGTGCTGCCACACCTCCCTCACTGTGGCAGCAGGCAGGGACCAGGGACAGGGAGGACTGATTCAGGCTTCCACTCCATTAATATGCAAAAAGTGATGTTCAGCCAGTGCAAACAGCTTTGTTGGAGTGAGTGGTTGTGCATTGGGTGGCAAGTCCCTGAAATAATTCATTTTTATACCAGAGGAAATGCAGTTCGCTGTTTATTGTGCTCAGGTTCCTTTACCCTTGGTCCTTAGGCAATTCACCAGCCTGAAACTGCTTTGGATCAGAAACTCTGTTAGATCGTCCTCTGTGAGAAAAGTAATCAATTTCCTTATTTACATATCTGACAATTCTAAGATGTAATGTCATCCTGTGAAGTAACAGACTGCCTAAGAACTCAGAGAGAGGAGCCCTTTCTCAGTGACAAAGTGATGAGCTACGTGAGGAGGAAATCAGTGCTACAGATCTTTAGATTATTCTCAAATTCTGGAAGACTTGGTAGAATTTCAAGTTAATGATAGCATTCCCAAGGGACCCCAGTACATTCCAGTAGTGCTCAGAAGTTCTGTCTTGCCAGGCACTGGATGCATTTCCATTTTCACTGTATGATTTCACACTGCAGTTGAAAAGATAGATCTGACTCCTCTCTACTATTCCTAACAAGGCTACACTTTTTCGTGGTCCAGCAGTGTTAGTCCCATCCAGCTGAGAATGCTGGTGACAAAATTCTCAGTCTGTATCTTTCTGCTGATAACTTTCTGCTTCCTTTCCCCCTTCTTTCTTTACTATCATCACTATCAGCTGTGCTCTGTTATTCCCTGAAGTTCTGTTTTCCCTTGATGCTGCATATCAATTGAGTGAGATTTGAAACAACTTCCCTGGCAGGAATGGCTGTGGTTTTGTTTTCTGAAGTGATTGCATTGATGTGGATGGGAAGCCAGCATTTTTCCACTCCAATCCTTTGTGTGCCACTTCCTCCACTGACACCTGCTTCGGCTGTCTTTCCCAGCTTTCTTCTTGCATGCAGATCACTGGTCTTTCCAGACTCCTTTCTGACTAGAGCCACAAACCAGGCGAAGTCTCAGTGCAGTTCTTCTGCAAGCACATTTTAGCCCTGTCTGAATGATTTAAGCTTCCTACAACGGTTATGTGCTTTTCACCACTTCGATAGGCTAAAGAGGTGGCTCCTTCTTGGTGCACACAGCTGAAACAGAGAACTAGGATCAACCCTTCAGCGGCTAACTCAGCTGCCAGCTCCTCCACCCTGCGACCCTGCTGTCTGTTCTGCCCATCTGAATCCTTATTCACCCCTCTCCTGTATTCAGGATGCAGGACTCCAGAAAGATTCCCTCTCTCCTCTGCCCTAAGCCAGAGATGATCCATCAAGTCTTCACTGGACTGGACAGGCCAACCTGAGGGATGAACCAGCAAGGAAGGGGCCATCTGGTAAGCTGATTGTCCTCTCCAGGCATCTCTAGCTCCTCTTCAGCTCGGCTGTGCTCCCCAGCACCTCTGTACTTTTTATATTTTTGCACTGGCAAAGTGTTTCCTGGGAGCTTCTGTTCCAAATGCTGTTTAATCTTTCCGTCCTGTTTCAGTGTAGCTCTGTGGTGACAACTTCTTTCCAAGCCTGCCAAATGCAAACTTTCAGATAGCTACAGAGGAGTTGTCTCTGCACACTGGAAAATCAGACTAATTCCCACAGCATCCCATCCTTTCAGAGACTGCCTCTTTTGGTCATTTGAATCAACCACAATTACCCGGTTATTGCAGAGCATTAATGTAAACATGACCCAGCCCCAAACAGCATCGGATGGGAGTGATGAGACCCAGGCTAATCCCAAACACACGCAGCCTGCCATTATGCATACATGACTAAAGAGACTTTTACTTCACTCATTCTTAATTTATTATTTGTGCTGCTAGCAACAGAATGTTGCCAAGACGTCAATTATGTTTAATTTTATAAATCAAACTAATTGAGAACCAGATGCAATCTGAGTTAAAAAGATCTGAGGTCAGTGTTGTGCACCATATGCACAACAGTGCTTAGTCATGATGAGGGAATGGATTGGACAGCTGTGAATTTTCCTGCTGTAGGAGTTTCATCAAGCTCACTAGTGTAACGTCCTTAGCTCTCTTTTTCCAGTTTATTGCATTAACTTCATAATAAAACTAAAAGGGAATGAGTAAGGTTGTGAAAACAAAACAGGAGAGCAAAAGAATTTGGTCAGTACATTATCATTAAAATCTGTCAGGTTTAGTAATAACATGGAATATGGATGAAAGAAATAGCAGAGAAGAACAGTTTGAATCTTCAGTGTGACAATTTCAGACACATGATGGGAAAGTAGGCCTTAAATCAGTGTCTGAAGGCTGAACTGCCTAGCAAGCAGAGAGGTGGTGTTCTGAACTGAGTGCAAAACTTCTCCACTAACAGCAGTAAGATCTTCAGCAGCTCCTTGGGATTCATCAGCGGGCAGGGGCTGAGCCCAGGCAGCTCCCCCTGCACAGGAGGCAGAACTTGTGCCCCGGGCAGTGCCCAGCCCCGAGCAGGTTGTGCCCAGAGGCTGTGCAGGCTCCTCCCTGGGGATATTGCAGAGCCACACGGACACACTGCTGTGCCCCGTGCCCTGGGCTGGCCCTGCTGGAGCAGGGAGGTGGCACCGCAGGAGCCCCTGGGGGCCCCTCCAGCCTCACCCAGCCTGGGGTTCTGTGAAACATTGCTCCACCAGCCTTTAATCAAAGGTTCCCTAAGTGCTCTAAAAGCATAACTCCTTAAAAACTCACAGCACCTATGATTATGATATTCTAGGACCTTGGAAGTATTTCATATTAGTATTTATAGCTAAGTGAATATATAATATTTGGAGATAAATTTCCAGATTTTTAATCAGCTACCTTCTAAAAGAGTTAAGAGATTTCTAAGTACCACTTCTGGCTTGATGGGTACATCTAATTCCTCCAGGTTTTCTGCAAAAAGTAATTTCTGTGGTGGAAATGTTCATGGACAATGCACTGCCTATGTTTGATGTCCTGGAAATGGGTTTAATTCAGTAAGTAGGAGGAATGCTGTCCTGAGGCCAAAGGTTCTGGTAGCGCCTCTGTCCCATCACCACCTCAATATATTACCCAGCAGAGTCATATTGCATCTAATAAGTTCCTCTGTGCTCACCTCATGATTAGCTTTTTGGTTTGTTTTGAGTATTTGGATTTCCTCCCTAAGTACCCAATTGGTAAATATGGCACAAGATTGTTTTTCTTTGGGTTTTGGGTTTTGGTTTTGGTTTTTGTGTGTTTGTTTGGTTTTGGGGGGGTTTTCTTGTTGTTTTGTTTTGGTTTGGGTTTTTTTCGGTTTTTTACTTTGTAAATTTATTGGTTGCTCTCATTATGAATCATCTCTTTGTTTTTTCATATCCTAAATACAGACTGTTGAGGAGGAATTAATTTATTAGTTGCTCTAATTGCACTTTTGTCAATTAATGAGAAACTAGAGAAGAATCTCATTTTAAACTTTCAGTTGCAGTAAAGATTAAAAGACCACCAACATCCTTCTACTAGAGGAAGACTCTTAACAGGCTAAAAGTAAAAACTATTTAAGCAGGAATCATTGCATATTAACTGTTAATTTTTCCTTTGATTAGGAAAAATCTCCTTTTGTCATTGTATCAGACTATTTGCACATGGATCCTCCTTTAAAAATAGAAGGTATTAATTTTTCACACTTAGCCTTAAGGCTTATCTGATTAACTGTTACACAACTGACATTATAATGTGAGTTAAAAAGGCTAAGATCGTGTTCCAATTTGCATCTTGTTTTGAACCAGTTCCACAAGTGTTTTACACAAGGAAGGAATTACTGTTGGAATCAACAGTCATTGCTCCTCCAGGGTGACCATGACATTGATTATTATGTGAATTCTGTGTCTCTGCATTCTCCTGAACCTGTCTGGTGTGCTTGTACTTATTCCATACAAGTTTATATTTTACCCACCCTTTTATTTCCTCCTTACTCATTTTGAGGAGGTGACTGCTTAAGAGGTTGTATTTCTCTGTCCCAGAAAATACAGCAGTGATACACTGAAGGAAATATGAAAATTTTAATACTTTTTTCCTACAATTTCTGACATCAAGCTTTAGAGAATAAGGGAGACAAAACTTTTTTTTTAGTTTGCTGGAGGTTTTGTACCACTTAGGTTATTTTCCCATCAACTCCTGATTTTGTAATTTTTATGGGTGATCTTGTTGTAAAATATGTCACTTTGTTGGTCTTCATTTAATTCTGTCTAATTAGGACGTACTTTATTTGGCAAGCAGCCAGTAATTAGTGACATATTTATGTAATTATTAGCATGTAATATTTATATAATAAATCTGCCTAGAAGGCAATCTCTTTAGAGGGCAGGGAAGAGGTAGAATACATGATCTGACTGAACACAGAGATCTTATACACTGAGCCAAATGCAGCAAAGAAATGGAATGCATCAGTTGACCTGTCTAGTCTGGGGAGAGAGTTTGCATATCCTAAAATGATAGGATGTGCACACTTGGTAATCAGCACTGATTAGAGAGGGAGTGAAGATGGGCCCCTGTTTGAAGTGAGATAATAAGGCAGCTTGTTAAGGAGAGATAAATAGAACTTGAAGAAAAGGACCAGATGTCTGCTTGATGGCATTGGAGAGGAAGAGCTCATGGGGTCCTCCAAAGGTAACTGATGGAGCCGATTACAGGCGTCAGGAAAGCAGTGCGAGCTGTGTGCCCGTGTTCAGAGGGCAAAGGCAGGGCCCCAGCCTGGCCTCACCAACTCTGGGCTCAGACTAGCAAGCTTCACTCTGGCTGTAGGCTAAGAACGGTGTACATCCTTAAACAGTGATGGTAAATCTGTAGCTTTGGGATTTTTTGTACATCTGACTCTACTCAAAGAGCTAAGTGAGGAACGAAGTCCTCTTGGTGGAGTTTTGAATAGAGTTTGGTGCTGAAGTCTCAAACCGTAAAAGGAGCATCAACAGTAATCTCTGAATGCTGATGAAAGTTCTCTCCTCTGTTGTAAGAATATTGGGCTGTCTTGAACATGAACACTGAATTTTTTCTTCTCTTTAGTAACATAACAATTTCACATTGCTTTTGTAAACACACATAAAACTTTTTGGCTTTGTTTGTGCTGTGTTATGAAGCTCTCATTCATTCTAACCTAAAACTGGAGCTAAAATCTAGGTTATTGGTAATAATACAAAATAAAATAGAACTAATTCCTGTAGCCTTTTCCAGCTTGTTGTTCCCTAACCTTGCTTAGCTCTGTCCTGTCACTTTCTATAACATTTTCATCCATTATATGCGACCCTCCTGTAAACTCTGCAGTGTTCCCCCAACGAAGATTAAGACCTTGTGATCTCCAAGCACTCTAGAGGAGTGATAGATTTTTGATTGAAGAATTGTTCTGGAGTTTGGAACACTTTTGTTTAGCTTGGCTATGGGTTTCCTGTATGAATTTGGACAAATTACTTAATCACTGTACTCCCACTGTGGCGTTCAAACACTGCAGCACTGTGAGCAGTTCCCTAGGGGCTGGTAAAGGCTGAGAGCTTCAGGAGTGCTCTAAGGGATATTTTGGATTCTTCTGAAAATCCCAGACAGGAAACATGAGGAATTTGCTTGTCAGGGGAGGAGATGGTGAAGCCCCGTCTGGTGGCAGCTACAGCTGAGGCACTGTGGTATCTTTGATACAAGCTGCAAAACTAAAAACAGAGGGAGGTAGTTTAGACTCAGTTCTGCACCTGACATCTCCTTCTGTATCATCTTTATCTAGTCCACAAGGTCACAGCTTCTTTTTAATAATATTTTCTATTTTTAAATGAGAAAAATGTTTATAACAAATCATCTTTCTCTTGTTTTGTGCCTTTCTTCTGCTAACAGGCAAAATCAAAAGATGTAGTTGCTAAAAATTTTATAGAGTTCTAATACAGTCTGTCTAGCAGAACCATTTGCTCCAAAAATTTATATATAGAACTTAGCTTTTTCTAAACTAAAATTATTTTTCTTAAATCTTTTTTCTTTTCTTTTTTTTTCAGCAAGGAAACATAACTTTCTCAAAGTATCTGCTGGGTTTTTTCTGCTCACATTTTTGACTTTATATGTTTTTTGTTCACGATCACAGAGGTCTTTTTGGCATACTGAGATGTATTTTCCTCTGCCAGTAGAATCCCCATCTCTTCCAATATTTTTATGTGACCATGCTTTGTATTTTTATTGCAGCTTCTGCCTAGACACTTCACTTGTACTTTATCAGACTCTCCATCACAAATTAGAAGACAACAAGGAACAATTTTCAAGGTGTTCTCTCGGCTTACAGATTCTTTATATGTTTATACCTCATAATTTCTCTTCTTGAAATGATGAGAAAGAATGAATAAGATATATTTTGTTTTGTTGCAGTTATATTTCAATTGTGAATACAAATGTTTTACTGTTTTTAGGGCTCCCATCCTTCAAAAGCCACCTGGACAAGGTCCTGGGTTCTGGGTAGCTGTGGTGAGCAGGGGTTGGACCAAGTGAACTCTGGAGGTCCCTTCCAACCTCACTCATCCTGTGACTCCATGAGAACTCTAAGAAACTTCTGAACTGGTGCTGTAGTTTTCATATATTCACCCATACAGACATTGACTTTGTAATATCTCTGTAGTGGTGAGGGAGAATCCAAGTGCTGACGTCTTTCCCGGGCTCCTTCTTTCCAAGTTCTGTGTTGTGTCACACAATGGACAAAGTCAGGATCTTGCAGTGTGTCCTGGGCTTGGAATCCAAATCCAGATACATGTGTGTTCCTGCTTGGATTCTCCATAATCCAGCTGTGCATGCCAGTCTGGAACTTGTGGCTATTCCAAGTTATTTTCCATGTACTGTTGTTTTTTCCATGTAATGTTTGCATGCCGTGCAGAAACATTCCAAAGAGTATCTGGGATGTTCCACTTGAAAACTTTATACAATTTCTTCCACTCTGTAGATGGCTAATTGGTTTTTAGACTTACTGGAATTCCTTCTCTGGATGCCTTTTGCTCTTTCCTGCATTTCAAAAGGCCATGAGTTTTCCCCATGGGAATCATGTCCTCGGTGAGAGGTGTGCATATAATAAGGCATCATGTGAATCCTCTGGGTGTGAGACAGGAGTATAAATTACTGCCATTAATGGCCTGATGATAACAAATTGTTATTGTTATATGTAATCTGCATATCAGAATGTCTTCCCAAAGTCATTATCATGCTGCCTCTGTGCCCAAGGGCAATGTTACACCATAGCATTTCAGTCTTTCAAATTACAAAAAGCTAATATAACTCTTGATGACATTTACAAAAATGTATAATGGCACTCCTTTCAGGGCTCTCACAGAAATTATTCTCAGGGAACTTCAAGGGAATTCTGTATATATAAGAACTGCAGGATCTGGCAATTTTTCCAATCAAAGCCACATTTTTTTTCTTCACTGGCACCAGCTCAAGAAAATGTTAAGTCAAAATTGTTTTTAATTTATTTTTTGACTTAAAATGCCCCAGCCAACGTAAGCCGTATTTAACTTCCAATGCGCTTTGGCAGGGATTACACATTCTAAATTTCTTTTCATAGGAAGTTGTTATGTCAGAGTTATAAACCTCTGAAAATTGGCATTTTGCAATGGCAGTGCTGACAAGACCTTTATTACACCAGTACAAATAGGCAGCATTCCAATAAATGCTGGTTGCTGTTTTTATAGTCTGCTGGTTGCTTTCTGCTACTGTATTTCAAAGTGAACATTATGTAAAAAGTAAGTGGCATAATAGAAATACACTGTTAGGGCTGGAATTTGGTCTTACTATTACGACAAAACTTCAATATGGTTGATAGCTCTGATTACAGATTTAGTTTTTAAGGACTGGTATATGATTTACTGGTAAATTGTTTTAAATCCTTACCAAGTGCCTGTGTACATTCAGCACAGAATTGGAATGGAAAAGGTGATTATCGTGGCATGGAGGGGTGGAAGTTAAATTACTTAGATGGCAAGAACACATCACATTTAAAACCCAAAAAGGTTCCTACTTAAGTTTTATGTTTCTTACTGTGATATTCACAGTTTACATTGTAGAAAGATTCACTTCAAACATCTGTGATTGTCTTTGTAGTCACAGACTCTGTGAACTTTTCCAGACATAGAGTCACTGATGTAGGAACTGGAGGATGTATGGGAAGTGAGGAAGGTGGAGAACATGGGAGGGAATTCTTGGAACTTTTCCAGATTGGAAAACCTTCTAGAAGCACTCTGAATTTCACTGAACCTGACTGAGATTTAGCTCTACACAGAAGAGAACATGCAGTCAGTGTGATGTTTAAAGCTGTACCTGTCACTGTGGCCTGAGGGGCTCAGATCCATGTCTGCCACCAGCTTCTCCTCCCACATTGCATTTGTAAGTAGGCATTCGTAGAAAGATTGAGAATCTATTATCCCTCCAGAGAAAAGCAGATGGCACAGCCTTGGGATATCTTGGCTTTTTTATTTATCCTTGCAGCATTTTTGTTGGAATCTGGTAATACAGTACTGGAAAGTTCTTGGCTCAAATGCAAAATATAGGCATTATTTTATCAAAGCACTGTAAAACACAGTATCACTTTCTGAAACTTTTTGGTTAAAATAACAAGAGAATAGAATTAACTAGAATATGTAGATTTCAAAAATGATCCATCAGTCTATGCAAATTGCTGTGTTAATAATGTATTTTAATGCTGAGCACATTTGACAGCCGTTTCATCTCTCTTTCTAAACCAGAGCTTGGCAACCTGCATTAATTCTTACACTTTACAGATGTACCATTCAATGCACATGCCATGTAGTGATGTGATCCGAATAAAGTAAAGCATGTCAAAGCAGTGGCATTATTAGTAAACAACTTTGTGACTGGCTGCTTGAATACAGAAGAGAAAAATGAGAGGCAAAAGCCAGTGCTGTTCTAGCACATCTCACATCTTCACTGGCCTGGATTTGCTTCCCGTTATGGGAGTGTCAATCCTAAGTGGCACCAGGGGTCTGGAAGAGTTAAATGGATATTCCAGAGTGAGTGAGATTCAGTCGGGTGTGTTGGATGCAGTTCAAACAAGGTGGAGCTTAAACAGACCCAGAAACCAAATTTTCGTGCTTTGACTTGCTCTATGTGTCTGTAAATTAAAAAGAGAGAGAGAGGTACCATGTCCTAATTATTTCTCTCTCCCATTAACAATAAAACTGGTATTATTTCAGACTCAAGGCATGCTTCTACATCATTATTTCTTCAGCAGGGATTTTCTGTCCTTTCTTCAATGAGTTAAAAAACCAAGGTACAAAATACAAGAGTTGCTGCTAGACTGCAAGGGACCAAATAGTTATGTTTGATTATAGCTCTGCTGGCCTAAAGGTCAAAGGAAAGTTTTAGAATACTTAAGAGACAATTATCTAAAGTTCAGACTTTTCCAAAGGAATAGAAGTAGGAATTATACAGACTATTATCTAAAGTTCACAGTTTCAAAGGAAAAAGGTAGGAGGAAATGCTTATTCATCATCACTTTGCTGTTAATTTGTCTGGCTTTCTTTTTTCCTCCTGTCAAGAATTTATTTACTACAAGTTCTGCATTACACAGTAGTACTAACATAATTATTCCCCTTTCCAAGAAATTTTAACATATGAGAATGATGTATACACGATTAAATATTACTTTGCTCATGATTCAAAATTCCCAGCAGTACTTTTTTATTTCTGCAAAGGACTACATGGAAATGTGTTTAGGTTTCTTTATTCATTAGTTGATTCAGCTGTTCAGTTCTGGCATAAACTATTATTATTTAAGCCAACTAGTAAAGAGAAAAAAATAATCAAAGATACAAAATATGTGACATTTTCCAATTATTCTTCTACCAATACATTTTCTTACATGAAATACTTCTTTTTCCCTTGCGTTCCTATTGGTGTTTTAAGGGATTGCAGAAACTCCAAGTCTAGGAAAAAAACCAAAATAATTCAAGTGTTAATTTGTTAATTTATCATAGGAATGTTTTGGGAACTGCCAATAAATATGCCAGTATAGAATGCAACTTGCTATGGGGTAGGAGAGATAGTTTGATCAGTCAGCTGAATTATTATAATGAGAATTTTTTTCTTTTGAACCTGGTGTCTGCTATCAAATTTGATAGCAGTCATCAATCTGCTTTTTTTAAGACATCACAAATGTTTGACATTTATGAAAAGCAGGTCAGTTTGGAATACCTGTGAATGCTTCAGTGCCCATGTGGTTTGGCCATCATAAATCAGGAAAAATGTACCGTAAAATGGCCTCTCTTTATTTTCAGATGATTTTGTAAGCCTTTTCTTTGAATAGAATATTTATATCTTTTTCATAGAGATTAGGCAAAGGGTCCTTTTCCTTCCAAACTGCTGCTCAAGAGGATTTTTTTTGAGACAGTCATCAAGGAAGGCCTGGTACAGCTGTAAAAATACACATGACACAGTTGTATATAGAGATGTATTAATATACATCTATATATGTTATCATAAAAATGTATTTTTTATAAATACAGCCATGTTGAAAACACTAAGTTTAATCATGAAACAAAATTTTTATAGCAATTCTAATGAAAAAATAGATTATTTTTATCAGCTACTCACTATTGCCAACTTTATAACATGCAAACTCACAATTGTACCCTTTTAATCAAATATTCCTTTAAAATGTGTTTCAGCCTAAGGCAGAAACAACAAAAAAAATCTGTCTTAAATGAGGGTTTCTCATAAAGCATTTTAATGACATTCTTTTGGAAGCAGGAAACTGATGCTTCCAACTTGTGCTAAAGTGGAGTCTGAAACAAATAAATCAGTTTTTCAGCTCAGGGCCCGTGTGTGAGCAGCGGTTTTTTACAAGGGGGGCATGGATGAGCGTAGGCTTGGAGCTGTCTCTTCTGGTTCTTGTGGTGGGTCAGAAAGGAGACCATGACTGTTTTTTCCCAGAGGTTTTGTAGTTGCAAAAATTAAAAAGATTTCAAAACGAGAGTCGGAGAGTTACCACGTGGGGCCGTGGGCAGTGACTTGTTGGGGCTGCATTCCCTGGATTTGTTTCTGCAGTGCAATCCTACCAATCTAAAGAGGTGTTGTTTGTAAATCTTTTCATAGAAAGAAAGTATTATTGAGAAAATATTCAAAAGAATAATGGTTAAGGAATGGCTTGGAGCTCATGGAGTGTATACAGTGACTTTTTGAGAGACCTCTATGTCTCTTGACAGCTTTATTCTCAGGCTCTAAAAGGGGATTGCTATCTTCCCTATAATCCGCCATTTCTCTGTCATTAGGTTTGAATTCAGAAAAGAAACAAAAATATCAATGTTAGACTGTCATTATATTTGAATTTTGAAGAAAGACAAAAATACCAATGTAAAAATGGTCTTTTAAAAATCTGTGTTTGACATTGTAAGGCCTCCACTAGTGAATATTAACTATTGCAGGAGGCACATGCATATTAATTATGGTTATTAATGGTTGTGCAGAGCTGAAACGGCATCAGCATTCTCTTGAATGTTCTTTTAGTGCCTTTGCAGCTGATTGCTAAATGTTCTAGAGCTCACATTCCTTCAAAAGTCATGTGCTCTGGTTTTCTGCCTGTATTTTTCTAGTTTCCACTGAAACCTTGATGATAATAACTCAATTGGTTGGTTATTTCAAGTTTGGGGGTTTTATTTAAGAATAGATGCTACTTTTGAACAGAGATTGGAAATTAATGAGCTGTTCCTGTGTTTTCCTTATCAAGAAAAGCAGGGAGTTTCACAGTAAGGGTATTCCTGCTGCTCTTCTACTTGTGTCAAAGGAGTCTATTTTACAGAGAATCTGAGATTTAAAAATGTACACAGAAAGATAGCTGTAATAAACAGGAAGAAACATACATTTCTCTCATTCTACTGTTTCCAGCTGTAGAGTTTCCAATTAAAATTCTTTTTCACATAAGTAATATATCCAGCATAGATAATGACATCTACCACAAAGTCCTTAATACCATTAATTATTTGATCTTTCTGAGGACGTTATAAAAGGTAGAGAAAAAGAAAGGCAGAGTTCTGTAGGTGTAAGGTGGCCCAGCAGGGAACTCCACTGATCTCAACATATTAGAGACTGCAAGGGAATTAAAGAATTGCAATAATGTGTGCAGAGAAAATGACATTTAGAGCAAACTGGCTGCTTCTGATTTTTACTTTTGTTCTTTTATTTTATTGTCTGGCTTAAAATTGCAACATGCATTCCTGCACCAAGGGGGAGATAAGGGAGTTGACTCCTGCCTGCTAATTTCACATCCTGATTGCTGTCACGTTAAAGTCACTCGTGTCCAGCAAATCCAGAAGTAGCTTTATATTAAAATGATTGCATTTATATTTACTCAAAATCTTTTTTCCAAGAACATCAAAAGAGATCTGGGAGATTTGAGAACAGCTGGGGAATCTGCAGAAAGCACTTGGCCCTGTGGTAATTGTGGTTGTGCAGATTGCCTTTGTCTAGAAACCACACTGGACATCCTTTAAAGACCTTCTGCATTGTCATTCTTTGTTCCAGCTGTGAGGGACATATTCCCATAGCAGTCTCTTTCATGGTAATTTCAAAAATCTGCTTGTAAACTTCAGAAACGGAGAGTCAGCCAGTCAGCTGAGCCACCAGGTTTTTTATGCATAAAAAAGGCAAAAGTGAGCTCCAGCTCTGAACTGGAGTTGTGTATTCCCAGAGCTGTGTTTCTCCGACCTGACACGGCTGCTGAGACAGTTGCAAAGATCTTACACCATTCCTGAAGGCCGCAGGACAGAAAGCAGCTCCTGGTCCATCCTGGGTAGCTGGTACATCACCAGGGAGAGGGAATTTCATAGGACTCAGGCACTTCCATGAACTTCTCCCCACAGAGAAGGGCACGGAATTCTGGGAGACTCATTCTGATGGAGAATGTCCCAGCCCCTCCTGGGTGTGCCTCGCTGACTGGAGGCACACAGTGTCTCTTGGCCTGTGGCAGGCAGCTCAGAGCTCTATGAACAGAGAGGTTTGGGGGTTTTCTGCACCTCATTTTCCTTGTTTTGCTAAAAGTAACATGAATAAATAAACAACCCGAGCAGTGCTATCATGAGGGATCAGTGGGTTAATTGGGAAGATGAGGGGAAGGCAATTGTCCCCTCTCCTGCCGAGCACCTGCTGCCAAGTTAATTCATGCAGCAGTGCTGGAGGTTGTTCCTGGAGGAGATTCCTGCCGTTTTGTCAGCTCCAGGAAAGGGGAATGTCCGCAGAAAGGAGAAAGCAAATCAGATAAATTGAGTTTATTGCTGATCAGCTGCTAGGATTTATCTTCAACTTCTAGGAACTAACTAAAATGTCAGCTAGAAAGTCATTGTTCTTCACTCAAGAGCTCATCTCCAGCAACACCAAGGTATATTTATTTAAAGACATAGCAATAAATGGGAAAGAATTTATTGCTAAACAAAATTCCTAAGTCAAATGGAGGACTTGCCACTCATTGACAAAATAATTTGGTCATTTCATTTTGCTTTTTCTATTTCTCTGCTTGTCAGTTTCTTTTCTTTCCAGGCATAACATGTTCACCTTTAGTCAAACACAGCAGTTTCTAACAAAAAGCAAGCAAACAAACAAACAACAAAAATAAACAAACCAAATAAGCCATCTGTAAGAAAAGAAAGTTATTCTCTTCTTATTTGACATCTCTTCCAAGTAGTTCTGACTGTCCAGCCGCTGCCACTTATTTTGCCCTTAACTAACAGCAAAATATCCCAAATATCCTGCATCTCTTTTGCTTTCTCTCATTTCTTCTGAACTTGATTTGATAACCATTACTGGTACCAGGTAGTTTCTTATACTCAGCATGGCTTCACTGGTGGGCACTTTATTTTCTCCATCTCTCCTCCTTCCTCTCACTTTTTCTGCCCCCTTCTATTTGGTACTCTTTAGAGTACACCCTTCCTTTTCCACTCAGTTATACTCTGGTTTTGGCTTATTAGCATTTTCTGCAGCACGGGATGGCAGTGAGTGTCTCAGGGGGATGGAAGGGATCTGAAGCTCTTCCTAACAGGTGCAGCTTCTCTTTTTTTGTTCCTTCCTAAAGCAGGTGCCTTCCCTGTTTTGCATATCTGTAAAGTGCAGGGCTGTTGGGCTCAGCACAGCAATTTCTGCTCCAGCTTGGCCAGAGAAGGACTGCAGCAGGTTCACAGGAAGGAACAGGCTGTATCAGTAGAGATTTTAGAGCACTGTGCAAGAGAACTGTAAAAGTCTCTGGAGTTCGGAGTAAATGACTACAGATGTGACACTTCTGAGTGGGATTTGTCTCAAAGACAGAAAGAGCTGGAAATTGAGCACCATGTAGTTCTTTTCTCTTTTGAAAAGTTAAAGCAAAAGGATTAAGGATGCAACTTGTGCGCGTATATCTTTAATTTTGCAGGAGAATATCAATGGACAGATGAATTTACTTTCCAGTATTTGAAGATAGGGAGGAGTGCTCAGGGGGAAAAGAAGGCTATCAGATAAAAAAAGAACTTTTACACATCACAATAATCACGCTTACTTTGGTAAAGCTCTACACAGCCATATTCAAACTGAGCTACTGTTTTCCCAACATAACTTTTCCCTTTTTCCCTGCAGAGAACAGGGATGGCTCTGGGTGTGGTTTAACTCGCACACGTGTGTTAACACCTCTGACACAGTCAGCCAAGGAGTTTGGGGCTTGCTCGCCTCTAAATGTGTGTTAATTACAGACTTCAAACACACGTGACTTTCCCACTGCAGCACACTGGCTGCAGCCATGTGACACCGGGTGCCATCAGGGACTTTGGTCCTATTTGAGTTGTCAGAATTCTTAAGAGCTTATACCTGAAATTTGTCTTCAGTAAACACGTATGCTTCCTTTCATTTTAAAAAGGGCACAAGGAAGAACTAGACTGTTTATTTAGCTCCAGGGTGCCATCAGTTTTGATGTGACTGTTGCCAACTGGAATAGAGAAAACCTCAGGAGTCCTGGGGAAAAGAAAAAAATCATTAAAAATACTTTTTGTTCGGCAAAGTGACCGTATTCTGCCTCCTGAAGGAGTTAATTTTTAGGTTGGCCTTCATGTGCTGCATACTCTAACTGAAATGGTTACATCACCTGCAATGTAAATTATAGCAAGAATCTCTCTAGGCCAAGTAAATGTGATTGGTAGGTGACTCTGCTGTGGAAGAGGTAGAAAATTATAGAATCACAGAATGTTTGGGTGGGAAGGGACATGATCTTCAGAAGAAGCCTATTGTCATATGAGCACTCCCAGTATTTTCTTTCCTTCCATGGAATGACATTTAGCATTGCACCTGCCCGCTGTGGAGCATAAAATATCAGGAGACTTTCTTTTGTTCATGCTGCATCAGGAAAGTGAACTTCAACTCCTTCTTCCAAACAAGATGTGCAGCTTTATTTTTAAATTGCCTTAGATCCCACAGCAGCACACAGACACACACATTCCTGTTCTCTGTGTCTCAGAATCTTTTTATTAAACAAAACCCAAACAGCAAACTAGTGCAAGTCAACATGCACTTTATTAGTATAAATCCTGAGATTGAATTATTGTTTTATTCCACAGAATAAAGCAGTTAAAAGTTAGAGAATTTTTAGGTATATAAAGAAATCAGTGGTTTTTGCATATTTGACATGCCACTTATCATGGTTTATACCTGAGCACTCTGACACATAGAGGATAATTGATATCTGATAGTAGTGTGTTCATAACTGGCTAGAATCTGTAATTCTTATAACTATACAAATTAAAATCTGTATGATTACCCTAAGAAAAATTGACTTTTACTCATCTGGTGGTGAACTGAGAACTGAGTGACTCCGAGAGATTTCACTGTGTAACTTTATAGCTGGGTAGGATGCCGTGCAGTCAGATGCCTCTTTATATTTCTAAAATTAACTTTCTGCATATGTGTGGAGAGGTAAGAAAGTTCTAGACTCATTTCCTGTTCGCCTTTATAGGAGATACATCCTGATTTGCTCCATTTTCATCACTGAGGCCCAGTACATGTTTAGGTCACTGAAAATTAGGCCCACAACTTTTAGGGCATTTAGCTTTTCTTTTGTCTTTATATAAAAAAGAAGAATCTTTTCTAGCAGGGAAAAAGATTGTGCAATTTGTGGTTGCAAGGCAAGGAAAATTTGTGTTAATTGATGAATGTTCTTTAAGTTTGGGTTACTTTAACATCTTGTTTCTCTCTTGTTTTACTGGCTGGATTTTTATGATGGCGTGACTTCGAAAAAAAGGGGTGAATCATGATGGGAAGATGTCTGTAGGGATATATGCAGAGGCAAAATAAGGGATTGCCATCATCATCCTCTTACCGCGTGACACAAGCAAATGCTTATATTGCACTTCTTCAGGCAGCTGGACAGAAAGGGGAAGCACAAGGAGATGTTTGTGTCGAGGGTTCCTGAACACACCGAGGGAGAGCTGTGGGTTTAGCAGCCCCTCAGTGTGCTGAGACACGGCCAATCTTGCCTTTGCAGATAACACCCTGAGCATCCTGGCCAAGCACAGCGGGTTCAGCCGGCAGAAGCAGGAGGTGTACCTGCTGCCCATCGTCATCAGCGACAGCGGCACGCCGCCCATGAGCAGCACCAGCACCCTGACCATCCGCGTGTGCGGCTGCAGCAGCGACGGCATCGTGCAGTCCTGCAACGTGGAGGCCTACGTGCTGCCCATCGGGCTCAGCATGGGCGCGCTCATCGCCATCCTGGCCTGCATCATCCTGCTGCTCGGTGGGTACTCGTGGCGCAGCTTGGAGTCACGGCTCCCCAAACTCCTAGGGGCTGTTAGGGGGCACGGGATTCTGAGTCCAACACAATGTGCAGCAGCGCTGACAGTGCTGGCAGGACTGAATCCCTCATGTCCTAAGAGCTGGACAGAAGCAGAGAGAGCAAAGTCCTGTTCTGAAGTAGTCACACACACTACTTACAGAATGATCAGGTGTGGAATGGGAAACTGAAAATCACATCGGGGTGTTGAGCAGCCAGGTGAGCACAGTGTGGACTACACCTGATGGAAAATGGATCTGTTACACGTTCTAAGACTTGTATGAATCAAGGAATCATAGAATGTCCTGAGTTGGAAGGGAGCCACAGGGATCATTGACCCAGCCCCTGTCCCTGCACAGAGCCCCCACCAGCCCCACCCTGGGCATCCCTGGCAGCGCTGCCCAAACGCCCCTGGAGCTCTGGCAGCCTCGGGGCCGTGCCCATTCCCTGGGGAGCCTGGGCAGTGCCAGCACCCTCTGGGGGAAGCAGAACCTTTCCCTGATCTCCACCCTAAACCTGCCCTGGCCCAGCTGCAGCCGCTCCCTGGGTGCTGTCCCTGGCCCAGAGCAGAGCTCGGAGCTGCAGCCCAGGGAGCTCTGCCCTCGGCTCCTCTGCTGCGGCCGAACCAGCCCAGTGCCCTCAGCTGCTCCTCGGGTGGCCCCTGCAGGCCCTGCCCCAGCCCCAGGCCCTCCTCCGGATGCTTTCTTATTGCTTTATATCTTTCCTTTATATACATTTATATTTGTGTATTTCTATTATGAGTTTATTCTGGATTGTAATGGCAGGAGACATGCTAAAGCTTTACAAGATAAGCGGCGTGGTATATTTTAATAAAACATACAACATTTGTATACAACATCAAGCAACTGAGGGCGAGAACAGTGAAAGGAGAGTCCTAATTCTGCACTTCGCAGCTTCACTTTGTAACTGAGATTTACATCAGTAACTGAGATTTCAGCATTAAGCTGCAAAAACAAGTGTAACCCATTTAGTTTTTTATGCATCTGTCCACGATTCTGAAACTGAGCTAAGGTCTTTCTTTCTCACTTATTGTCTCGCTCTCTTTTTAGTTATACAATATGAGTCTCTTGCAACAGGTGGAAAAAGATACTGATTTCCTTCTCCCATTAGGGTTATGTTTTCAGAAAACACCCTCTAATTTTTGAAAACACCATCCATAATGTAGATCATTATAGACTATGTGAACAATGATAGCCTGACTTCACTTACAAAGGGAAAAGTTGAGGCTCAAAATCAGCAGTATGGGAAATCTTATTGCTTCTATAACAGTGAGCTTCAAATGTAAATATGAGCTGACAATCAATGCCTAGAGGACTAATCAGAGCTTCTGAGCAAATTTCCATCACGTGAAGGAGGTTGAAGTTATAGGTATTTCAGCTTTTCACCCTTATTACTCCCAATTCCACAAAAAGCAGCCTCTCACCTTCCCCAATTGCACTCACCATGTAGTGTTTGGGTTGGAAATGTTTTGCCTAATCAGCCTGTGGTGCTCTCTTTGCAGTCATTGTGGTGCTCTTTGTAACACTGAGAAGACACAAGAATGAGCCTCTGATCATCAAAGATGACGAAGATGTGAGGGAAAATATCATTCGCTATGACGATGAAGGAGGCGGAGAGGAAGATACAGAAGCCTTTGACATTGCAACTTTGCAGAATCCAGATGGAATTAATGGATTTTTGCCTCGTAAGGATATTAAACCTGATCTTCAATTTATGCCCAGGCAGGGTCTTGCACCTGTTCCTAATGGTGTTGATGTTGATGAATTTATTAATGTAAGGCTTCACGAAGCTGATAATGACCCCACAGCTCCGCCATATGACTCTATCCAGATTTATGGCTATGAAGGAAAGGGGTCAGCGGCTGGTTCCCTTAGCTCTTTGGAGTCCTCCACATCAGACTCAGACCAGAATTTTGACTACCTCAGTGAATGGGGTCCTCGCTTTAAAAGACTTGGAGAACTTTACTCAGTTGGAGAAAGTGACAAAGAAACTTGACAGTGGATTACAAACTTTTTCCCTGTTGACTTAATGATCATGTAATATTCTAGGGCCACTGCTGTTAGTTAAAACTAATGTGGCTTTTTGTTTTAGAGGCAAGTTTAGCGCCAGTCATCTATAAAATCAACTACATTGTAATGTTGAACCAAAAAAAAAGTGTATGTTAGGAGGTTAAGTCTTGTGGAGTGTGAAGTAAAGTATGTGGAGTGTCTAGAAGTCTTTGGATATTTGATATTCACTTGACCACTCTGAAGATGGAGATTTGGATCTTTGATTATCTTCAGTGATTTGAAAAGAACAAAAAAGAAATTGGTGCTCTCTTAGGAAATGGACTTGCAGGGATTTGCTGTTGAACAGTAGCTCCTGCCAGTATGTGTAAAGCTCAAGGTTTGTTTCTGCATTGCCAACAAAGATCCCGCCACAGAAATGTTCAAAGCAATATCTTGGTCTTCTTAGCAATGCTGAGCAGAAATAGCATTGCCAATTCCTACTGGCTCCTACTGTGCAGTGACCATCCATTGTACATACAGTAATTGTTGGCCACGTAACCACAGACTGAATATCATCTTTAAATATTGTGTCAAGCCTTAAAATATTCACATGTTCTTAATCCATTCCAGTGATGGGTAATAAATACTACTAATGTGTAGAGATTCAGAGGCAGGGCTGCAAAACCTTGTTCCACAAAAGAATCTTTTTTTCTAGAAGAAGGATCAATCCTGTGCTTTGTCTTCTGAAAGAAAGAAAAACTGTGAAATGGGATGGACTTACATAAATGAAAGAATTGCTGATTTTATTGCTAAAGATTGAATTTATTTGTTTAATCTTTGAAATAAATATTTTATTGATGTCCATTACTGCTTTTATTTATTAAGACTGATAATCTATAGAGTAAGATTATGAAAAGAACTAAATTATATCAGTTAGATTTTTTTTTAATATATATAATGAATGTTTCATACATGTACATTTTGAAAGGAAAAATGACAAATTGTTGCAGGTTAAAGCAGTTCCCTGTCAATTTGCAGTAGCTGAATTTTAAGAGAATGCTGGCAGGAATTAAACTTTCCCAGAGAAAACTTTTGACAGTTTTATATCTTCATAAATCTAGTACCTGGTGTTTTTAATACAAGCACAAACAGCTGGAAGTAAACTGGTTCATGTGAATATTTAAACTATAGACTTTTAGAAATCCACACATAACACAGTACAGTAAAAAAAAACCATGCTTATAGTTCTCCACTGTATTAGAGCAGGAACCAGTGTGTACATAATTTTACTGCTTCTGTTATTAGCATTTTTTTCTATAATATTCATAGTGATGCACCAGGGCTCTTGCACACAGAGAAAGAACACTAGAAGCTGCAAGCATACTCAATTTGTAATGCAAACTTGCCATTTAGAAGTAGCAATTGTATAAGAAAACTACGTATTACATGCAAATCATTTTAATTTTCTACTTTGTTTTGAAGCTATATTATCATTTGTTTATTTACTCCATGTATTGTATTCAGAGAAACTCCTGTATTGTTTCCTACTTTGTGAAATATATTTTTATAAATACTTTTCTTGTTATTGCTTTTCTTTCAGGTTTACCTGGCCTCTGCAGAAATGAATCTGCCGGAATAACTTCAGTTTTTTGAGGAATGTAGTTTCTTCAAAAACATTTATTTATTAGTTGAATACAGACAAAATAAAAAAGAAAAGAAAAAGGAGAATATTTGAAACAATTTTTGACAGTGATTGCAGAATTTTGACAGTGATTGGAGCACAGGAGTCACAAGTGTCTGATTCACTGCACCATGCTGAAAAATAACCTCACACGATTTTTCTTAAAGCATTGCTGGTTAAAACAACCCACTGACTCTAATTCCTCAATAACACTTGTTCTGCAAACAAAGAATTCTTAACACATCACCCCCAATTTTGCCTGTGTTTCAAACGGAATTCAAATTCAAATTGGCTTTGCTTTAGCTGCAGCACAACTTGGTTTAATGACTGTAATCTGTGGGCAACTAATGCATTAATACCACTTTGGTATGCGTTATAAAGATTTTATTGAAATTCATGAAGTACCCAATACATTTAAGTTACACTGCATTAAAAAAAAAATGTTTCTGAATAACTGTATCTAAAAATTTTGGCAGAACACTGAACTAAACACTGAAGTCCTCTAAGGGTAGGAAAGAGGCAGTCATGGAGAGTTCAATGAAAGCAAACTTATTTCTGTAACTCACTGCAAGAAAGGCCAAACACACTCCTACTCAGCACTTGCTCCGAGCGGCAGGGTGTTCTGCGCTGCCATGGCAGATCCAGTACCAGGGAAAATGGGAAAGGGATTCGGAACTGAGCCAGTTTCTGGTGTCCATCCCAGCCCTGGGGGCCAGGGAAGGTGCTGAGAGCGTGGATCACAGCATTGTCTGGGGCCCCATCAGCGTTCGGGGCGAGGCACTCCGTGAGTTAGGGGCTACACGGGAGAGTTTAGCACAGCTCTTCTGTAGGACAACTCACAAATGGAAAACCTTCTGATTGCCTTTCTGACTGAAAGTTCCATCTGAGACCACGACAGCGCATTCAGGAATAAGATTTCCAGGAAAAAAAAAATCCCATCACTGGCCCTGTAGGAGAGGCAAAGCATGTCAGAAATCTCATCAGTGTCAGTCAAAAGGAGATGGGAGTTACTACTGCTGGGCAGAGCTCTAAATTGGGCATTTCTACAGCTTTTCAACAGGAATAGCTACAATGCAAAGGGGAGAAAAGGAATTAATGAATTTGTGACCTGTCAATAGAGATGTGCTGCTTCCTGTGTCATTGCCTCCCCACCGAAGGGGAATGATTAATTCTGCAAATTAATTCCATGTAATTTGAATATAAAATTTATACCAATAGATGTTAGAGGGTTGAATGTTGATCACTCACTTTTCCAGTACTCATTTTTTGACAATAAATTAACCCAGCATAGAATTATTTTGAATAACAACAGTATTTAGAGGGATTAGATCATACTGTTCTACATTTCACATCTAGATTTAGACATATTAGCGACACTCTTTTTAAGCACATAAAAATGTAATTAATCTTTTTCAAAAACATTTAATTAGCTATTGACTCATTGCAAGTGACAAGGAAAATGCGTTAAATTAGAATTATTAATACTGATAAATCTGAGAAGTAAATTCTCAAACTCTTTTACAAGTGCCAAGTGCCTTAGAGTCCCATTGATCCTGGCCTGCCTTCACCAGGCCGCGCCTCACATCGTTTGTCACAATTGCTGAAGTAAATCGTCCCTCTCAGGAGAGTTCGAATTCTGAGGTGTTGGCCTGCACATTGTAAGGACATAAAATTGAGCTCAAGCATTTCAATACGAAAACACTGTGAAGGGAACGTGTGTACGTGTTTATTTAATATAACTTGGAGGGATGACGATCCTCAGCGTGTCTTGTCCTTTCCAGCAGCTGAAAGCAGAGGCTGTTTGTGTGCTCTGACCTTGAAATCAGATCATGGCAAGATCATTTAAATATATTTTTTACCTGGAATCATTACACCTTTTTGTCTATGATGACTTTGAAATGACTCTGAAACATAGAGAGAAAATGGCTCGAGACATTCATTTAAATCAGCAGTTGCTGATCACAGGAGAAGCATTTAACACTATGGCAACTCCAAATCCCATCAGCGCAGCAGTGACAATTCTCAGTCTGGAGAACAGACAGGATGTCTGCAAAACTGTCTGCTTGGAATAGCTCTATTTGTACAGCTCTGCTAGAGATGGAGCTGCTGATTTTAATAGAAAGAGAAAAATAAATCAGCTCTACTACATCTATGCAGTTGCATCTACCTACAAATCTGTGTGGAGATTTTTTTTTAACAGTCTACATGGTCATGGAATTCTAGAAATGTATAAATGGGCTTAGAAAGCTTCCCCAAAGTCTGTCCAGCCGGGGGAATATTTGGCAGGTAGCCTGTTTCTGTATCTGATTTTCTTGGGATATAATCTGATGGAGCTGTTTGGCTTTCTCTTCCTTTGCCTGCTCCTCTCTCCACCACTTCAACTATCCTGAGCTGGAATACTGGCAATATAGTGTTGAGAAGTTCATTAAGAATACTGGGAATATAGTGTTGGGAAGTTCATTAAGACCATGTAGCTCTTTTACTGCTGGTTGGTGTTAAGGGACTGGAAAGTGCAGCCCACTCAGGATAGTGAGGTTCACCAAGCTCCCTTCCTCCTCTAGGGAATATCGAACAGTCTGAATTACACATGCAAAAGGGCTGTTCCTGTATTTAAATTATGCTCAAAAATCTGAACCTAATGATGGTGCTTTTTAATTAATTAAAAAAATATAAATAATAGAAAAAAATATTCATTAGCAGCAGATGTCGTTCTGATCAAGAGAAGTGAGAAGTTCATCAAAAGTTCATCAGAACTGCAGTGCCAGGAGAGGGGGAAATGGCTTCCCAGTGCCAGAGGGCAGGGCTGGATGGGATCTTGGGCAGGAATTGTTCCCTGGGAGGGTGGGCAGGCCCTGGCCCAGGGTGCCCAGAGCAGCTGTGGCTGCCCCTGGATCCCTGGCAGTGCCCAAGGCCAGGCTGGACACTGGGGCTGGGAGCAGCCTGGGACAGTGGGAGGTGTCCCTGCCCATGGCAGGGGGTGGAGTGGGATGAGGTTTAAGGCCCCTTCCAACCCAAAACATTCTATGACTCTATGTAAAGAGGTTGTTAAAAAATTATTTTTCAGATTTGGAAAGTTTTTAGCAGTGGCAGGATATTCTAATAAATTGAAGCTTAGTAGAAATAAAAATGTAAAAAGTAAAAAGTGAGACCATTCACTGTTGTTAGAGTTTGCTTTCAGACCACAGCACATGTCATTAGCAGGAAAGAGAAAGTACTGATGGCGTGAGCAATGAAAGCTTTCTGAGCTCTATCCTTCAGATAAGTTGGACTTGTATTATTTCTACATTTGTACACTATTTCTGCAAGATAATATTCTGGCTTTGCAGAAGGTGGAAACCAATTTAACTTGCTGTATAATTCACAGTGATGGGTTTTGTAATCACACTGCAAAATGAGTCTAGCTGCTGTATTATATAATACTGATACTGGCTTATGTGCTGCAGAACCAGACCCTCTCCAAATAATGTCACAGTATTCTAAACGAGAAAATACAAAAGTCCTGACAATGCTTTTTGTGCAACTGCAACTAAGACATCTTCCAAAATGGCTAATAAAATCGAGCTGAAGCTCAGTGGTTCTGGCAGAGCCTTGTAATGTGCTCATTAGCATTGCAACACAACTATCTCTTCTTTGTTTGTTCCTCCTACCCCCCCACCTTGCAAACATTAAACCAGTGAAATAAACAACATGAAAATTTCAGCCTTCTCTGCAGATGGGTTATGGAATAACTTGCAAAATTCCCTTTCTTCTCCTTCCACTCGTTCCAGTGCCTGTTTGAAGGAGGTCTGTGGGATGACAGGCAGAGTGAAGGGATGAGCAGAAGTTGCCTGTTTTATTCCATGAACGGGGAAAACATTTCTAGTATGGGGGCAGTAGTACCCTCTCCTGATATTTTTCTGTGCACTCCCAAAATCCTTATGAAATCTAATACTGACTGCTCAAATTTCTGTTCATTAGGAATTTGAATCAGGCCAACCACCTTGTGGTAGATTCCTACAGAATCATGGAATGGGTGGGGGTGGAGAGGACCTTAAAAATCATCATTTCCCACCCCCTGCCATGGGCAGAGACACCTTCCACTATCCCAGGGTGCTCCACGTCCAGCCCAGCCTTGGACACTTCCAGGGATGTTCATCCAGTCTAAATACAGACTCACTCCATGGAGCTGAGGAACACAGAGATTTCTTCCTTTACTCCTGGGGAAAAGCTCTGATTTGTGGAGTCTGGACGGAGCAGCCAGAAAGGCAGCAGGCAGGCAGCACTGATAACTGGGGGTGGCAAAAGGATGGGTGATTCTGGAGTGGGTCCTCATCTTGTATCTTACTTGGGTCTTTGGGCTGGCCAAGCCTAGCCTTGATTTTTTTACCTTCAAAATATTTAACAGCAAAAATGTCAATTCCCTGCCTTTTATAACAGCTTGTTTTTGAATTATAAAATAGGTCTTGTGGTTGGCGGTCTTCTTGTCAGTTTTTTCTTTGTCAGTGGAGGGTTCCCTGATGGCAACACTGGCAAAGTTCATTCTGCCAAATTTCACAAGCTGGCACTTTTACCAATGAATATGAAAAAAAAAGATGTGCATTTTAAACTGAAATATTATTTATATGATTCGGAGCAACAAAGCCAGTTGAATCACCTTTAAAATCAACTCCAACATTTACACATTTCCTGCCACAGATGAGATTCCAAAAGGATTCATTTTCAGATACTGATATACCAGCGCTGGCAGCTTTACATGCCAGGGAATTCCTCTTTAGACATTGCTGAGGAGTAAGTTTCCTATATTTTATAGAAGAAGAATATCATGACTTTAACCCAGGGATGCAGAAATTGGGAATTTTACTTAAAATCACATGAAGAAGTAGAATTCAGGGCTGAACTCCAAGTGCCTCAGGTGTGAGATCAGGGCAGCTGGTTAGAGTTAAGCCGCAGATTATTTTGGCAATAGGTGTGACCTACTCCTTCACACAGCCCAGGGCTCTTGTGCAGCTCTCAAGCGTGGGGTGATGCTCATCCCAGTCTCTGCCAAGAGCCTGTCACCTCCAGAGGGAAAGATGGACCTTCTGCTCTTTGTCCCAAGACAGATTTTACAGCTTCCTTCCAGCTGCTGCAGCGCCAGGTGTGAGCTGGTTCCAGCTGGGGCCACCCAGCATCACCTGTTACACCAAACAAAGGCAGGGCATCGTTGGGTAAAATGTCATTGCAACACAGAGCAGGAGATACAATTAATCCTCACCAAAAAAGGTCAACTGTGAATCATCAACTGCTGTAGGGTTTTAATGGATATTTTCCAACCCTTTTATATCACATGAAACAGCAGCCATTTATTTTACTCTATATAATGCTTCTTCATAAAATTCCCCATAAATAAAAGTAACAGTGGATGACAAAGGGACTTTATTTAGGCTGTCATAAATGTCTGCTGCTTCTGTTTTCATAATTTACAAAAAAAAAACCCCAAAAACTGGGACATTTTCAGCCCCTGATTACACAGACCTATTGTAATATTTGACCAAAACAGAAGACTCCATTACTCTCTTCTTTCTGTCCCATTCTCACAAATGCTTTGGATTAATTAATTAATTAAATTTATCATTGTATTTGCTCTTATCCATGTGGCAATTCATTTCAGAGCCTTTTAATTCAGACTCTAGTAAGAACCCTTTGCTTTCAGGCAGCCTGCTAATATCAGAGAAGGAGGAGAAGCGTTATCTTACAAACCTGTGATTGCCTTAATAACTATTTTTCAAGTTTTCCCACAGCTTCTTGTCTGAAAATATTTTATCATTTAAAGAGCTGTGAAAGAATTAGGTGAGTGGGGTTTTCTGCAATCCTAACATGACACAAACAGAATCTAGTAGTTTTAAGAATTTACTTCCCCTTATGCTTTGTGATGCCAAATGAGAACACACTGATGTGAAGACTTTTATTACCAAAAAACAACTAAGAGTTGCAAATAGAAAGAAAAAAGAGAGATGTTTAAAATTAAAAGAAAAAAAAAAAGGATTTTCCTAAATTTTCAGAATGATCCTGTCTAGTTTTCATTTTCATTTCCAGTCATATTTTCAGTGTGCTTTGTGGAATTTTTTCTGGCAACAAATGCATGTACTGTCAGTCATAGGAAAATAATTTGTATGAAGAGAACACGCATTATTGCTGCAAGTGATCCTTTCACCATGGCATTTGATGGCCTGACAGCAATTTAATTTCTGGCAAGGAATTTTGGGAAGTATAATCCTCCTGGAGAGTTTGGATGCATTCATTTACAAGCTGGGTAAGGCAACGATGGGCCTGGTCCCACTCTGTGCCAGCTGCTCCAGGTGTGAGGGGTAATTTCTCTATTTCTGGTTGTTGGTTCTAATTGCTTTTAGGTGTTAGGTGAAGCAGAGAAAACTAGCAAGGCACTAAGATGTAATTCAGTACATCCTGATCTATCCTAATTCCTGCTCAGGTAAGTGTGTATCGACAATTTTTATATTTACTGAAAGAATTTCTCTTAAAAGTGGGAAATCAAATTTTGGAAGTGCCGATAAAATATTGTGTTCACGGCACTGAGTGTTACACATAAAACATTCAAACACGTTTCTAGAAGTGGTGAGGAGCTAATGAGGTAAAAGGGGTACAGCTGGAAAAAGAAAAAAAAAATTAAATTATTGCTGTGAGTAGTTCACCTGCCTCAAAGGATAGAAACTTCCCCTGTGCAGGGAACCAGAGTGAGATCTATTCAGCACTTAATTAACACTTAAACCCACAAAATATGGTCCTGTGCACTGCAGTCATTTTCTCTGAGGACGCGAGCACAGAGAAGTCTCAAACTTGCAGCTATTGCCTTTCCTCTGGCAGCCTCTTCACAGAGGAACTTCACAGCTCTGCTGGGCAGTGCAAGCTGGAAATGCCCAGAGTTGTACCAGGCAGCTGGTGAGAATTCAAGTAATGTACAGGAGCTGAAAGGGAGTGAGCAGCTAAAACATGAGGTGCCACTGGTAATCCGGTCTCTGTGCTGCAACCTGGGGCTGAGTATAACTGGTTTTAGTGTATATGCAGTAAACCCCAAATCAGATTGGGAATGGAGTCATTTGTGGGATGAGGAGCAGAGTAGAAAGCAGCATAAACAAGAACAAAACCCCAGATTTTTTTTCCAAAAAATATGGTATAAATATGAGACAGGGTGTGTGTGTAGGATGAGAGAGAATGACAAAGAAATTATCAAAATTTTGACAAAGATTCTCCAAACACAGGCATTTAAATGCCTGACATCCACCCTTTATAAAAAGGACTGGTAGGTCAGTCCCTATAGTTCTCAAGCATTTTTAGTCTTGAGGGATAACTTTTAGAAAAACGTATGCATCTACCTACTCAAGCTATTTTCTTCACTGCTCCTATGTGCAACACAAAAAACTTTATTTTTTCTTGATATAAAGGAATCATCATCACAGCCTCATGATCTGAACCATAATATATGTCTGACAATCTGACTATGCCTTAAATAGAATTTCATGTTTCAGATTGCCTTTCACCCTGGGGTGAAAGACAATCAAACATCTCACAGGAGCTCTTTCTGATGTTGCAGTGTTTCATCCTCTGATTTGATGATATTCATACAGATCCTTTGCCTATTGCAAACTGAAGGAATGAAAGATGAGGTGGACTTTTTTTAAAAGAAGGAACCACTCTGACAGGTCCATTTCAGAGAAACAGCGTGGAGTAAACAAATTGGTTTCAACCAGTTTGGTAGGATTTCACAACTGCAAAAGAACATAATAATTTTTTTCTTATAGACTATTTTCTAGAACAAATGGATTTCTGCATCACCAGTGATTTGCACATGTATTAGGAAGACAACGACAATGATCCTGATGATCTCATTATTGATGCTAAAAGAGAGCTAGGTAACTCAAAGTTTTCCCTGAATTCACAAGTTTAAGCCTGAGTTTGCCATTTGATACACACGGTGTGGACAGCACTGACTGAGCTGGGAACTGCATCCCCTGCAGAGCTCTCTGCGGGCTCCAAACACCCCAGTCCTGATGCCAGAGAACACTCTCATATTTTCCTTAGAATCACAGAAAAAATGCATTTGAAGGAAAGCTCCTGAGTCCTGCTTCCCTGCTGGCACAAGTTCTAAGTCCAAGCTTTGCAGTGGCTTCCTTCCCTCAGACTCTTTCCAGGAAAGACTTTTCCAGGAATGTCTTTCCAGGAAAAGCAGTGTCAAGGTCCGTGTATGACCATGGGATGCATTCCTGGAACTATCCAGTTAGAATTAGCCCAAATGAGTTCAGCTACATCAGAAAAGGCTGTTCAGTATCCTCAGGGGACCAGGGCAGGACTATTTTACTCTCTTAGTAACACAGAGCACATTCCTAAGTGTAGATAAAGAAGGGCATTAGAACCTGAGCCACAGCAGGTGAAGATTAGAAGTAAAATTTCTGGTCCCTTGCAAAATTAATTCCTCTTGACAGTTAAGAAAAAAGGACTTTCAGATCTTGTTTTGTAAAAAATATGCGTTAAGCTTAAAGCAGATCTATGGGACTATAAATAACTTGAATTTTTGAGTAGGAATTGTCATTGTCATGTATGGATCAATAAAGAGGATTTATGTAGTCCCCAAGCAGATACTTCAGAACAATGGTCAATTCCTCATTACCCTTTACTCTGAGCCTGTCTCATTTTATGTGCTATCCTCTCAAAAAATATTCCTGACTGATGCCTGTGTGCTTTGCTGATGATGTTCCCGTGCAATGTGTTGCATGCCAAACTTTTGCATGGCCAGAAACAAAAAAATTCACCATCCTGCCAGTTCTTCTCTCCCGTCTCTACTTTGGTTTCTGACAGGAAGGCAGATGAAATTTCCTAAGCTAAATACCATTTAGCCAGCCATCTTTTTACTTATCACCCCCTCGGCACAGTAGAGATGAACTGTTACATTCATCACGTGTTTTGTGTCATGGTGGAGTCCTGGGTGAGAAAAGATTTTTAAACATACACCAATCATTTAAATGGGAATGGTTTGTGTCAAAATAGTGTCCCTTTCAGGAACTGGTACTGTGTGAACAGATAACTGCAAGGAGAGCAGAAGATAAACTTGGTTTAAACGAAAGTCCCTGAAAAAAAAATTAAAATGTGACATTCAGGCTGAATAAATTCTGAAGTCCATCTCAACAGTAAAGAAAGAATAAGGACAATTTCCCCTTCTATTGCCTGAGATTAGTGAATGGTAGAAAGGAAGGGAAAAAGGAGCAAATGATACTGGATTGGTGAGAGACAAAGTGATGGAGGTTAAAAAGTCGCTGCTATTCACAGGAGGGTCCTCAAGCATTAACCTGGTTATTTACCTCCCTACTGGAGCAGAGCAAGAGCCCATTAATAGTTTAATTAATAGCCAGGCTTCAGAGGCTCCAGCATTTCAAGGCACTGTAGCAATTTTTTTCTTGAGAGATTGGTTCCATCAAGAGTCAAAGTGAACTGAAGGGGAGCAATACACTTCTCTGTCTGTAATGTAAATTATTATAAGTTTCCATTGCTGTAGTGGCTCAGTGCCTCTTTTTTTCACAGTTACCTGCACCACACCTCAGAGATGCAACAAGGTGCTGTTTGACACCTTGCACAAATTCCACACCTGAAACTGAGACACTGAAGGAGGAGGGCAGGGCCACACAAAGTGTAATAAAGCAGGAACCTCAACCTAAAACCTGTGCATGTCCTGCGAGACCAGGAGAGCTTTCTTCCCTCTTTGTATTAAAGCAGACAAGAGCTGGAACAAGCTAACAGAACATACTATAGCTGGAGAAAGTGTAACAGAAAATAGCAGATTTTGTGCTTCTGTTGTTTGATTACTATTTCTTGTGTTAACAGAGTTGGGATGTTGCTCAGCTGAACTGAACAAGATCCTTCCACTGAGTCTTATCAGTGTGACCAACTAAGAATTAATGATCTCTTAATATTCAATTCAATATTTTCTCAATATTCAGATAAGTGAGCTGCCTCATTCCTTAGGAATATTTTAAATGAACCAACCTGGAATTTCTGAGTTCAAAATCTGGATATTTTTTGACCTGCAAATTAATTTGCATGACCCTGCACTCCTGAGAGGTACCTGTGAGTGCAAAGTACTGTGTGGGAAAGGTATTTCTGAGTAGTCCAAATGGGGATGGTAGTCTCAAGAGATGAAAAAATTACTTTGGTTTGCTTTTTGTACCAAAGGGATGCTCTGGATAATCAGTTAAAAAGCCTTTGAAATGAACCTTCAAAAATTTTAGAATCATCCCTCCCTCATAAAAAGCCTTTTTTCCATCACATCAGTGAGATGAAATGAAGA
The DNA here is from genome assembly GCA_013389985.1 of Dryoscopus gambensis. Lineage (NCBI taxonomy): Eukaryota > Metazoa > Chordata > Aves > Passeriformes > Malaconotidae > Dryoscopus > Dryoscopus gambensis. Next base: position 458,494 of record WEIT01008868.1, read on the forward strand.
TAAAGGTTGCTCTGTTTAAAATTATTTCCTTCTGACATTAGTTTGAATCTGGCTTTTTTTTACTCTCCAGCAATCTCAGTGGAGATCGTGGCACAGGCTGCTGCTCCCATGCTCAGATTTTACATTTCAATGATATGTTTGTATTCCTAGATCTAAGCAGATAAGTAGTGATTTGAGCATGCCCTGAATCTGGAATGTGCTGTCCTCAAGTTAGGGAATAAGTGTACTCATCATGGGTTGGTTGTTCATGTTCCAGAGGGAGTTGGGGCTGCAGGAGAGGATTCTGAATGTCAGTGATGCCGAGCTGAGCCGGCCCTGGGCTCACTGGGGGTGAGGTGAATCCCTGCCTGGATGGAACCTGCTGGGAGCCCACTCTGGACTCCACTGGCACCCACTCCTTGTCTAAAGGAGCTGCTTTGGCATGGGGAGGTCTTGGGCAAACAGTCATGATTGTCTGTCCTCAGCTGGGCTGTGAGGAGAAAACACAGCAGGACTTATCTTGGGAAAAATGGAGAGTGCATCTTGTGGAAGGAAATAACATGCTGAGTAATAGGGGAAGAAAGCTTGCAGGTTTCTCACTCAAATTCTTGGTATTCTCTGTGCTTGACAAGCCTATTACTCTTCCTTTTCTTTACAGCACAATGTGTGTGACAGTGATGAGAGTCATCAGGCATGTCCCCTCCTCCCCCTTCATCACACCCCCCTCTCCCTTGGGATTGTCTCTGATAGGGTGAATTGTCCTGAGATAAGAACACCATGTGGGAATTGCAGGAGGAACTCTCTGGGTGCTCGAATAATTAATATATTCCAGAGATGGGGAGCTGTGATGATTGACTTTGGGGCACATCAGCCTGCAAAAGGGTATAAAATGTTAGTGGAGACTGGGCCAGCTGGGCAAAGTGATGTCCCAAGGTTGCAGGCAGGTTCTGGGTGGATCCTGTCCCTGGCAGGGACCCCTGCAGGGTGTGTCCAGGCCCAGCCTGACCACAGGGAACACTCACTTTGTGGTGGGTGAGGAAAAGCGCTCAGATTGTCACACAGGGAGGTAAAATCCCAAAGCAGCTGCACAGGGGCTCTGGGCTCTGTGCCTGAGCATTCTGCAAGGCCAGAGGCTGCCAACCTGTGCATTCCCACCCAAACCTGCCTCTGTTATCACCCTCTAGACCTGCTTCTATTACAGACTGCACTGGCAATATTTCTTCACTGTACTGGCAATAAATCTGATCATAATCACCCACGGAAGCAGTGCTGTATTTCTCGTGCCTGAGCGAGAGCCTTCTCCCCGCTGCTCTGCTCCAGCATGCCAGCTGTGACCCAAATAAACACGGGGGCTTTCTGGACAGGGAGCTTTCTTTGCAAGGGTCATGATCCAGAAGGCTTTAGGTAACAGCATTCCATAAACTATCCATCCAGATTCCCAACCATTTCCCCCACCACGGAGGACCTGCAGTAATTTCAGTGGAGCCATCCAGAGCCAGCTGAAGCCAGTGAAAGGAGCTGTCCCTGGGTTTGTCTAATATCCTTGATTTCCACTGGAGGAACCAGGCCCACATATCGACCCTGACCCCAGTACATCTGTGTAACAATCCCCATTAGCCATTCTGCTTTCATCTTGTTGGCTATTTTATTTGTCCTGTATGATAAAAGGTCCTAGATATTTTTTCCCTTCAGTTTTAGGGAAAAGCAGTACGCTGGAAGAGAATGCAAATGGCTTCTGCTTTGCTTTTTGTGTTGATTATAGATAAAAGGATGAGATAATAGTAGTTCCATAAAAGATCAATATTCTTTAAAGGTATGACAGATTACGCATTCTTTGTTATCTAAATATTTCCTTCTCCCCATTCTCTGTGTTTTGAAAACAACAAAAGTTATCAAACACCTGGAACGGTGCTGATGTTTCCATGGCAGTTTAACAATTAGGTCTGTTCACCAGCGGCCCTGATTAGTCCAATAAAATCCTTTGTGCTATTCTTTCAGACAGAATATTACCCTGTGTTGCCAGCCTAGGAATAAAATAAAATTATTCTGGCCACAGGCACTTATTTTCTCATTGATACACATTAATTGAGCCTTAAATGCCTTCACTGTGTTCTTTTAGGCTTCTCAGGGCAAGAGCCCACGACAAGAACAGCCCTGTGAACATTTTGCTGCATTTGCCCAGCTAAGCTGCACAACAACATCTGAAATTGCCCCTTCTTCTGAGCTCTTGTAAGCCAAATTTAGGAGTGGAGTGATTAAATAATCTCAATTTATTAGATGGGTTCTTCTACCACTGTCAATGTGCTCACAAAGCTGCCATGTGAGCCCCATCGCCACCTGGCCTTGGCTTACACAAGGAAATCCCATCCCCACAGTAGTGACATGAGTGAAGTTTCTGTCCCACTTCTGTTTATGTGCTCCTGTCCAGCCATGTGACAGTGCTGAGCTGTAACACTTCCTTGGAAGGGCCTGGTACGATTGACACGGTAAAAATTTCAGATTCACATTGGACAGAGTAATAAATAAAGTAAGAAAAATATTGCAAGTAATATAATCTTTTGTGGGGCTAGGTGTTTGGCACTTTACAATTAACTTCTTATTTGGGGATATTTTAAATCAAAAACCTGATGTTTACTTTCATTTTTTTGAAAAATTCTCCATTTCATTAAACTGAAAAATAATGGTCTACAGTGGATTAATTACATTTTCCTCACTATTCCTTGGCAGCTTCCTCACACTAGAAATTTGTGTGGTTTAATTCTGTGTTTACTAAGGTGGTACAAGTCTTGCTGCAGACTAAAAGAACATGGATCTTATGGGAGGGTACAGCAGGTGATGCTGTAGTATAAATTCCCTGGTAGGCACTGGAAACAATACCCTGGAACATTAGGTTAATGTTTGCAGAGTGGCAGAGCTGGCTTTTACTGAAAAACAGAAAAAAGGAGATAGAGTGGCTTAAGAATGGGACATTAAGCAAATGACTCATTCTTGCTTGATACTTTTTGTCTGTCAGTGCAGGATTCCAAAGTAAAAATAATCTAAAGGTGTTTGAATATCTCATTATCTTTTTACTGAAGGGTATAACCATATCTTGCCTGAAAACTCTTGTCATCCTCATTTTTTTTTATGTTCAAGCAGGCAGCTTTTGATCTTTCTTCCTGTCAGTTAATATGACCTCTCCACTTCTCTAAGAATAGAGAGAAACCTGGTGGAGTGTGAAGTTCTCATAAACAACCAGGCTGTGACTATACCCAAAGATAATCAATGCCAAGTAGAATCAAAATATGGTCATCCCTTTTTATTCAGAGGGAACAGATGCTCAACCCACATCATTGCCATGGAGACCTTGGAATTCCTGAATGCCCCGTTGTTGAACCCTTAGAGATGGAAATGGGACACGCAGAGCACACAGCTCTTATTAAGGTTTGCATATGCATTAATATAAAAATGAGGTATCATCTACCTACATGCAGCCCATAATTTCCTTCAGATTGATTTGCGAGTATTAGCGCCAATTTTATCTGAGTGCACGTTGTGTTTTCTATGAACTAAACAGCAGAGGGTGCCCTTTTGAAAGTACCTTAAATTTTCAGGTGTGTTCCAGAAGCTGAAGCAATGCCCAAAGTTATCTGGTGTAAAATCAGTAGACTTTGCCAAGTGGACTACTATTTTGAGCATTTATGTATCCAATATTTTGATAAGAATAATATATAACTACAAATGTTATTTCCTGTGGAGATGCTTTCCCCAGTAGATATCAGGGGTTTGCAAAGGCGCTGAGGTATCTGTCAATATATTTGATGTGTCTGAAGTCGTCTCACAGATCCATCCATGGATGTCTTGATCAGATAGCTGGTTGTGTAATCACCGTGATTATCCCAAATTAATGTGCTGAAAATTATAATGTATTGCACACTTCATTTACATTATTTAGTCTTACTGGATTAACTCAGATCGGTAATGCTTGTTCTCTCCTGTATTGGTTAAATATTTCTCTTTTGGGTATTCTGTTCACCACCAGCCAAGTACTACATGATTCAGGGTGGACATTGGCACAGAAGCCCCAAATAATCCCTACACAGGGAACAATGTTGGACTAATTTGGCGGCTTTTTGCATGAGTGCAGAAGAAAGAATGAAATATGAGGACATGTGCTGTGGTAGATACTGAGAAAGTCTGGGATGGCAGAAAGTGTAACGTGGCACAGCAGCCTTGTACTTAAATTTGTGCTTTTTTTCAGACTACTAGGTACATAGATTTTTAAAATTAAATATTTTTATCGTGTTAACTATTTTTAAGTCACGAGTGGTGTCCATACAATTTTGTCCTCTAGTGCTGCAAGATGCCTGAGATTCTTCTATCCATTCAATATTAAAAATGCAGGCAGCAGCAAAAAAATTCCTCATATAACACAAGCAAAACCTCTGTAAAACCTCCTTACCCCACTCACCTCACCTTGAGATGAGTTTTGGAATTGAACTTGATTTTAATGAAATGAAAAATTGAATGTTCACATTCAGACCACGCTCACTTGTGATATTGTACCTGCTCACCAGATATTTTTCAGTGTATTCATCTCTCCCCACAGTCCATTGCAGAGTCCCGTATCCATCAGCTGACTGCCTTGGTAGCAGCTCAGCCCAAGCTAACAATGTTTTTCTCAAAGATAAAACAATAGCAGAGTTCTTCCAGTAATGCAGGATTTTTTTTGTTTAATGTCTTGTCGTGTTATGCTCGGATGTCAGTTTTCAGTTAGATGAAATGAAAATTATATCCTTAAGCAAACAATGGGGGATTCTGCCAGTGTGACCTTTAGGGTCAATCATCTCATTAGCAGTCAGCTTTTACAACTGCATGTTATTTCTAGGAGAGGGATTTACAAGCTGTTACTAAACAGCAAATTAAATTGTCCATGAGCCATCGTCATCTGATAGAGAAATTCCCTGTGGGTAATATGCTGCTGCTTTCTCAGTGGGAAGTTTTGGAAAAATTTAATACAATTTATGTTTTTCCAGCATAACCTTTACAGGGAACAGTCCCTTTTTTATGATGACGGAGAACTGTGCCACCAGTGCAAACAGCTCCAGATGCACAGTGAAATTCAACAGTCACAAACCACAAGCCTCATTTTAATGAATGCTCACAGGCATCTCTCTCATCTGCTAATTGTTTTCAATCAAATTTAAAATACCACAAATAGAGAGCAGCTCAGTAGTGCATTTACAGTCTCCATTAACTAACATTTTTTTTATTAAATATATTTAAAAAGCAATAATCTGAGAAGATAGCTTCAGGAAAGGTTTGCAACTCTGCATTTTGAAAATAGTATTGTTTCTAATAAACTGTCAGCCTGAGCATGCTGTGATATAATAAAAGAATGTGACATCATGTATCCAATGTTCTTGAAGATCAGGAAGGGCGGATTTCTAGTGAGTCTGACGGTGGTGTTTTACACTGACAAACTTTTCTGTACAAGCACTTCAGTTACTCTCACAGGAACTCTCCACTTGGCATGTTTTGCTGTTTCTGCCTTAATCTTTCAGGTATTTCAGTCTTAAATATTAGTCTTCCCATACCAAGTCTGGTAATTGTTCTGTTTGCAGTCAAATTGCTAATTACTTTCAGAAGTCTTAAGTCACTGTGCCATTGTGGGTTTGAGCTCGCCTCACTTTTGCACATTCTCTTTTAATATTGTCCTTTTAAAAAAACAAAAACATGATCTGGTCCTATCTATCATTTTCCCTTGTGTCCAGACTTCATTTTTGACTGAGAAACACCGATATCAAGACAAGTCCAGAGAAAATATTCTTCTATAAGTCACTGTGCTGGTCCTGACGTCTCTTCAGACTGCGCATGGAGAGGCGGAGAATTGGAGAGCTGCTTCCAGGGCTTGTGAGCTCCTTACAGACAACTGGTTCTGGAAAAGAAAGAAAGAAACTGAATCCTGAGTCAGATACTTAAAACAAAAACCCCAAAAACTCCCCCAAATTTTCCTACTCTTTAATATCTAGTGTATTAGATTTTGGCAGGTGAGGTGGGGAGACACAGCCCTGATATTGTAAGCTCAAGCAAAACGATACTCACTTTTCATAAGAACTAAATGCAGTTTGTGAAATCTGCCTTGATCTGTGCCACAGTCCAGTCAAGTTAGCCAGTACTCGATAATTTACTTCCCCTGTGACCTGAATCAGTGCCAGACTAACTTCCCAAATACAATCAAAGCCAATGATTTTTGAGAAGTCTGGTGATTCTGTAACTGATAACACCCCCCACAGCAGACCTGCTGAACTTGTGCTTAAATTCATGGTAAATATGCAAAAAAATGACCTGCAGGACATACAACATGACATAAAACTATTCTAATTCCTGACACAGCAGGAATGTAAACCCAGTTATTTGCAGAGAGAGTTTTTGTCAGGGTAGTGACTCTACAAAGGTTAGATTTCCATGAAAAGATGCATCTAAGCTTAGACTGGCAAGAGGCCTGAGAGAAGATGGAATTTTCACCTCAAGAAGGGCATGGTCTGTGCCTACCTTCTGATATATTTGGCATGGACTAGAAAATGGAACTAACTCCCATGTTCCAATCTGTGGCTGCCCATGGATCCCTGGCAGTGCCCAAGGCCAGGCTGGATGGGGCTTGGAGCAGCCTGGGACAGTGGGAGGTGTCCCTGCCCATGGCAGGATGGGCTTTAAGGTCGCTTCCAAACTGGATCCATTCTGTGATTCAGTGATTCTGTGATCACTCCTGCACCGCTCTCACATGGATTCAATTAAACAGACTGTTACTCAGCCAAAACTCAGAGTTAGATTTACATTGGGGTTTTTTCCCCTCACATGTCAGAAGAACATTGTCTAAACCCCACATTGGGAGTTCACAAAAAAGGAACTATATTTAAGGACAGCTGAGAGCTTTTAGAAAACAACTCAGCAGAAGAGAGCAAAATAGCAATCATCACTTTAAACAAGGGAAAATGTCCTAAGAGTTAGGCTTTCCACATTCTCCAGTGACAGTATTCTGTACTCCATGCTCAGCTCCAGAAACTGCGTCTCAGTGAAAGACTTCTGCCAGATCCTGGGTATCAGCCACTGACATCACTCTGTCCCACGTGCTTAATTCAAGTCCCTCACAATCACTCGAGTGGCTTCTGGTTTTTATTTCTGCTCCCCCTGCCCAGCCAATGGCACAGCGAGCTGGGGTGTTCTGTCATATGCGTCAGCAGCAGAACTGCAGCTGGGTCTCACTTGAGAACTTTTATTAGAAAGATGATGTGTGAAGCAGAAGGAACACAGCTTGACTTTCAGAGCCCAGACTGAGGCTGTTGCTCGAGCAGTTGGAGGAGAGAGGGAAAGGCTTTTGACATGCAAATTTCACGTGTTTTCGGTACAAAGGTGAATGATGGATGATAAACACCGTGTCCCATGATATACACTTTACAGGGTGCAGGCTGAGCCACACTTTGATGCATGCACGCAGGGGAAGGAGCCAAACAGGGACGGTGAGAGGGACATCAAAGTCTGCAAGCAGCTGAGCTGCAGGAATCCCTGTTGTGGTACTGACAGTGGCTGAAAAGGGCGTAATAAGGAGCAATAGTGTGAAATGACCGCATAAAAGGAAACACTTAAAAACAAACATTAGGGAAAAAGAATCCTTAACAACGAGAAAAATTACACAACAAAGTAGCTATTTTTAGAGATATTTGAAACATCTCTCTGTGCTGTTCCAAAGTGTGATTTCACTTGACAAGGAGTTATAAAAATTGCAGTTTCTTTACCCATTGTGTCTGTTCAGTCACATTCACTGATTTTTAGTGACAACAACTTGGTTTTATACTGTGCAGTTCTTGTCAGGAGCACTGACTAGTAACAGAGGGAGAGAATAAAGTGAAGTTTACTGGGCTTCAGTTACAATCAGGAAAATTGGTGTTCTTTCGGGTAAGCTGATGGTGTCTCTTGGATTCCTGAAAGAATATTGATGTTTTAGGACTAATTTTGTAGTAATAGAAGCAAACACGTCATGTGAAGTAAAGTGCAAAATTCAGCCACATGGCTGCTTTAAGCAGAAGCAAAACTTTAACACTGTGGAGCAGAGAGTTACTGAGAGTTTGTGTAAGAATGTGAAAGAATCAAGGGGTTGATTTTTGAGAAAAAACATCTTTAATTAAACTGCTGATATTGCTACAGGGCATCTTTGTGAAATCCAGCATGGCAGTAGCCTTTAGGTCTCAGTCTTATTTTGTCAGTCACAATGAAAAATGGAAAAAAGTCCAAAGTTTGGAGTAGTATGAACACACTGAAATGCACAAGAAACAGTGAAAGTTGGCACCAGATCCTTTCTACAAGAGACACTGAAGTTTGCATTCAGAGTTTCTTTTGAGTGATGAACTGTGATAACACTTTTTTTATTATGAGCGATCCATACTTGCCACTCATGAATCACAAGAAAACCATTATATATATATATTTATATACATATATGGTATGATACAGTCTTTAAAGTTGTAGTATATTGTGTTTGTCTTACTTTATTTTAAGATGGACCAATACCACCTGCTGAATTTGAATTTCTTAGTGTCCAAGGCACTTACTAGTATTGTGGCAAAGAAAACGAGTGCCCAATTACAATGTATATTCTTTTTAATCACCCAAGATAATTCCAGTTAAAGCAGCTTATGCACACTTAAAGAAATAGATTGTTAAAAGCATTTAAAGAGGATTCAATGAGAGAATTACTGAAATTCTGAAACTATTCTTAAAGGCTAATTTTATCTACTATACATTAAACTTTTCAAGGTTTTAAAACTTTCCTCTTAGGTGATCATTTCACATTTGTTCATTAGTCCCAGAGATGAACTCCCATGTCTTGCCACTTGTAAATCTAAACAAGCTTTCTCCTTCAGGTCACTGGGAAAAGTTATCTGGTAAATATAGTATTGTATGGATCCATGGCTGTTCCACCCTGCTGGGTCTTTCCTGGGTGTCTTTGTCCCTCAGGAAGGGGGATCTGGCTGCCAGTCTGGAAAGCCCTGTCTACATTCAGAAGGTCTGAAAAAAGGTGTTGGTTTGGCGTTTTTTCCCATTTCAAGCATTATTCCTGGTAATAATGAGTTTGTTTGCTGAATTAAGGTGCTGGTGGCACCCCTTGTGCAGTCTGGAACTCTCTGTAAGTGTTTGGAACCTACCAAATTATTTCCACCATGTCCTGGCAGCAACAGCCCTCAGTTAAGTCCAGATCATTTTGGCTGTGCAGGAGCAAAAGGAACGAACTTTTGTCACTAATTAGACACAATTGGGTGCATCCATAGATCAGATTTGTTGGGAAGGAAGGTGCCATTCCAGCCTGTCACGCTGCAGAGCAGGCCAGTGCTGTAGATAAGAGCTGACAGAACGGGGCTCTGGCTGGTGCCTGAGCGCACCCCTCGATGCATCACTGTGGAACAGCACCATTTGTTTGCAGTGCTGCACCAGCTCCCAGGCCAGCTGGCTCCTTTCCAGGGCATTTTGAATTACTTTTGGAAGATTGTGTAAGACATTCTCTCCAATAGTTTATTACTACAGGGATCTTGAGCCAGATCATCCTTTCAGAAACTTCATTTTCCCCTGTATTTTTCCATACGTCGGTAAGGGGGACCAGCCCTGAAGCCAATTCACAAAACCTTCAGAGGAGCTCTTCCAAGAGGAAATTTTCCTGTGGCAGACAGGGACTGTAGGGTCCCCATCTCTTGTCGTGTTTGTTGTCTTCTCCCTTTCTTACACCTTTTAGAAGTATGTCTTTAGTTATTTGGTATAGTTTTTTTTTTTACAGTACTATCAAAAAGAATAAAATTATTGAGAGCACCAAAATATATTATAGAGAACTTGTTTTCTTTTTTTTAAACCTGTCCAGTTTCTAGCTGGCACTGAGAGCTGTGTGCAGTCTTTTAGGGTTCAGACTTCAATTCCATTCCTTTGCCTGAACTCTTTGCCAAGCCTTTCTCCTCATACCTCACTCTTCTGTTCCTTAAAATATGAGTAACGAAACTGACCTTTGTAAATTACTTTATTGCTCTGCTAAAAAGCATAAGTTGAAGGGATTTTTTATTTCTTTTTTTGTAGGGTTTGTAAAAAAAACCCCAGAAAGTAGAACTGAAGCACTGGGGGAGGGTGAGAGGACTGTGACTTTTTAAAGCATTCTTCCCATGCAAGATGCCCTAAACAAGATTGTCCTTTTGGGGTTAGTCTGATCACAGAGGTTCCTTAATATTAATTAAAAATAAAGGAGTGTTGTTTCTCTCCTAGCAATGTCTCATCTTTCCTTTTCCCTGCAAAAGTAGCAGAGCAGAACCTGGATCTCTTTGGTACTGAGCAAGTTCTGGTGTTGGAGGGTTTTTTCAGTGTTTTGGTGGGTCATTGTTCAGAAAGACGCCAAAGTTTTCTTGCATTGCTGAGAAAAGAAATAACAGACTGGATAATTTTTAGTTTTCTGTTTTTCTAAAAATGTAATGTCATAACTCTTCCATTTCCATGTTTTCTACTTCCTGTTATTTCTAAAAGAATGAGTCAGAGAAATGGAAACAGAGCTGCTGTGAATAATTTAAAAGTGGTCTGAGAATAGCTAACCATTACTTCTGGTGATGATGCTTGTGATGGTTACACAATGATAAGATTATCAAAAGGACTGTGGGAGACAGAAAAATGGAAAGGATGCATTAAGTCATGTAGTCATTTCTGCTATTCTGGAATTATGCCTTACGTTAGTTTTACTAATGGCTTGTCTGGCTACCTTTAAAAAGTTTGAGAAAATGGATTTCCAGTATTTCTTTAACATTATCCCTATACCTTCTGCTTACACTAAAAGACTTTTTTCTTTTTGTCATTTCATCCTATTATTATCTTAGAGCTGGTTTTTTCTGCTAAAGACTCTCCAGGTTAAAACAGTCAGTGATCACTCCCTTTTCCCTTCATACAAGTGTTGGAAAAAAAAATCACACTTCAGATTTGTTATGTAACAAAAAAATGACGACACATTTTCATGCAAATGACAGCATTTCACAAAAGTGAGTGAATTTACTGAATTAATGTCTTTACTTCTTTTTTTTCTTACCTCTCCTGCCTTGGCTTCATCGTTCCCACCACTGAGGGCAAAGTAGGAGCCATAGCCCAGAGATTGGAACTGTTGTTCGGCCAAACCATTTCCGTATTTCTATGAAAGCAGAATGTCACCATGCTTGTCCCAAATACTGTCTAAATAGCAAAAAGATAAGATTTTTTTTTTCTTCAGTAATCCGCAACAACTTGTGTAACCTCAATTCAGTAAAAGTTTGCTACCAAGTCTGAGAATGGGACAGAATTTACTTCTTCATATTTGTTTTAGAAGTTTCAGAAGACTAACACCATAAAAAGCAATTCAAAATGAAGTTATTCTAATTTGGTAACTGATGGAAAAGAAACTAGCTTTGCCATTAACCACCAAATGCTGAAGAACTGTAAAGATCAAGTTTTATCAGGATGGAAGGATAAGATTTTCCAGACTGAAGTTTCAGAAGTAACTACCACCTCAAAACTAAGCTTTCTGTTTGCTCTTCTCCTGTTAACACTGTTTTCACAAGAGATTTTAATCCTTAACTCTGACAGAGAAAAGGTCTGGAATTAGAGATATAAATGGCTTAGGGATACAGATAAGCATTGGGATTTTTTTTTTCTGTGTTGCCTGCCAAAAGAGAACACTGGATATTTCCCATTTGGCTTCCCTTTAGTTGGCTGATTTCATTGTAACTACACAATTACCTATCTATTAGTGTTGCTTAAGCCCTGCTAATTTTCAGGAAAAGTCTGCCTGTGAATCTGAGTCCCTTTTCTGGTTCTACACCGAGCCCTTTTCTCTGGCCCTGAACTGCTCCACTGCAGGGACACGGGCACGAGGTGCCTTGCCAGGGTGACCCTCAGCTGTGTGTTTGCACAGTGACAGAAATAGTGACAGAAATGTGCTTTGCTGGCTGTCTGAAGGCTGGCCCAGCTCAGAGCAGCTCTCTGCCTCTGCTCCTCGGAGTGCTGAGGAACAGCCAAGATGTGGCCTGGCCATTTCCTCACCCCTGAGCCACTCCCTGCCTGACCAACACCAGGAACATCTCCTGCACCAGCACATTCATTTCACTCGAGGTGTGAAATTCCTCAGGTTTCATCAGTTCTATGTTTCCACCCAAAGCTGTACTGATCTTTTACCACCACTCTTGCTGTTCCAGTGGATAAAGCAGCTGGGCAGCCTCCCTGCTCCCTTTCTTCACAGTCTATCGAGCCTGTGTCTAATGGGCAAGTGTAAAACTGGGACTGATGCCTTGGAAATCCCTCTAAGTTCACTTAGAGGTTGAGTGGTTACAATCCCCTGAAGTGGTCTGTAATTTAACCCTAACAGCTGCTGATTTTCAGCTGGCTTCTCTCTTTATCCTCCTCTGGACTATTTTTCCTCATGGATTCAAGTAAAATCTTTAGATCCTGGACAGAACTGGCCATTTGTTGTTGCTGCTGTCAGCAGGATGAAATCTACCTCAGGGAAAGACATAGTCACCTCTCACTGAAGTTTTCTGACATTGCTCTCTACAAGAAACTGCTTCCATTTGAGTTTGACTTCAGCAAGTTTCAATTATGGACGTTAAAAGGTTGCCAGGTTGGATGTTTCTCTGCTTTTGGGGTTGAAAGTGGCAGACAAGACAGGACGAAAGGTTTATGAAGCAGGTCTCATAGTGGGGTCCTGCTTTTGCCTGTGTTGAGGGACAAAAGGCAATTTTTCCTTTGGAAGTACCAAGTTTCTTATATATGGACTGGATATTTTCTCCTTTCTTGGTTAGGAGATACCATTAGAATATTAATATTTGTGTGATTTTTTTGCAAATTATAAATTCTGATAAATACCCTGAAGTTTAAACAGGCTTTTACACATTGAGATGTTCAGCCTAGACAATAATTTTGTAATTAAAATGCTGCCCATACCAAAATTTCCATATTTGATTCTACTAAGCACATAGCTTTTCATCCTCATTTGAGACTTGAGGCGTCAAAGATTTACTGCTTCCAATGCCTCGTTTTCAGTGCTGTGCTGTCAGCTTAATTGAAAGCAGGGTAAATGGATGAAACCATAGATTGAGGGGTCACAGCAAAAAAAGAAATCAATAGCTTCAATATTCAAGCAGGTTTTCATAACTCCCTACAGCCTCGGCTTTCTACTCCTTTCTGCTCCCTCACTGCTTCCGAAGGCTAACAGATTGTTTCTTCTTGTAGGTAGTGTTACAGATGGCAATTTAAGGAATGAAGTTTGGCCAAAACTGACCCTTTGGAGTTCAGGTTTTGTCCACCAGTGGAGGAAAAGGGTCCTTGACTATTGCTAAAAGCAGTCTCTCAGCCTTTTGGGATGCTTAAGTAATCACCAAGTGGTGGGACCAAGGTATTTGGACTTTTGCCTCTCATTAGTGAACACTTACAGAACAGTTACATTGTTAATACACACTGAGTCTGCGTTTTTATTTTGAAACACTTACAAATGTAATCTGAAATCCTTTGTTTTAGCTGCAGCGGTAGAGAGGAATATATAGTTGTTTCATATCCATGGCAACTCCTATTTTTTTTAATTAATCATTAAAAAGAAAATTTGCAATTCTTTAACCTCTTTAAAAAAAATGATTGAAACAAAGACTCTTTGTTTTGTATCAAAAATATATCCTGGTTATTAAAACATTGAAGTTGTTCTTTTTTTAAATAGAGTAAAATGAAAAATTATTATGGAAGATGAAACACTTTAAAGCAGTATCTTTCTCGTTTCAATTCAACAGCATTAAATATTTCAATGCTGTGTAACTCCCAGTATATTTATTTTTTATGCTGGGGAAGTGAGGCCTATTCCTTTTTAGAGAATCAGTTGTGAACTTTGGTTTGCTTTCAACTTCTGCTAAAATCCTGCTTTTTCTTTTTATTATTATTTTTTTCCCTCTGAGATACATGTCCCAGATATTAGCTGCTCTGTATATACCTTCTTCACATTTAAGGGGTGGAACTAATATAGTGCATGCATTTTATGGAAGGAAAGGAATGCTTCATGTTTTGGTTGGTTGTTTGGGGTTTTTTTGGTGGGGGGAGGGAAGACAGAAATTATTATATATTAGAAAAATAAATCAAAGCCTGTTAGAGACAAGCACCAAAACAAGTGATAGGCATGAGAACACAAAATATGGAATTAATCATAGCAATGCTTTTTGAGTAAGATTGGATTTTCATCAAATTTTGAAAGAGCAGGAGGTGGAAGGGACAACGTTAGTTGTTATCTCTATTATTACCAGGAGTCACTTGCAGGGGTATGTAGGAATTGGGAATAATCTGGGTTTACGGTCTGCAGCAGTGTCCTCAGCATAACAAAGCTGCTCCAAGCTGACTTTCCTGGTGACCAGTCTCCAGGCTGGGCTCAGAGGTTTAATTTCCATCAGCCTTGCCATGTTTTCCATGAAGAGTGTTCCCAAAACACTCTTCATGGAAAGGAGAGTGCTCCACCTGTGGGAAATGTAGCTGATGTCATCTTGGGAGCTGCTGGAGGAATGATGCTCCAAAGGGTGGTGTTTGCTGTGCTTTTTATCTGAGGGGAAGGGATGGGTGTGGGGTCAAACAGATGATGCAGAATGGGTGCTTTGAGAAAAGAAAATACAAATTTCTTCTGTTTAATGAATTCCCATCTTCTGTCAGACAGAGAGTGGCTGGGCTGAGCTCATGAGGGTTAGAGGCTTCACTTTTACATGAGATTCTTTCCTAAGATGTTATAAACAACAGAACAATTGTTCTTTTTTTTTTTTTTAGTAAGAAAATGTATTTTTTAGAAAGTCAACCATTTTGACAGAAACATTTGGGTTTTGCTTATTTTTCCTTTTGCTCTGTGTTAGGCTGTATTAGTTGGAGTGAGTGCTGATGGAAACCTCCCGGAGGAAAGGAGAATCAGCTGCCAAGGGAGCTGCTGAGCGGGCACTCAGCGAAGGGAGGTTCAAGGGGCTGCAGGTGTGATGGGAATGGTGCCATTAGAGCTCTTCGTGAGAGAGGGAAAGCCAGCCAGCCTGGCCAGGGCCGGCTCAGGCAGCTGCTGGTGGATCCAGAGGGTCAGGAACGAGCTACAGCTGAGGGAGTCTTCAAATGAGAAGCTCCAGACCAGCAAGTGGGGACTGGTCTGGAGGCATGCAGGAGGTAAGGAACTATTCATATTAGTTTAAGAGTGAAAAAAAGAATGCAGTTGCTTTAATATTTGATGAAACTTGGCCTTGAAGCTTTGCTGTCCTTTCTATTGTGTCAATGGCTTTTGTACCATCCAAGGTACTTTTTTTAGTTTTTAGGCTCATTGCTGTGAGGTATCTGAGAGAGGGAGCTTGGGACTGTGAGGTATAAATGTTTATATACCTGTTCAGTTTTTGACAGCTGAGAGCTGCAGACTGGAATTTGAACACAGTTTGGAATAAACTTTACAGCGGATCCAGCCACACTGGGTTCTGTTTACATATTCCGGAAGGAGAGGTTGTGTGATCTGCACTTTATATCTGTAATTAGTTGTGTGATGCATTGGAATCATTGGGGTTCAAAGAGCCAGCTGTGGATATTCTACCCAAATACCTGCTTTTGGTGCAGGGGGAGGGGAGGAGAACTCTTTGTTTCAGAACCTCTGAAGTTCTTGAAGTGCAGAATGTTTTCTTTGGGTCAATTGATTATTGACATCCGAAATTCCCGCTCCTCAGACGGGGAACTGGAACAAGGCCTGCTTGGTGAGAACAAAGGCTGTTCTATTACAGTGGATTATTACACTTGCAAACCTAATTATCCCCTCTGGGACTCAGCACAGGCCTAATGCAGCTTGGATTATGGAGGCAGGTTCTTACTTTCAACTTTGCTCTGTAGATTTCTGACAAGTCTGGTCTTACAGATGATTAAATTTCAGTACAATGATTAGAGAGTTTTCTGCACAGGAATCACTGGAATTTTGGAGGTTAGAATGAAGCAACTCTTTCACTCTGAGGTTTGCTTAGGGGTTTTTTCCCCCTTTTTATTTTTATTCTGGCAAAAAAAGTAGGATTTTCTTTTCAAGCAAAGCTAGCCTTGAGGTCTGGCATGAGAGAAGTGATTGATGTCCTGGGTAACTACAAACTGCATAAGGGTTATGCTTGAGGAATTAAATTGTCATAAATAAGTGGTGACTGAGCAATATTATTGCCATATCTCGAATTAGCTCGGTGAGCAGCTGAATGTCACTGAGAGTGTTCCCAAGGCTGTCAGTGGAGGGGCAACAGGGTGTGGGGAGGCTCTGGAGCTCCAGTGATAAAGTCACTTCATCCAGCTTTAGGTGTTTGCATTAGCTGATTGTTACTGAAGCTTCTAAAGGATGAAAGCATACTTGATTTCCCAGAAGAGGACAATAAATTAAAAAAAAGAAGAAGAGGGTTTTATTGAAATCTAAATCCTAAGCCTCAAAAACTTACTTCAAAAGTATTAACAGTGTAAACATCAGTCCTTTTTCCAGGTTCCACTTGCCACTAAATGAATATTTTTATAACCCCAAGTCCAGCTGCATATCTAAATTATCATGTTTTTTAATTTACTCTACACTTATGTTACCTCATTCTTGTAATGGAGGTAGGAATATTTACAGATAAACCTGAAAACATCAATACTAGAAAATTTGTGAGGGTTTGTCTCGCAGAATTGCAAGATACTTAACCATGAGCACCCTTGTACAGAGGCCTTTCTTGTGGGCTTTCTTAGGTAGATTTCCTTGTATCCTTCTATCCCTTAAGAAGAGTTTTAATAATATGTCAGCCCATCCTATTTTCTGTGAAATGTAAATCACTATCATTTATTTGAGACAGAGATCTGAAAAAAAAAAAAAAAAAGGAAAGAAAGTGGCCTGTAGATTAGGAGTGATTGTGAGGAAGAGGTGGCTGGGGTATTTTTTAAGCCTTAATGTGAAACTAGGCTAAAATATCTTTCCTTATATTTGTGATGCTACATATTTTCTACACTGAAAGATGAAAAAGGCTCCACAGCCTTACAAACAGCTATGAAGTAGTCACAATTTTTTTGTTGCCTGTAAATAAATCATTCAGGTAATAATTTACTGAACAGTAAGAATTCATTATACACAAAACTGATTTTAAAAATTAAATTGAAATATCATACATTAATAAGATCATTTTTACCGTAGTTTGGCCCTGCCAAGAACCTAATGAACAGAACCCTGTGAATGTTATAAATATAATGTCTGGACACAAATATTGGCTGTCCAAGTGTGTTGTGCTCTCTGTGGGGTTGTATATTGAAAAATCACTGCTGGTAGGGAAAGAAACGGCCGGTAAAATAGCTGAGAGTTCTGACTGCACTATTCCAGATAGCTCATCAGTGTCTATGGATTATTGGCAGAAGTGAATGGCTTAGAAAAGGGCTTTATGCACAACAACATGTAAAGGGTGTTTGGATCCTTAGAAGCCTTCTGAAAATAAAAATCAAAACAAAGCAATCTATGGACAATGCAAACAAACCCCAACCAAGTTAACTTTTCCTCTTCTTCCATGAAAAGTTCTGGGTGGCCTCCTGTGTGTATCCTCTATCCCTATTTCATGTTCATTCACAACAGAATTCCTGAGAACCTCCCTATTTCTGTGCTAGATAAAGAAAAGTACAAAATATTTTGCCTTCTGCTTACTGGTAATGATCTGATGAGTGAAATTCAAAATTGGTTCTTTAAGAAAAGGAACATTTTCAAATATTTTTGAAGGCCTGCATTGGATGGAACGTGCTCTTGGCATGAAGGGCTAAGGAAGTAGAGGAGATTAAGGTTTGCAATAACTTTTATTGGCCCAGTGGTTAGAGCTGGTAAAGGCAGATGAATTTTAAAGCACAAAAGCTCTTTTCAGAGTCTGAAATAGAAACAGGAGTTTCAAAGCTAAAAACAAGTGGAGAGAGATTGCTGAGTTTGTCTGAGCTTTACAGAAAATATTTCATAGGTACAACTCCTGTTGGGTGGCAGTGTGGATGCTCAAGTGCACAGCAAGAGATTTGACTCTAGAGCTGGCTGGTATCTGTTACACTTGTTTCTTCAAAAGAAACAAAAAAAGGTTTAATTTCTGTTTTGATGTGGAGCAAGAAAAATATGTGCAAGGATGTTTACCAGAATCTTACAGTCAATAGTCATGTTACACTATTTTTCCTCATGAGAGCTTGTATAACTCAGACTAAAATAATTTGCACTGAATCTGTTCCTGTAGAAGTGTTTAGTGTTTGGAATTCTTCTTTTGCTTTTGTGGTTGGGATCAGAATGAATACATCCGTACTGCAGAAAGATTTTTTGGAAAATATAAATATATGTGTTGAAGTAATCTCTCAAACCAGTTCCTAATTATTATTTCATGGTTTTTAATCTATTAATTTATTGTTCCTTAAGTATTAACAGTGCTTAAAAGAAATTACATTGTTTAGTTATAAAATAAAGTACTCAGTTGTTCAGTCATAGGCTACTTCCTCTGAAACACAGTGGTGGTGGGAATTTGCTATAAAAAAGGATCCAAAGGAAAATAGGAAAAAACGAACAACCAAAAACTAGTGATTTGCTCGCTACGTACACAACAAAGAGGAAGGTCTGGCCCTTCTGTGTGTCAGGTTCTCCCTGTGTCGAACATACCGTGAGACCGGCCGCAAGCCTGGCAGAGTTTAAATCACGCTTTAAGGGAGCACTGGAATACTGCCTTGAGTACTTCATCCGAGCAAGGACTGAACTGCAGTATTTACCTTTTCCGTGCTGTGGCTGCCAAGGAATTTTGCACTTTGTCCTTGTGTAAAGTCATGGTGGTGCCAGTGGACCATCTGCATTAGGGCAGGCAGAGCTGGGACTGGATTTAGAGCCGGTATCTGGCTCTGGCCTCAGCCCCGTGTCTCCTGCTACTGCTCTCTGATATCTGCCTCTGGAAGCATCCAGTCTGTTGGAATAGCAGCCCAACTTTGAGTCTATCTGATATGAATCTGCTTTCCTCTCAAACAGGTGACAATGGAGACTTTGGGCAAAATGTTCAGCAGGTGCCTTTTGATGGATCTGCTTCTCTATGTCACCTGAGGCTTTCTAAATTGTCTTCAGTGAAGAGAAATGGATGGAATTCTCAAAAACCACCAGTGTGGCAGCTGATCCACCTTGATTCTTGGATTTTACTGATTTAGGCTGATATCCATTCCCATATAGGAAATTATATTGTTCAATTTAGTAAATTTCCATGTAGGTTGGCCTGAGTCTTGCCAGTTTTTAACCTTTGTGATTATTTGGTGATTTTGCTAGGTGTTCAGCAGCTCAGAATATTGGAGATACTTCATGCCCAGTTAGAGGCTCTTTGTGTCTTTGAAAGCTGCTTGGCTCTCTCTTCTTCCATCTTTAGCTGCATGTAAAACATCCCACAGATGGTGTAGTGCCTCATTTCGGTGTTTGTGAGCCAGACTGGAACTCACCTGTTTAAAAGGTGGTCCCCTCTTAGTATGTTAGCAATATTTTCTAAATAATTGTAGTAGTTAAAGTGCAAGTACAATGTAATTAAGTAGAAATGTCACTTTACAGCATAGAATTTAACACAGAGGCAAAGCTCGCTCTCTGAAGAGAGCAGAGAGCATGAAATGCAGAGCTATTTAATTCAGTAGGAAAGGTTTACAACCCTCCTACTTTGAAATACAGAACAAAATTGTATTATTGGAATGGTAATACACAATACTTCTTAAAGCCAGAGGTGCCTAACCTTCTTTAAATATTCTTCAGAAGCAATCAGATGGCAAACACACATTTTCACAAAAGCAGTTTCTTCCACAAAGCAAGCAAGCTTTATAAAGCTGCTAAGCCTTATAAAATCTGTTATTACTTGTGTCCTTTATACTCTAGGTGTTTTAGCTTTTAAAGTGATATTATCAGTTTAATTAAAAACTTATCAAAGCCTGCCTCTAACGCAGAAGCAATTCAGAAATTCCAAACACAAACATCTTGCCGTGTAAATTAGATGCTAGAATCATATCAAACTTCAGGTATGTTAATTATTTAAAAAAATAAATCTCCCAGACATTTAATGAACTAGATAACTAGAGTACCTTGTTGTTAAAGCTGGAAATGTCTTTGACCTCAGAGGGGATGGAAGCAGGTAATCCCTTTGGTGAAAGTGAGCTTTGATTTTTGTACTTAACCATGTCTAGTAGCCTAAATCTTTTTCACAGAAGGTGATATTAATTATGGGCTGACATGACAAAAAGGCCACTGAGGCCTCCAGAAACATTCATCAACATTCAGAAGACTTTGGATCAGGTTTTCTGTTAAGGCCTGAGCTTCTGTAACTCCATCTTGTGAAAGAAGATACTTTTTTTCCTTGTGGTTAGATTGAGCATCAGAAATAATGGGTATTTTTTCCTCTGAATATAATGGATGGAAATGAATATTATCTTATAGCTATACCACCTGTAGTCCTTTAATAAGGAGCTTGGTTATGACTGAATTTTAAAAAACAGTTCTTGTTGTGTTTGGTTTCTTTTTTTAATTTTCTTTGAAGGCCTTGTGTTTCTTGGGTGAGTGCTGCAGCATGGGCTCGTGCGTTAGACTGGGACATCTTTCCAGGGTGTACCCGCAGCAGAGCACGGTCAGGCGCTTTGCTGACGGCTGATCAGTAACTGCTGCTCACAAAAAGGTCTGGTTTGGGTAAGATTATCCCTGTTACATCGTGCTGCCAAGTCTTGGTGGGTGTAGGGAGAAAAGGGAATTTTTTTCTGTGAATTCTGGCATTCCAAACTGCATATCAGGCCCTCGACAAGTACCTGACTAATCTCTTCTAGGGTGGTTCTGCTATAGGTTGAATCTTAGTGTGCTGAAATCTGGTGGGAACAGAAGTCCTGTCTGGAACTTCCTAAACATGAAAAATCAGCTTTCAAATTTTGCCCCTTTTAAGTAGGTTGTTAACAATGGGTTGATGGACATACATATTTATTTTTGTAAGTCTATTTTCAAGGGACTAAAGTCATCTCAGGCCTTGCTTTAACTCACCCTATACAAGAATCTTGAACATTTTTATTTATTGCAGCAGATTACCCAGACAATGTCAAAAAGTACATAATTAAACCTTTCTCTCTTCCTTACATGGCTTCATAGGTCAAAATGAATAGGAATTATATGATTTTAATAACTAAAATTTATTCCTTAGGCTATATTTTTTTAGACTCAATGGGATTATTTATTAAAAACATGGTTTAAATAATGTGCATATTTTAGTGTTTAGAGTCCAGACAACAACCTGTATATAGATATTATAGAAATTCACTTTTTCAGAGACAAATCTTATATTGGTGCAAGTTGCCATAGGTTCAATGCTTCACGGAACAACAGATTTGCCCTGGTTGAAGTTGTCTCTGTAGTTTTGGGGGGTGTTTTTGTTCTTGGTTTGTTGTTGGTTTTGTTGGATTTTTGTAGGTTTTGTTTGTTTGTTTTTTGTTTTTCTTCATTTGCATGTTCTTGGATTTCATAGGTTTTCTTGGGAATCTGGTAGGTGAAGTTGAAGCCTTGCCTGGTTTAATATAAGAATGGAGTGTTTAGAAATCTAAACACAGGACGGATGAAATCACTGGGTTATTTTAAATTTTGAGCTATTTTGGAAAATTATTGGTATTGTGGGTTTTTTGACATTTGAAGATTATTGATCTCTCAGCACCCAATTGTAAACAATTATATCAGCAGGTGGAAACAATGTAGGGGGTTCCTGTAGTGTCAATGCACTAAGAGTATTTTATATATCTCTTTGCTTTCAAGGTATTTCAGGTTTTAGTGGTTTAGAGTACATCTAACCCCAGAGTAGACTGAAAGTTTACTGCTGTGATTTCTGAGGTGTGTTGGGGTTTTTTGGTAGGGGTTCTTTTTTATGCCTTTGACGTGTGACAAATTACTAATTCACTTTCAAAATAATCTCCTATATTTTTGCAAATCCTACCTAACTTTCTGGTTAAATATTTCTGTTAATACCAACTTTAGATAAGGGGATTGGATTTAGTGTGTCCAGAATCCCCTAGGGCCCATGGTTGCTGCTAGAGATGTTGTGAACCTAAGAACAAGCTGTTTCACAGTTGAATTGTCTGGGTTTCAGCTGTACACCCTGGCAAGCTGAGTGGAGCTGGATTTCTTGGGGCGTTCGAAGCCTTTAGGTAATTGCATGCACAGCTCAGACCTCACAGCAAGCCGGGAGGGTGGCGGGAGACTGTTCTTACAGAACAGGTTGTCAGGGCACAAAATTCCATGGTATAAAAAAGAAACATTGACTAGAAAATTATTAGGATGGAATAATTTTGCTTGGGTCTGAGGCAGAACTGTTCTTCTGCCATTCCTAGGAAATCCTAAGAATTCAGAGGAAAACCATTGATAGCAGAGGTACAGCAATGCCTTTAATTTCTATTTTTTTTTTTTTTAACATGTGCATTCTGAATACTTTTTCAGCCACCCAGTCTCCTTACCAACCTAATTATACACTTTCACAGGGTGCATTATTCTGGGCAATTTTGATATTGCTGATGAAAACCCAAACACTTTCAGATTTGTAACAAAGGGTAGTTCCTAGCTGGCATCCTCAAACTTACTTCCATTGCTTTTTGTTGTTCTAAAAGTGTGCTTTCTTTTGCCGTGTGGTGTTTTAAAATGAGCATGTGGTGTGCTCTTGACTTGAATGGATGGAGGAGGAAGAAGAAAGGATTTTCCTAATGGCTCAACAAGAGCACTTGGTAAATAATTTATCATCATCAAGTGCCAGCTTTATCTGAAAGCTGACAGGTCTTTCTTTTATGATTCAGTGGTGTCTGTGCTGACCTGCTGTACACGCTGCCTGTCAGTGTTTTAAATCGGTTCTGGTGTTATCCAGCCCCTGTTACACCGATCCACTCCTTTTTATGCTTTATAAAGCATCTGCTGATATTTATGAAGTATATGTTAGCAAATGTAAGAGTAAGTATTTTAAGGCTCATTAATATTTTAAGTACAGAAGTACAACTTCTGTACTCGCGTGTGTGGCAGATGTCTTGTTTTATGAGAACTGTAAGGAAGCGATTTTGCTTATTGATTGACACTATCAGGCAGTCAGGCAGACACTGCAGCAGGTGGAATCACCTTTTTGTGTTGATGTCTGCCAGAAGTTAACAGCAAATGTGATGCCCTTTCTGCCAGTGAGAGCTAATGTGCACAAAGGTAATGGGTTTTAAAAACGCTGCAAACCTTAATGGTGTGAGATCAATATTCCTGCTGCTATGGGTAAAATGCTACTGCATATATTATTAAGACCTTCTTCAAAATTGAATTACATGAAGCACTTTTGGACTGTTAGAGGATTCAGTATTTATCTTCACAATAAAATACTAATGGACCTGTATTTGGGAAAATAATATTTTTCTTCTTGCTTAGAAATATGAAAACTTATTTTAGGAAAGTGGAGATGAACACAGCGACGCCCACAAATCTATTGGTTTCCTTGCTACTGGGTAATGTTTGAGACTGGGGGAAAGTTAAATTAGCTGGTAGAGGAGCTAGACAATTTTCCAAGGATTACATATCTGCCTGTGTGATATTTTTGTCTACTGGAAAGGGAATGAGCAGGAGAGCCCCGGTTTGTTCTCTCGGCAGTGTGTTCATAACCTCAGTACCAAGGGGACGGTCCCCAGTGAGGCCTCAGAAGCACCGCAGGATGTTGGAGACCTCGGATATTTTCCAAGCCCCAGTGTTTGAATATTAATGTGTGTGTGTGACTCTGAGGTGAGGTGTGTTAAGTGCAAAGCATACAATAGCTCCTTGCAGTGAATCTTTTTTTAAATTTCTTTTCTCAAGAATGTTCTTGTGTGTTCTGAAAATTATCCTGTCAAGATTTAACTTGGCTCGTAGTACTGCTATCATTAACTATTTGTTTGGAATTGGTGTTCAGACAGCTCCTGGGAGGAGAGTTTTGCCTTCCTGATGGTTTCCCCAAGGCAACCCGGGGAAGCCAGTTAAAGTAAAAAATGAGGTTTTTGACTAGTTAGACAATCATTGGTTAAACAGGCTGGGTCAAAAAAAAAGGGGGGGGGGAGTGGCTTAAATGTTCCAACAGGAAATAAACAGAACTGGCTTTGACTCAGGTTAAACTGAGTTACCACTGAAATACATGACAAATCTGTAAATATTAATTGCAATGAAAAAGCTGCATCTTAGTGTTTGGTTGGTTTTGGTTTCCAGACCAGTAAAGCAATTGTATTTGCATTGAAATATTTCACTCAGCCCCTTCATTGGGTTTTCCCACTTGCAAAGTGCAGTGTGCTAAACTACCCTGGCCCTAAATGCTGAGAGGAGCTGTGCCATGACTGCAGCATCATTGCCTGCTTTCCTGGGCTGTGGCTTTGCCCTCCTCCCAGCACTGTGGGCTTTTATCCTTGTGCCATGTGAAGGAGGGAGATCCAGCTCCAGCAGGCTCAGCCTAACACATGGAATGTGAAATATTGTGGCATAAGCACACAGTCTAGATTCTACTCCTGGAAAGATGGGCAAAATCATAATTCCCCAGAGCCGGAGCTGTGTGGCTCTGTGTTAGATCACTTGTCACAGTGAATGTATTCAGCGTTCCATAACATTGGCATAGCCTAACAGGAACAAGGATCAATGCACTCACTAATCCTTCCCAAACTATCAAACACTGTCTTTACTGCAGGGGTGTGCTCAAACACGGGAGCCAACGTGACTGTGACGTGGACTGGCGGGGGCAAAATAAAGCTTACAAAAAAGTGAGGTATAAATATTGTCATAAGGTGAGAAGCACGTGAAGTTCATCCTGCTCAAAGCCATGTTGGGTGTAGATCTGCCAGCTCTTCTGCCAGTTTTTTTTTCTTTTTATGCTTCCCCCTCCAGTGCCAGTTGGAAAAATATAAAAACTCTACTCATTTCCTCAAGAGAAAAGGAAATAAATTTTCCTATGTTTGTGTGTATGCATGCACCCACATACATATGTGTGTGTATATACATATATTTAAAAACCTGTGTGTAGATCTGTATATGTTAAAACTATTTCTTCATGCAGTAGGAAAAAAGTTTTGGTAAAAACAGGAGACAAAAAAGGTAGGAAAAAATACAGACTTGGAGAAACTGAGGCATAGCATGCAAATACAACCATTTTATAATTTTTTACTCCTATGTTTGTCTAGCTACATATGGTGTCTTGTAAATTATTTTCTGATTTAAAGTATGTTAATTTATAAGAGATAATTCATAGATAAGTTAATTCCTGCAGTATTCAGGCAAGAGAAGAGATGAGCCATGTTGGAAAATTGTGGATTTAGGCCAGCATCCCTGTTTGTCTTCTTTCTAAATATATGTGCTTGTAAATGCATAAAAATGCAGTTAATACTGAACTATAATGTGCACCTGTGTTTTATTGCTAATAAGTTTAAATCATTGCTCTGCAATAGAAACTTATTCTTGTTCAGTGTTTCAGTGGAATGTGTTTTATAGTGATTTTTATTTACTTAAATTTTTTTAAAATTTATTACTTTTTCTGCCACACAGCAGAAAGAGTGCTACAACCCCAAACACTGTCAGCAGTTCTTCAGCTGCAGGAGCCTCTGTTCTCTGCTGGAGAATCAGAAGTTGTGCAGAACATTCCTACCTTGCGTGAGCTACCCTCTTGCAGAGTCCTTGTCTCTTTTAAGAGAAGGTGAGGAACTGCAAATAAAGATGGGTTTTCAGAAAGCTCCACTCATCTGATGGGCATGTGAATATATTTGTAATTATAATGAGTCTAAATCTATGACTTAAGCCTGAGAGGCAAGTGGCAGAGTTTCTGATAAAGATAACTTAACAGTGACTGCAGGGTAAGTGATGCTGTGATGTAAATGGGAGAGTGTTGCAGAATGCTGCATTTTCTGAATTAAAAAATATTTTGGGGTGTCATTGAGAGGTATATCCAGCTGGGTTCCTCTGGAGTTGCATCCAAGCAGGTTTAACAGCTGTGTCTGTGTTGATAACAAGCAAACCTGGATTACAGGGTAGAAAAATGTTGAAACCATATCTTCAGTAAACATTTTGTAGGATGGCTTCTTTTCATATTTTGGGTGTAAAATACTTCAAGGTGATAATTCACTGTCCTCTCTGTAGCTTTAGATCAGGTCCTTGTAGCCAAGATGAGTAAGCACAGTAAATGTACTCACCTAAGGACCAGTTTCACTGTCCTTCAAGCTGCATTTACCTCGAGCTGTTGGCAACCTGAAAGGCTCACCAGGGAGGTTGGGCAAAAAATCCTGAACAGCGCAATGGACTCCTCAGCGTGGCTGCGCTGACAGCAACTCCTATCTGTGCGCACACCCAAACCCTGAATAGCCCTGCACTGCTTTTGTGGTCACTTCATTTAAAGCTTACCCAAATCTTTTTGTGCTCTCTGCTATCAGAGTCCCAGAGATAGGGACAGACTCAGTCCAGCCCTGGGCCAGCACAGGGAGGACCTGGAGCTGCTGCACAGAGCCCAGAGGAGGCACCAGCATGAGCAGAGGGATGGAGCAGCTCTGCTGGGAGCAAAGGCTGGCAGAGCTGGGATGGTTCAGCCTGGAGAGGAGAAGCTCTGGGCTGACCTCAGGGTGGCCTTGCAGGGCCTGAAGGAGCTGCAGGAAAGATGCAGAGAGACAACTGACAGGGGCTGGGGGGACAGGACCCAGGGAATGGCTTCCCAGTGCCAGAGGGCAGGGCTGGATGGGATCTTGGGCAGGAATTGTTCCCTGGGAGGGTGCCATAGGCAGGGACAACTTCCACTAGCCCAGGCTGCTCCAAGCCCTGTTCAGCCTTGCCTTGGGCACTGCCAGGGATCCAGGGGCAGCCACAGCTGCTCTGGGCACCTTGTGCCAGGGCCTCCCCACCCTGTTCTTCAATGGTTTTGCAGTCTGTGATCTTGTTTTTTTGTTGTGTGTTTATTTTTTTTGTGACGTTAATCCTGTCTTTAACGAGTATTTGACCACTTGTCAGTCTATTATGATGGAAGCTCTTTTCTTTTTTTTAACATCTGCACTTTGAGCACATTCTGATATGAACATGTGAATAATAGAAAGCATGTTTTCTTGCATATGGTGGCACTTTATCTGCAGAAAAGTGTTTAGTTTTCCTTGAATTTCTAACCCTGCAACAAAGGCAAATGGCATTTGCCTTTGTTACAAGTCTGGTTAAGTTGTAAATTCCCAGATTCTGAAAATTGCTACCATTGCCTTGTTTTTGTGTGGATACAACTTTCTTCCTTGAAGTGCTTGTCTGTGAGTGAGCAGTAAAGGCGTACTTGCACTGAGGTCGCTGGCTGATGATAGACTTACACTTAGTTTTTCCATACACTTAGAGATAATTTGTGTATAGGTAAGACTTTCAGAAGGTGGTGTTTAATTCTGGCAAATAGATGGGCCCAAAATCTCTCCCTGCAAAGGGTATGATGCTTTCAGTTCACCCCGCTGTGCTGATCCTAATGGAGTTCTGCAGAGCAGGGTCCTGTCTCCTTGTGCTGTTTTGGATGAGAATTTGCATTAAGTGAGTCAATCCTACATAAAGGACACTTTGTGTGCTTACAAAGCCATAACTACTATTTCCCCGGTGTTTCAGCATCAGGATGTTTGAGAGAAAGAAGGATTTGTCAGCCATCTCAAGAGTTTTTTTTGTCCTCCTGAGTGCTGTTTTTGCTTGCTCTAGGCAGAGGTAGCTGGAGTGCAGGGAAGAATCTCGTTTATAATTTCAAGTAATGGTTTTAAATCACTTGTTATTCCTTAGAATTATGTTCAGTTGCCCTACAGGACAGAGAGCTTGGATTCCCTGAGAGGGGCCCTCGGCCCTGGGTGTCCCTGTGGGCAGGGAGGGCTCCGGGCAGGGCCCGGGCTCTGCTCCCCGGCCCAGCGATGGCCCCAGAGGAACGGGCAGGGGCTGAGCCCAGGCAGCTCCCCCTGCACAGGAGGCAGAACTTGTGCCCCGGGCAGTGCCCAGCCCCGAGCAGGTTGTGCCCAGAGGCTGTGCAGGCTCCTCCCTGGGGATATTGCAGAGCCACACGGACACACTGCTGTGCCCCGTGCCCTGGGCTGGCCCTGCTGGAGCAGGGAGGTGGCACCAGAGGAGCCCCTGGGGCCCTTCCAGCCTTTACTTATTCCACGATTCTGAGAAGGGAGGTTCTCACCAAGCCTGAGGCTCTGGTTGTTTGATGTTTGCAATTAGTGTGGCTTATTTGAGATTGGGATCAGAACTACGGACAAATTCTGTCTTAATGCTTTGCAGTGACATTTGGGAAAACTGAATTTGGGTACTGGTGGCTCACAGAGTCTGAAGCGGCACGCAGTGCCAGAAGTCACATTTAAGTTTAGTTTAAAGCATATTTGTTAGAATTGATAAGTGGCTTTGTCAGAAGTGTTTCACCGCTCTAAAGCAGCGGGATAACAGTGCTAACTTAAGAACAAAATGAATGGAACTGTGTGGAACCAGGAGGAGGAGAACAACTGATTTCACCTTCACAGAACGAGTTATAAATTTTGTAGCAGTTGACACAAAGCAGTTCAGCTCTAACTTATTACTCTTCAGGCACCTCAGAAAGGTGCTCAAGATCTGATTATTCAAAAGATTGCTTGTTGCCAGAATAACACGTTGGTTTTAGTCTTTGAATTTTATGTGCAATAGCCAGTAAAATGCAACACTGACTTTAAAAATATACTTTATATTTACCTCAGAAGTTGCATTAGAATAATCCTGATTTCAATCATATATACTGGATTTGTATATTATGTGTGTAATAGCAGTATTTGGACTTTCCTAGGGCTGTCATGATTTGCTACACTGTGGGATCCAAAAATACAGTGCTCAAGAAGTTGTAGGGTTAGTGAAACTCACTGGAGTAAACACAAAGCACTAATTAGTGTGTACTGCTGAATTCATACAGTGAATTTTTTCATGAATTTTCTTATAATATGTGCAAAAATAGAATTTTCTTCTGCAACAGGAGTTTGGAAACTAACATTCAAAAATTATTATTTATTATTAAACACTTTTATGCAGACGAATGTGATAGATAGAATTCATAACAATATAATGCTGTTCAGGTTTTAATGAAGTGAAGAGCCTGATATTTAGAGGCTTTTGTACACAGATTTTCCTTAAAGACTTCACCCTTGCAAAGAAATTTTTAGAGGTTGGTGAAACTTGGTGTATAAAGCGTTAGTTCAGTGCACAGTAATGGGACAGAGGAGTACATTCAAGTGTTATTACTCAGCTGAGTTCACTGGAACTTGTATATCAGGTGCTTCTCCAGATACAGAGTTGAATTCTTGAGGCCCTGATGTACAGTTTTATTTATATCTGTACCTGAAGAATTATATCAAAGAAATATAAACAGGCTGAACCTCCAGGCTGCTTCATCTCAGTCCCATAATTTCCTCCTGTTATAAAATCTGGCTTAACAAGGCAGCTTAAAGGCATCTTTTACTTTATTTTAAACCACAGTCCTTGTTATTAGGCAGCCAGGTAGGGGAATGGAGTGTTTCTGGAAATTAAGCTATTTCCATACACAAAGCCACTACACTGGATATTTCAAATGTGAGGGGGGGAACAAAAGAAAAGAAAAATATAGGCAGAAAAGCATGGAAGCATACTGTAGCAGTAGAATGAGTCAGCAAATGTGTTCCTGGCTACTCTAATCATGTAATGATAATGGCTGTCTAGAAATACAAGAACCTAATGTTGGCAACTCTGTAGCAACAATTGCTTCATGATTTTGGGTTTTAGCAGCAGTTGGATAGAGGCTGATACTGGTTTCTGTGCTGTTGATAGCAATAACCAGCTTTGTGTCCCTTGGCTTTTAAACAGCAATATTGCCCCATAGACCTAAAAGTGCTGTGACTATCCCCATTTCACAAAGACCAGTAAGAAATGTGAGTGGAGTGGCATATCAGTGTCACTGAGGTGCTTCATAGAGCCTGAAATGGAGCTTTGGGTTCCAAAGTTCTGTGTCTTTTCCCATTAGGTTGTTCTGATGTCAGTGGTATTTTTGTCTTGAAGAGTAGAAATGTTTGGTTTCTGCTGTAGCTATCAATAGTTTCTGTATAAAACAGTTATTGCCATGACTACAGGGTGTTATAGTAGCTCCCAAAATATGAAAAGCTCCCAAAATACAAAGGAATACAGACTATGCAATGTTGGAAACATTTTTGTTATATTTAGTGTTATTACTAATTCACTTAAGGATCATAGAAACCTCAGTGAGCTCAATCATCAGAGCAAGGGATTGTAGTTTGATGGACACAGTCTCAGATGTATTACAAGGGAAAAGGATAACACAGCAAGACAAAAGTAGATCAAAATACTTGAGATTAAGAAGACTGAATGTGAAGATCAAGAATTTCCAGAGTGAAGACAACATTTGTGTGCCAGAGAAGTTAGGATCAAGCATTGTTATTGCTAATAGACTAAACCAGAGCTTGGTCTGGGAGAAATCTTCCTAGACAGTTCTTTTGTCATGATTGCCTCTGTATTTGTAGCTTGTTGTTTGTTTGGTTGGGTTTTTCAAACTGTTTCTCAGTGCAGGATTATGTGTTTGGGAGACACCATGGCTGTGAGGTGTTTCTGAGCCAGGACAGGCTCTTCCCTGGGGTTAGAGAATGAGGCTGACCCTGGCAGTTCTTGCTGCTGAGCTCCCTGGAGAAGGAAGCTTTATCTTTGGTAGGTCTGGTTAGCTGCATGATGAGGCTGGGTATCGAATTAAATGTTTTTTGGGCGTATCTCATAAAGGTTTGCTGGTTTGTTTGGTTTTGGTTTCTTTAGGACTTACTCCATTTCCATAGCATGCACTTATTTCTGGTGGGCTGTCAGGATTAGGGGAAAAATATGCAGTATAAAATTGGTTAAAAACAGTGGAGCTGATGCAAGGATCCTTACACATATTTCTGATGGCAGGCTAAATCTGAAATGGGGGTTGTGCCCAGGCTTGTCCTTTTATCATATTTCTTACTAATTTGATTGCTAAACTTTGTTCTTTTTCATATACATAAGCAAGAGAAAAATTTTCACCAATGTAAAAAATAATGTTGTAGATTGGGGTTTTTTGTTTTTTTTTTTAAACAGAAATGGCATTATTAGGGAAAACAGACATGAGAATTTATGTATATATAATTTAAACAGTTAATATAATTATGCTAATATAATTGAATAACACTTATGACATACTCTGTATTCAATGAGCAAACTCTTTGTTAAAAGAAAGGAGCATTATTGTAAACCCCAGAGAACACACTTTGTTTTGCTGATTGAAGGGGTGGTGTTCTGATTTAGGAATTACAAATCTTCTGATACCAATTTTTTATTTTACTTTTAATGCTCAGTGCAAGCACTGCCATTTCTTGCTCTGTAAATTTTCAAGGACACACTGGTGCCCAGCTGCTGATAGACCTGCCCAGGAATTCCATCCCTGGATAGAGATAACATGCTGCAGCTGCTTCGAGCTACGTGTTGCTCTCCCTACAGCTGGGAACAACTGCATTTCTCAAGAAGCAGTGATTAGCATTTTGATCTTGACAAGCACTTTCCTGTCTGAATACCAATATCTGAATGATTGTTTTTGCCAAGCAAGGCATAAACAGCCATTGCATCTATAGCTTGTAGTTAGCTCCTGCTTACTAGAAGCATTTGATCAAATGCTTGCACATTTGATTACTCCTAATAGAGTCTTTAAAAAACCTCCTTTGATTTATAGTTGTAGAAAAAAAAATGTAGATTTGTGTGTCTAAATATGCTAAATGAACTAATTTCAGGATGAAATGCTCGATGTCTGAAAGAGCATCCAGTGTCAGGTGTTGTGATCTAATATGTTGGTGGTTCAAGCCAGTGCTCCCAACTACATGCAAATTAACAGTATTCAAGTGTAACCACACAGCATTTACAGTCTACAGATTAGCATGGCCTGAGAAAAATCCAATTATCCTTTCCTTGCTTGTTTGCCTTCATTATATTTTTGTTTCAGGGTACCTCTTTTATTGAAATTTCAGAATTATTTAGATAACTAAAATCAGATTTAGAAATAGCAAATGATAATACAAATCACCAGGCTGAAGTATGAGAGTTTTGTCTTTCAGTAAAGCAAACATGTCACAAAGGCAGCCCAAGTACCAGGGAACAGAAATTTAGCTTTGCAATATGTTTATGTTTTGCTGCAAAACAGGCATAAACAAAACCCAACTTATTCTCCTGGTCTCATTTTTAACTGTTAGAGAAAAGCCTCCTGTCCTCCAGTCGGGGCAGAACAGCTGTAGAAATTTCTTGTGGAGGGCTGAAAAGAACAGAGGGAGGTCTCATATCATTATAGAATAGGTTTGGGGTGGAAGGGTCCTGCAGGACCATCTGGATCTGGTCTGCCAGAGTCTGGACAGGGAATTTTCCTTAACACAACTGTTGTGTCTAGTTAGGGTGCCCCATGTATCCAGGTGGCCAAAGGCAGCCTCAAATGAACAGATTTGGTGGAAGGCTGGAGGGAGTTGGAATTGGAGCTGACATCCAGTTTGCTGCAAA
>WEIT01008868.1:491037-501109 GCA_013389985.1 Dryoscopus gambensis
GTTTGCTGCAAAAAATAAGAGCTTGAGCTGGTAGAGCTTCAGCTTCTGGGCCAGACTTGCAAGTTGCCATATGCTGATGGGCCAAGCTGCCTCTCAAGACAATTTCCAAAAGGCCTGAATGATTTGGGATTGTCCAAATACAGTGGAAACTGTTTGTTTAAGCAGAGAAAAATAATACCACTCCATAGAATGTCTCTACATTGCAGTAAGCCAAATGTAGCCTTCTGTCCAGGAACTTTGTTGTTTGTGGTTTTCATCTGTGTCTGAGTCAATAGGAAAGAAAAATGTTTGGAAATCTCTTAACAGGGAATGATGTTAACAGCAGTCAAATGAAATGAATTAGTTTGCCAGTTGTTCAAGGTAAGCCCCTGATCGGTGCCCTGCAGCTTTATTAGAAAAATAAAGGGATTGTGACAGAGCCCCCCAGTTGTGAGACTGGGGGTGAGAATGAGCCATGTCACAATAAAGAAATTGCTGAAGATGCTCAGTTATGGATGCCTGTGAGGAATTTAAATTACTGATGGGAATATCCATCAGCAAAGAGGTCTTAGACTGTACAGGTTACAGAGCACGTTGATAGCTGGTGGTAGAACACTGAGAGAGATGCTAGTGGGTACCACAGGGGGACTGTGAGAATATCTTGAAGTACAAAAAACAAAAGGTGGCTTGAAAATTGCATGAAGAACAAAAATATATATTTGTGTGGTTTAACAGAGGAAAGGAAGCAGATTGGAAGTACAACAGAAAGCTGTTTTTTGGGACCATGGAGAGCAAGGATATTCCTCTTTACATGTGCACATGCTTGAGCTTTTTCCTGAAGTGGGAAGGCCTTCACAAGGTCTCAGAGAGCATTGATGCTACCTTGGGGGTATCCTGTAGAAATGTAGTGGAGCATGAATGCTCCTGGAGCCGTTGTTAAATGGAGCATTCTCATGGCATTAGAATTGGGTATTTTGAAGAAATCTTCCATTGAAGTCAGGCTAAAGTAAATGAGGGAGAAGTACTTATCAAGAAATTCAGAATTGACAGGGTACTAAATTGCTGCCAAAGACCCTTGTGACAACAGTGGCCAGGGAATGCACAATATTCGTGCAGGAAAGAAAAGTTCAGAAGGTATGAAATGGATGTAGCCAGAGGCTCTCTGCTGGTGCTGTGTGACAACACTACAGCTTGTGTACAAGCTACGTTCTTTGCTTCCACATTCGTCCTTTTTGGAAAGATGATATAGCCACAATTTGGTTTTAGAATAGAATTTTACAAAGAATCATAGAATGGGTGTGTTGGAAGGGACCTTAAAGATCATCTTATTCCAACCCCCTGCCACAGGCAAGGACACCTTCCTCTAGACCAGGTTGCTCAGAGCTCCATCCGGCTGTGCTCCCCTACAGATTATTGGAGCCTCTTTAAAAAACAAAGACAGCGACAAAAAATAAATACCCCTACATTCCTGAGTTATAAAACCAACCCCCAACCCCCCCCCCTTTTTTTATTGCACGTCACTCTCCCCAAGTGCTAAGGGTTTCCTCAGGTAACAATTCTGTTGTTTCACTGTAGCACCAGTAAATTGCTGCTCTGTAGTGAACAAGCGTCAGATGCGTAAAACAATCTCAGCTGGTAATTTCATGCACAAATCTAAGGGCCTTTAGTACACTGACTTCGGTTTAAATTCTGTGTGTTACTAGATAACTGTACCTTATACAAAGGTAAATGGTGTTAGTAAAGCTTCTCTTTGAGAGGAGTATGAAATACTGGGGTGGTAATCGATGATGAGGTTGAATCCTTGGGGAACAGGCGAAGGAGAGGTGGGGGATGTACGAAAGAATAAATGAGCTGAGAATCCAAAATAGTTGCAAAGAACTATTACATAATATTTGAGGTGGTTGTGTAGTGAGTCTTAGTGGTGAAATATTAGGGACCTATTTTCTAGACAACTGAACTGCTTGTGAAGAACTAGAACATGATGAAATTCGGGAGGCAGTCGGAACCCTTGGGAATAGCAAAGCACCAGATACTGTTAGTGCTGCAATTGGAACTCCAAGAATTATCAGTTTGATTTTGTTAGCTTGGTGCAAAAAAACCCAAGGAATAGTGAGTAATGGCCATAATGAAGAGAAGATAAGATTTTGATTGCATAGAGAAGAGCTATTTATTTGCTAATACAGAAAGCAAGTGGCTGGAACTAACACAGGCCAAGAATTGTCTCACCTCCTTGATGGAGTGACCGCTGAGTCACCGCTGGGCAGGGAGCCACCACTCAGGTGGAAAGGTGACAGCCTGTGCTGCTTGCTGGACTGTGAGGATTCTTGATCTTTCTGAACTGCCACTTTCCAACTCATTTTTATGTCTCTTCACGTCCGTGTTTTTCTCTTAACCACTACCAACTCAAAAGTTTTTGTTATTTGTTCCTAACTGCTGTTAAAATCCCCCAACTCTTTAGTTTGTGTTTTCTTTGGGCTGATTCAGCAGCAGTCTTTTGCTTCAAAACTGAGCTGGGGTCACAGAGCTGTGCTTTACAGAATTTGGCCTTATCTTAGGGATAGTTGATCCTTATTAAAGTGGGTTATAGTCCATCCATCTGCAAAACAAACACAATGATGCCTTTATTATTTTGCCCCTCCTCTTCCCTGCCAAGGATTTTCAGAATAATAGAGGAGCTTTGAGAAGTGTTGATGAAACACGATGATTGAATTAAAAAGTACAACAGTAGGCTAAATATAAGCTAAATGTTAATTTGTCAAATCTGTGAGAAATTTCGTACCGGTTCATCTAAGTAGCAAAGGATTAATAATTCATATAAATCATAAAGGTTCAGTAAATCATGCATCAAGTTAAGATCCTACTTGCTATTACATTTTCAGATATTATGAGTCAGCAGCTTTATAACTATAACCCTCAGAATTTCAAATGTTAAATGTATTTTTAACACTGCTTAAGACTGCATAAGAAATTATAGAAGGTCACCCTTTTGAAAAATTTACCTGTGCATGTGCAATTTGATATATGCAATGTAATCTATTATGCTCATCGGGTTTGTATCGTGCAATTTTATTACGTGAAGCACAGCACAAGCTGCATTTTATTTCACCTTCGGCCAACAAAGTCACTGACTGAGAGTTGCATTTCTAAGGCAAAGATCTGCCTTTTGAGAAACTTCAAACACAGAAATACCATTTTTACTAGATGTGTGCAAGGCCAGGCCTCACTGGGGGCACAGTCTTTCTTGGAACTCTGCATCAACTTTAACTGAAAAAGAATTAAAGAGTGTGATCGCAAGTCTGGCATCTCAGCCAGAAAGGCCAGTTATTAGAGGGAGGAAGTCAGCCTATAAAATCTGATTATGTTTTCTCATCCATTGGCCTGTCAATAATGATAATCAGAATATATCTGTACATGTTAACATTAATGTGTTTGCATTTACATATGCAGTATTATGTCTATACAGACTTTTGAATTCTCTTCAAGGAACAGGAAATAGAGAGGTCTAGTTTAACTTTTCACTAAAGATGTTAAACCCAAGGGCAGTTCATGTGATGCTGTCTTTACATATGATTATTTCGATTTTAAAGTAAAGAATAATCTTAAATTTCTTTCCTGTAAATTTTGACCTTTGTAATATTTGTGTATGATAGATTTAGAGTTAGTCTGTTTTGAATCATCACTTCATAGAATCATAGACTCATAGAATCATAAAGGCTGGAAAAGCCCTCCAAGGCCATTGGGCCCAAGCTGTGCCCCATCCCCACCTTGTCCTCAGCCCAGAGCTCTGAGTGCCACCTCCAGCCCTTCCTGGGACACCTCCAGGGATGGGCACTCCAAACCTCCCTGGGCAGCCCCTGCCAAGGCCTGAGCACCCTTTCCATGGGGAAATTCCTGCTGATGGCCACCCTGAGCCTGCCCTGGCCCAGCCTGAGGCCGTTCCCTCTCCTCCTGTCCCTGTTCCCTGGGAGCAGAGCCCGACCCCCCCGGCTGCCCCCTCCTGTCAGGGACTTGTGCAGAGCCACAAGGGCCCCCTGAGCCTCCTTTGCTCCAGGCTGAGCCCCTTTCCCAGCTCCCTCAGCCGCTCCTGGGGCTCCAGCCCCTTCCCAGCTCTGTTCCCTTCCCTGGCCACCCTCCAGCCCCTCAGAGTCTCTCTGCCCATGAGGGGGCCCAACACTGGATGCAACACTCAGAATCACAGAATATTCTGTGTTGGAAGCTTGAAGTGCCTCCTCAGTGCCTGGCACAGGAGGACAGTGTCCTAGTCTTGAAGTTTTCCCTAGTTGTGAAGTAACATGATCAAAGAGGACCCAGAAAATTAATTTGATGGCAGGAAGAAACTTGAATTAAGATACTTGAGCAAATTAAATATTTGGGTTTTAAAAACGTAATAATAAAAATTCCAAATTCTCAAATTGGAAGCTGCTCTTGCAGTGGCTTTGTCATGAAGTCTTCCTCTTATGGATCAGTAAGAAAAACAGAACAGGGACCAAGTGCTGTGCATGGACCTTTCATTCACATTGTGTGAAAAGTTTCACAAGTGTTTCAAAACTGGGTACTGGCTCAGAGCTGGGAAAGTTACCAAAATGAATAGTGTGTTGAAGTGAATGCTAGGAGGCCCATTTCTTCAGAGAGAAATTATTTGGGAATATTTATAGCAACCAAGTGAGCAGGTGAGAGTACAGTCATTAAAATGTATTTAGATATTGCACTTCTGAATGTGTGGTTTGACACAGGGCAGCATAATCAATTTTCCCAGAAGCAAGGCAGAGGGAAGATGTCACATTTACTGTCGAAGAGCATCACTGTGCACTAAAATACTTGTATGGCACTAAAAGCACTGCTTGTATTGAGCCATGTAAATGCTTCTGCTGGTGATGAAGAACAGTCAGTTATGCTACCTATAATAAAACCGAGTTAGTCTCCATAGGCAGAAATTGGCTTTATAAATCCGTAGGAAGCAGCTCAGTGTTTCTCACGTTGTCAGGCAGCGTAAGGCTGGAAAAGGCAAAGAGCAAAGCTCTGCAAACGAGGGAAGCTCTGTGGCCTGCAGTAACTGGCAATGCTGGGACACAGGCAGCTGTTAAAGAGACGTGCTCTCAAACACTGAACTGCATTATTCATGTTTACACTAACTCCCCACGACTGCTTCACGCGCTGAAGGTACTGAGGCACGGCCACAGCTGAGTCTCTCTTCAGAGGAATTTGAGGGACAACAAAGGAATGATGCCCTGTAGAAAATAATTAGGGGAAAGAAATAGTCTTGCTACAGGAAAGAGATACAACTCAGGATTTGTTTTTTGGTTGTTTTTGTTTTTGTTTTTTTTAAGTGCTGAGGTGATTTGGAGAGTACTAAAAGTGAAAAGCTCAGGCAAAATTTAGACTTAAAGTCTTTTACTAGGATATTTCAAGTATTAGGCGCAGCACAGAGCCATCAAATATGGCTTAGGTTAATAAATGCCTGTGTACTTTACAACTGTCACTAGAAGGTTCTGTTGTATGAATGAGACAACAGGGAGAATCCACATACATTTTAATTTTGGTCACAACCTGAGCATTAATGAGTGCTATGAGAAGGGAAGGAATCCCCCTTCTATTTTTTGTTTAGAGTGTTTGACTTCTGAGAAGAATCTCAACTTTTCAGTAACTCAGGTATAGCCCAACTGTCTGTGAGTAACAAATATTCACCATAACCAAATATTCACTGAGGATACTGTTGACCCGTGGCATTTGCCAGTCATTTTTCAGTCTGGTCGAAGCGTAGGGATTGATTTATGATTAAATTTTTAATCAACACAAATATTATACATAAAATGAAAGAATGGAAGGTTTTCTTCAGCTCTGTGCATGCACTGCGGGGATTCCTCTCACAAGGTGCACACGTGAACCTTTTGAACATTGACACTACAAACTGACTTGTGCTCAGTGCTGGGAACTGAGGATGGACTGCTTGGGAACAGAGCTGAGGGCCTCTCCATAAGCAGGCAAAAGTGATGTGGAGTTTATTTAACTTTATTTCAAAACATTGATAATTTTTCACCTTCTAGTATTAATGGGTCTAGATGTGTGGCTTGTTTGTTTGTTGGTGCAGTTAAGTAAATGACTGAGCTCAGGGGATGGTGATTCTTTTAATAAGTACAAATAGCAATTCTTAAGTAGGAGGGGTTTTTTATAAAGATCATTGATACTTTCAGTGCTGACTTGCTCAATAAAATAAGTTACTGTATCAGAACAGGGAAGAAGAGCTGTTCTTCTGGTTGTACTTATTCTTGTCTAAGGTGAAAACAGTGTTCAAACTGGAACTCTAATGAGTAGTTCACCCTAGTCACGAGTTAGTAAAAATAAAATTAACTTATTTGACTTGAAATATTTTGTGTGCAGAGATTCCAATTGGTTCCACTTAAACTGACAGATTGTGCATTTTGATCTTATTTTCTTCCATGCTTAATCTTTAAAACCTTATACTGTGATGGTTTAAGTTGTTTATCAAAGCACATATCCCTGGAGCAGAAAAGTTACATAAGGATGAACTGTCTTGGTCTTCCAAATTTTACTTTAACTATTCCACTTGATGAGTGGGAAGCATGTGAAAAAAATAAGGGCCCACTGAAGATCAGAGGTGTCACTCGGGTTTTAAAAATAAATTAGAATTATTCAGTTAAAGACGCTGCTTACTTACAAATATAGTAGTGCTAGTACTCCCCAGTAGTGAGTTCCAGCTTCTTGAAGGCTTTTAGTGGGAATTCGCTCAAACAGGTCCCAGAAAATATTTGCAAGATTGTTCCTGTGCACTACAGCAACAGTTTTCCCCAGTGTTCTGGAGCTGTGTTGGCTCTAAACTAAGAGATCGGGCAACAGTTTCCAGGGAATCTTTGTTCATGCTCACTTGTGATGATGAGTAGTGTGCACATGAAAAATTGTTTTGTTTATATGTGTGGAAACTCATCACCTCCATCAAAATTTATGGATTCTACAAGCCCAGCAATTTCACCTACTCTGGGAAATTTCCAGTAGTCAATGGTAACCAAACCACGACAATGGTAATATGGTAAATAGTAAAATTGTTAATATAGTGAGATCATGACAAAGCTCCCTCTTCAGAGAGCATGGAATGAAAGAAAATGGAAATATTCACAAAGGAAATGGAAATATTCACTTTATGCCTGAGTGCTGTCATTGCAGAGTGTTGAAGTTCTCCTCCTCCTCTTATTGATATCAAGCAATTTTACAAAGTAAGATATTGAGATCAGGGAGCTTTATTCTTAGGTAAAAACCTTGAGATACTTTTTAATCTGGAGGAGGGGAGGAGAAGAGCAGAGTCTTCCACTGGGCTTGTAAATGGTATTTTCTGGGCAAAGCAGGGCCTGTCATTGACTCTCTTCATCTTGATGGTATTTGCATGAAATTTCTGCTGTTCTCAGGTCTGATTTTTGGAATGACCAGTTTGTTATCTTTTGTCTGAAGGAACTCCTGTCACTCACTTTGCCTGTCTTCCATCAATCTCCATGATGAAACTAGAGGCAAACTTAACCTGGGTCACAGCACTGAGAGGGTCTGATGCCAAAAGTATATTTGATATGTCATTGAATAGATGACAAGGGCACATGAGGAAAGATTTTCAGTTTATATATGGCCACAGCTGACCAAAGTAGTTCAAAATGATGAAATATACACAGCACTCCTTAAGCATCTAGAAGGTTCTGTAGGTGCTACCAATTAATTTCTCATTTCTCTTGTTCTGTTTGAAGACTGAAGAAGTCTTCAAAAAGAAATAGTAGTAGATTTTATCACTCAAAGTCAGACTGTTACAACACTGGAAAATATATATTGGATTTTTTATAAAGTCTTGGAAAGTGTCTGTGAAGGCTGAAATCCAAAACCGGCAGCCAGGAGGCTGCTTCTGTTACTGCTACAGTGGCTGCCTGAGAGATGCCCAGGAAGCCAAAGATCTTTTGGCTCTCTTAGAATTGTTTCTTTCACCAGTTTACTTAGAAATGTTTTAGCTATAGATTGATTTACAAACTCAGGGAGCTGAGAGTTGGAACAATTCTGGTAATTTTAGCACTGATTTAATTTTATTTGGTATTCAGCTGTATGTAAAAGTAGGCTAGGCACAACAATACTTAAATAATTAGATATTATAGAGGCTTCAGTACATTTACTTTTACAGGAAAATAATGTGTTGCTTGTCTTTATATTTAAAAAATTGTCAATTGGTTGCAAGAGAAACCTTATCACAATATTGGAACTAGATCATCTTCAAGGTCTCCTCCAGCCTGANATACACGTTACATACAAGTGGAACAGATTATGTAGAATTTTATTGTTGCTAAAACAATGATGGATTAATCACATAGGAACTCAATTATCTCTTGTATTTCATAGATTTCTGCCTTGTATCATCAGTTCATGAATATTTGATACGCCAAGCATGCTTCATTGAAGTAACTAATTGCGAATGCTGTGATTTATTGAACAGACTTTACTGGAGTTTTAATAGAAATATCCATTCCAAAGTAATTTGAACACAGATTGTGTGTTTGCTTTTTAGAAATTCCATCCAGTATAATAAATTTGCTGCTTTAATTGCATATTAACCTTTGAGAAATCATACCTCTGGGAAAGCCTCCTACTGGAATATACTCTTTCTGAATTTGGTGGTGACACACTTGCAGGCAACAGCTATGGCACAAAAGCATAATTTGCTGTTCTGATCATGCTGGATGCAGACCCTTTAGTCTGTAGGCATTGGCATGAGGCCTCAACTTCTAACCAAGGTGCCTCTAGACTGAGTTATGTCACAAAATTTATCATCTGTTTATGAGAAGGGGGAAGAAGGCCTTAACCTGCATCTGGGACCTAAACAATCTCATGGATTTTCTTTGCTGGGAACTCTATTTTCAGGTTCCTTTTTTAAAATTTTCAGATAAAAGCTCCATTTCAAATGAGGAAAAAAAAATGTTGCATCTGAAATTAAAAGCACACGAACATCCCTGAGCCTTGCATGTAGGAAACAAGAAGGAAATTGTGGAGTCTTGACCAACGTGTAGGACCCTGCTGCCTCGTACCTGGCCTTTGGGACAAGGTAAAAGAGAAGCCCCAGCAGCAGGAATTGGAAGAGGGTTTCTGTTTAAAGACCAGGGGGTCTAGAACTGACTTTGGACTGTGGAGAGAGCTCCTATCTCTGGCCTCTATCAGAGGTAGTGTCCCTGGAAATTTGATGCTGCAATTTATACTGTGCTTGCCCTTGAAGGTCTGAAAGGTCTCTGACTCCTGCAATCCTGTGGAACTCAGGATTTAGGTTGCTGCAAGATCATTTCATGAAGTTTGGACGTGGTGTTTGAGGAAAGTCCTCTTTTTCCTAGCTGGATACAGAAATGCTCAAATACTGCTTTTTATGAAATTTAATGGTGAAACTGCTGTTAATTGCACTAACATACAGACTATGTTTATTATAAAATTTACCATCACTGTCAGCAGACTTAAGTATTTTAATTCTTCCTCCACATAATTGAATTGAGAAATTGCTGGTGTGTACCTGCACAGAACTCTGATTTGGAGTGGCAAATAGTGACTCTCCCAGGAGCAGACTTTGTTACAGTAAAAAAAGAGAGAAAATACCTTCATCTCATAAGGTGTTTGTTGGGTTTTTTCCCAAATTTTTACTGCAATTCCTGACAATGTACAGTGATTTTTGAGGCAGTCCTCCAGATAGACTGGAATACTTTTTTCTGGTTGTGGGTGTTCAGGTGTGCACTGGTTAATGTCATAAGAGTTATAATGCGTTTTTAACCTGCTGCTGGAAGTTCGTGGTTTTACTCTGTTATTCTCATCTTCCTTTTTTTCTAACTATTAAGACAAAACTGACAGTGAATTTACTGAACTAATTAGCCAAGGAGATGTGGAGAAGGGATGTTGTTATTAATGTGTTTTGCCCCTTTATTCTTCTTTTCTGATCAGTGAAAAGCACTCTGTGGGGACTGGAGACGAGACATGAAAGATGCATCTACAAACATTGATATTAGAAGGACATATAGGTGTGAATGGTTGATTCTTTACCCTTCCTGGAAATAAAATTAAAAATAATAATAAAAAA
>WEIT01008868.1:511226-558882 GCA_013389985.1 Dryoscopus gambensis
GGGGTAAGGGGGGAAAGAAAAAGAAAACTCTACAGAAACCACCAAACACCAGACAAGCAAAACAGCCAAGTTCTTTCTGTAGGCAAAGGAAAACAACCATTTTCATAGGATTCTACACCTGTACCATCCTGCCTTGGAGAAGAACCATAAAACTGCAGCTGGATCTCATTTTTTGTTCTTCATGCAGCAGCTAAACATACTCATATTCATCTGAAAAATGAACCAACAGCTGTCTGTGGCTGTTAGTTGTGCATTCCTCAGCTCCTCAGATTCCTCAGATATCCTCAGCTTTGCTCTTTTTAGCTGGTTAATTTGCACTGGCTTAAACTCTCCTGTGGCTTCCCCTGGTCTGTGGTTTGTCACAGCAGACCACTGGGCTTCCTTTGGAGCCATTTCACCACCCTAATTAAATTTGTGGTTAGGCCTACTCAGCTGTTATTTGCTTCACAGAATCAACTGTTTGAGAGTTTGGTGTCAGCTCTTGAGCGCACTAAAAGTAACTGCTTTAATTAAACAAAAAAAACGAAACAAAAAAATTTCTGTGGTTTGAAGTGCAAACATTACCAACTTCACTGGTAACTACTTTTTTAATAGAGAGGTATGACTGCTACAGTAAATGCTTAACTCTAAATTACAAATTTTTATATAGGAAACCTATTCAGTGGGAGTTTTGTGTTTCAGGGTAAAGGTTGCAAAGTTCTTAAAAAATGTAAAATTTATATATTTTTTAATTGAGGTTGATTTTTGCTTTGAATGGTGATGTCTCAACTATTCTCTTAAAAACTCTAAAACTGTCTCATTCATGTTTTGGTGTGTTTTTTTCAGCCCTTGGTGTTTCATTTCAGAAAAATGAGGGAGTTTTTGTTATACTAACACTGTCGTAATACCTATCTAAACTTTTCAGAAGAAATATTTCAAAATCCTTGTTGTCTTAAAACACTTATAAACTGGTTATTTGAGAGACATTTCCCAGATCTGCCTTGAGGCTCAGCTGTTTGCATTCAGGTGATTGTCTGCACTGTGAGCAGCCTGCAGTTGGAATAATTTTTTTTTTTTAATGGAAACAAATAAATCCATATTCTAAAGGAGCAGAAGAACCATTTTAGTGTTCATTTGGTTTAAGGGATGGAAAGAAACAGGCTGTGCAGTTACTGAAAAGAGCTGCTTATTCATAAAGTTATGATCCTAGGAGTTCATGAAAGCCCATAGAGTATTTATCCATCTCTAGTGTGTGAGTTATCTATTTCTTGTAGTTAAGTTTCAAATTATAATATTTTGTTTGTGATAATATTGTACAGAGAACTGGAATTTGAATTAATGGTGAGGACAGTCCTTACCCAGAACTGCAGACTGAAGCAAAGCTGTGGAAAGCTGGAGGAATGGCTCCAAGGATGGCAGAGCACTGAGGGAGGCTGGGTGCAGTGACTGCTACATCCCAGACATGTTGCTTAGTTTGGCATCTAACACTTTCTCAAAGACAAATAAGTTCTTTAATAGCCACTTCAAGACATGGAGCACAGCATGCAGATTAAGACTTGTTTAAACGCTGAATTTAAACATGCAAATGACAGGCTGAACATAAGCTGCTGTTTCTACTTTTGTGTAGGCTTGTTTAGCTTAAAAATACACAATAGGCTACGATAAATTAGTGCGCCCAAGGGCGGGGTAACGCACTGTGTTCCTGGAACATGAGTGTCCCTGGAAGTGTATTTGGATAAGAATCTCTGGCTAGTAGGGGCACAGGACCTTGAAAAAGGGTCCTACTTGTTTCCATTTTTCCAAGGAATTCCAAGGAGAGGTCAGAATCCCTGCTCTGCTGCCCCAGCTGCTGGCCTGTAGCTTGTTTTGTGCTCTGCGAAGTCAGGCTTTTACCAGAAATTTCATATTCAATACAGATATTTTAGCAGTAAAAATAAATCAATAACTGTTTTAATTTTGATAAATTGATGTTTTCTGAAGAATAATTCTATTCTATTGAACTTCTGTTGAAATTACTGGTACCCTAAATACAAGAACAGGTAGAAGACCTTGAATCGCCTTCAAGATTTCCTCGAAGAGGAGATTCTTTCCCCTTGTAATGAAAACAGTGTCTTAGGAAGGCCAAAGGGGCTGTTTGGGCCTCAAAAAGGGTTTTTGCAAAGGAATCCCTTTCACTTTACAGTGCAGAGCCATGATCTGCATAAGCAACAGGAGTATAAATCTTCTAGGGATTGAAACAGCACTGCAGGTCTTGGCTAAATATTTTTAGCCAATAAGAAGAAAATAGAGAAATAAAACCAAATACTTCTTTGTAAACTTGGTGCTGTTTGTAAATCCAGAGTTTTCCATGTGTTACCAGCTGTTTAATTTACCATGTCAGTTCTTGGCATTTTTCTGATAAGTACGAAAGAT
This sequence comes from Dryoscopus gambensis, assembly GCA_013389985.1. NCBI lineage: Eukaryota > Metazoa > Chordata > Aves > Passeriformes > Malaconotidae > Dryoscopus > Dryoscopus gambensis. The sequence continues at coordinate 513,618 of WEIT01008868.1, forward strand.
AAATCTATCACATTTTTTCTTTTTAACTGCAATTGCATTTTCAGCATAGGATGCAGTGAAATAATAGATTTCTTAGCAAAGTAAACATATGAAAATGGTGTTTAGAATTTCTGTGTAAGCAGTAATTAGAGAACTGCTTGTCAGTTTTAGAGCATTGTGAAATGTTATGGCATATTGTGACTTTATTTTTACAGAATCTGTTACATACCTGTCACGTTAATTCAACTAGAAAGCGTTCTTTATGACAATTCATATAATATCATAAAGGCAGCCAGTCATGTTTGTTACTGAATCATTGCATGTCTCAGTGTTGAAATTAGATTGGAAAGGAAGAAGAGTGCAAGAAGATTAGGCTCAGTATAAAACACATTTTAAAGGATGCAGATTTGAGTTCACCATTCCTCTTGCAATCATAAAATCCTGAGGATATGAACTTGCTTAATTAGACATGTCTACAGGAATTAATATTTTGTCTAGTGTTGACAGAAGCGATCACATGAGCCACAACAAAATACACAGCACTGATGAAGAAATGTAAAACTTTTATTATTGTTCAGTTCTTATAGGGCAAGATGGATTTTCACATTTATTCAGTGACTCTGACTGTGTTAATTCTTTATTGGTCCATATTTACTGTTGGCCAAGGTGGACTCGTGGGTGTTCTCTCATAACAAGATGTAAGATTTTTATGTAAATAGGTTTTATTTTTTTCTAAGTAATTGGGTGGACCCCTGTAAGCTGTGTGCTACTGGAACCTAGGTAAGGTTTGAAAGATGAACTTTACTCATTGTACTTGGGAACTGCAGGCTACACAAATGAGAAGGAATGATCCTTTAGTTTGGTCATTTAGGTTTTGGTTGTTTGGCTTGGTTTTTTTTTAAGCTTTCTCAGGCACTGCTTGGAAGGAATCCAGTTTGTGTGATTGGTGTCTCAAGTCTATCTCTTGATACTAAATATGATTAGGTCTTATCTGTGTGTCTCATTTGTTTTGTTTCCATAATTTACAGTTTTTGTGAGCAGTCTGTACCTCACTCAAACAGCACCAGGTGTCAGCTCAAGCATTTTTACTTGGGCACATCTGTGTCATCTTATCTCCTAGGGCAGGGACAATAAAAGGGCTTACAACATTTTTGTGAAGTAAATGGAAAAGTGGGTTTGCAGTCTCTGAAGCTGCTTTAAATAAGTTGTTTGACTTTGTTGTGTCCTCACAACGTTCTGGAGTTGAATTACCTGGATTTACACACAGCTGGTGCTGCTGGGCAACCTTATCACAGTTTCTGGACGGTTATTTCCCTCTGTATAGCAGTTCTAATTAATACTGGGTAGTGAAGCATCCCTCTACTGATTTGTTTTTATTAACATGGCCTAGAACAGTGATAGTCAATATCATTAAATATTTTTATCCTTCCTGGATAAAAGTAACAGAGCAGATATTAATTGAATGAATAAAAAGGCTTTATGAAACATTGTTATATAGATATCTATATACTTGTCGAGCTTTATTCCTCTCTGGAATGGTGCAGATTTTTTCCAATAATGTTTACCACAAGCTGAAGTGTTTTTTACATCAGTTCAAAACAGAAGTTGTTAATAACAATGATAGTATCTACTAAAAGGAGCTATTGCTCACTTAAAGGTGGTTTAATATTCAAGATTACCTTTTTTCTTTGCTTTTCATCTCAAAAAGAGTTGAGCATGTTGGTGATTCTTGGTTTTACTTCAAAATTTCATATTCAATTTTAAAAAGTCTTGCCAATGTTGTCAATTATAGCGGGACTTTCACTTCTAGTCCTTGTTCTGTGTCCATTATCAAGGGACATGAGCTGATTTAAATGTATTAATTAACAAGAGAAGTCCTTGGGAAGTGGGGGCTGTGGTATTATTTTCTAAATTAAAACAGTAGATGTACTTCTATTTATATTTTATTGGTCTGTGCTTATTGCTGTGTGCTGGGATGTTCAGCATATGCACCCAGCTTCCGTTGGACAGAATACAATCTTAATTAAAAGATTCTGGAAAAGGACTCAAAAGCTTGTAGCTGTACTTTTGGGTTCCAATATTCTTATTTTTTCTGTCTGATTTATGTATTTAAGAGACATTTTTGTTGGCCAAGTGGAAAATCTTATGAGATAATGACTGCTGACTTTGAATATCCCAATCCTGTAACAACTGATTTTGATGGTGCCTCAATACTAATTACTGCTTAAGCATTTGCTCTCTTTTATGAATCATTAAATAATAAGAAACCATGAATAAAAGTAGTGTGGGTTTTAGTTTCAGCTGAATGTACTCTCTCATAAATGCAGATACATTTTTTCTCTTTTATTATGTAGGCTTTGCCACTAAATGATGCAAATATGTTCTCTATCACAGAATCTTTTAGGATGGAAAAGACACCTGGGATCTTCAGCCCAGTTGTTAACCCAGCACTGCTAAGAATATATGTGTGGGTATATTTATATATCTATATACACACTCATATCTTATAAATATATTTATATGTATGAGTTAGTTATGAGAGGAGCAGTGCATTTGGCGAGTTTTGGTTAATCCCTATTTTAAGTTGCAACCCTAGGACTGAAAAATCAGTTGTTCTAATTTAGGATATTTTAAACTTTTTCTTAATTTAAAAAGAATGTTAGAGACTTTTTCTGTGTGAATGGGGAAAGCCCACCAAAAAAGCAGCACACACACATGCTCCCCTCTGGAAAGATTAATGTCAAATGAAAATTGAGAAACCGAGTCACCGTGCAGATGTCTTGAGACATGGCTGTCCAGGGATATTTGCTGTAGACGAGGGGAATGATTGGAGACTGTGAAAGTCTGGTTGAAATTACAGCCCACATCAGGAATTCTTTGCAAAATTTCCATTTACGCTTTTGATAATTGTTGAAGGAAAGATGTTCTAATAAGGCAAGACATTGGTCTTCTGACAACATCGGCATTGTCACAGAAATCTCTTTTCTGTTGTTTCTTTTGAGAAGGACGTTTTGGGCTGAGTTCAAATGTATCTCTTGGCACTCTAATATGTGAAAAGAAGTATTGAATGATCTATTTCCTAGTTTATATTGATGAGGAAGGGGGGAAAAAACTGGACGAAACAAATTTTGCTTGGTCTTTACTCATATGACATTGCTGCTCACTTAAATTTATGTTAAAATATTCCAATGCCCTTTTGTTCTGAAAAGCCAGGAGAGCTGCACCAAGCACAAAAGGATGGAGGCTTCTAAGCAGAGTGGACAAAAAGATCTAGCATTCATTTTTTAAATTTTGAGGGTCCCTCTCTAAACTGACAGTGCAGCCAAAACTTTCTTAGAGGAGAAATGCCACCACTGGGCTGGTGTAGGAAAAAAATATATGGGGTTTGTTTGCTTGCCAGTGGGTGGAGAGAGACTTAGGTACTGATGTGACTTTGTACACCATGTGACCAGAGTGATGGCACGGGAGTCATTCCTGGGAAGCAAAAATAAATAACTCAGCATTAGTGGGGATACTTCTTACCCAGCTCTGAAAGAAAGGATTTAAGCTTGGTGGGAAAAAATTGCATGGCAATACTCACTATTTTCAGAACTTGACAGATCTTATTGTTACCAGGAGTCCCATTTCATGTGTTTTATAAATATTTCAAATCAAGGTCCCTTAGATGAAGATATTAAGATGTCATCATTTCACAGCAGAATGTCACTGGTGACAAGTAATTTTGAAATGTTCCGAACAGTTTTTCTTCTTCTTTATATTTTTTCTTGTTTTTCAGTATTCCTAAATCCTCCCTGATTACTTTCACACTTGTCTTCCCAGTCAGATTTCATAAAGAAGGTGGCAATGGAAATGAATATTAAAATGCTCTTGAAATTTAAGTATTAAATGAAATAGTGATTGAGTATTTTACTGTGATTTTTTTTCATGTAATCTACTACTTTTCTGGAGTTTATTATATTTTTTTTCAGTTGAGGATAAATTCTTGATATATAAGGTGAAGAGAGAAAATAAATTTCCTAGCCATAGGAATGTTAAGGCAAAGTATCTTAATTTAGAGTAAGGTCTCACTAGATGGATATCTTGTAGTGAAAAGTAAACAGGTTCAAACTAATTTATCTTTTAATTTTCTAGGAGATTTGGGTTGTGACAAATGGAATACGCTCATTTTTCGTAAGTTAAGTATGTAATTACAACAATTTCACACATCTTTATTTTTGGTTTTCAAGAAGCTCTGATTTTGTTGTGTAACTAATGGCAGAGTGTAGAAGGATTACACTGGATTAATTTGCAGCAGCTGTTGTAACAACATCCTAATAGTTCCTAAGTATAAAGGTAGGACCTGTTTATCTCTTTTTAATTGGGTAAAGTACATATCAGCTGCTAATAAATCTACGATGTCTAGCTAGGTATGAAAGATGCTTCAGCTATAAATTGGCTTTTATAATTAACTAGCTCTGGCCTACAGATGATTTTGACCCACCTTCTGCAGAAAATATAATGATTAAATGTTTGCTACTTTGTTCTTCTTTCACATTAGAATTCAAATTTTGGTCAAAGTTTTGACATAATGATTTTCTAGTGTACTTCCTGAATGTGTATTGTTAAGGGAATGAAGAAATTTATAAATTCTGTATGGACAGAACTGGGTTTGAAAGGTGGGATTATTGGACTTGAAGCAATCAGTGAATCACAGAATGGTTTGGGTTGGAAGGGACCTTAAAGCCCATCCAGTGCCACCCCTGCCATGGGCAGGGACACCTCCCACTGTCCCAGGCTGCTCCCAGCCCCAGTGTCCAGCCTGGCCTTGGGCACTGCCAGGGATCCAGGGGCAGCCCCAGCTGCTCTAGGCACCCTGTGCCAGGGCCTGCCCACCCTCCCAGGGAACAATTCCTGCCCAAGATCCCATCCAGCCCTGCCCTCTGGCACTGGGAAGCCATTCCCTGGGTCCTGGCCCTCCAGCCCTTGTCAGTTGTCTTTCTGCATCTTTCCTGCAGCTCCTTCAGGCCCTGCAAGGCCACGCTGAGGTCAGCCCAGAGCTTCTCCTCTCCAGGCTGAACAATCCAATCCTCTCAGCCATCCATCTGAAATGATTGTTGGGTCTGGTGCCATCAGTCACTTACAGCAGTGAGATGTTCCTTTTTTAAATATATGAAGATGCATTTCATAAAGTCATTTTATCATTACTGTTTCTCAGCTGAAACTGTTCTAAATGGTGTTCCAGATGCTGTTATCTCTGATTGTAGAAAACTGTTAATTTCCACCTTCACTCCATGAACCCTGATTTGCCTTGCTCTTTAAGGAAAACAGTTCTTTCAATCCTTTAATTTGCTCTGTCCCTTTCTTCATCTCTCTCCTATAACTTGTCAAGGCTGTGCTGGTAACACACCAGGGTTTTGACAGCATCCTCTGCAGATGCACCCACAGAGCCTCGGGGACCAACACCCTCACCTGGCATTGTAACCAGGGAGGGTCTCTCTGTGCTGGTCGCTGGGGCTGGCCCAAGGGAAGAGACAGAAACAGGAGATGGGAGGCTCTACCAGGAAATAGCTCCAAGCAGCTGAGCTCCATCTGCTCACCTGTTTTATTGGCTCTCTTGGCAACAACAACAACAGGAAAGGGAATTACGGAAGACATACCTCTAAAACATCCCCTCCTTTGTGTGGCAGAGCAGGGACATGATGTGTACACACCTATCATGGGTCATTCCCATTGAACATCCATGCATAGGCAGGAACAAATCAGGGTCATAGTCTGTTTGCCCTGTTCTATTTGAAATGGTGTTTTGGCAGTACACATTTCCATAGGAATAATCCCAATACCTCTAGTGAATATAACTTGCTTTTAGCATTACAGCACTGTGTGTGACCTGTGCAAACACGGTTTGCAGTAACAAAGATGTTTTGCAGGGATGGCCTTGAATGCATCTGTATCTCTTTTCTGCACAGCCATTTCTGATTGATGAGATCTTTGGTGTAGCCTAGGATTTTTCTTGTTTAGCTGAATCCTCTTGACTTTTATACTTATGGCTTTCATTCCTGCTCAGTATTTCCAGTCATGGAGATAATCCAGTTCGTTTGCCACGTTATTTCATTTCTGCTCCTTATTGACACTGGTCCTAACCTTGTTGTAGAAGTGCTCATCTATTCCTTGTGCCAGGGCAATACAAAGAAAGTACTAAAAAGATAGGTTCCAAGAATAAAGTTGATTCTTTCATTTCAGAGCATGGTTAGGATTTAATTTGACATTTTTTCATCCTAAATAATGTTAAAATCTGTCTTTTTTGGCTTTTTTTCTCATGGTGCCTGCATGGTTTTAGCTGAATGTAAAACAATGCAATACGTAAGGCATGCAACTTTCAAGCCGTCAGTCAGTCAGAATTACAGAAACCCTATTTTCCTATGTTATTACCATATAATATGTGAATATAGGTGCCACATGTAGAGAAACTCCACTTCCTTTCTGCTTGAAATGTTTATCTTGAAAAACATTAATGCTCCAATTTGCAGAAAAACTCAGCTACTTAAACAGCATAAATGCCCTGTAAGCACTAAAATAACATTCAAAGAACATTGCAACCAGTTCTTTCATGCAGGTTTGGTGCATCCTGAATATGTGTTTTTCTTTGTCACCATGGTCAACACACTGTTCACTATAATATTAACGATGTCAGAACTACCTATTGAGATAGAGGTGATGAAAAGGAAAGACCAAGTAAAAATTGAAAATAATGAAAAAAAAAAAATTACTGGCTGCAGGGCTGTCTTTTGTGATAGATTTTTCTGTCAGCTCAGTCTTTTTTCTGTTGGACAGGGTAGATTTTTGATTGAGGGTAGTCAATGCAGTATTGTCAGCATGTTTAAACCCCTCAGGATGGTAACTATGAACTCTCTTCGTGCACAGGGCAAAGAGTTCGTGTGTTTCTGATGGATGTTTGGGTCTTTTGGGAAATATTTACTATGCAATGTGGTGGTGATTGTGTACTTTGGGGAGGGGTTGAGGGTTACTTCTTGTTTCTTTTTCTTTTTTTTTTTTTCCTTTTTTTTGTTTTGTTTGTTGTAAAGCTCTGTTTCAGGTCTGATATTCTTATTCCCCCAAAACAAATTCTTTGTATCTTTCCAAAAATGCCACTTAGGGATCACTAATTGTGGCAAATTTCAGAATGGCTGTTGAAATACACCCACTTAGTGCAAACTTCCCATTCCTGGAAACAGGTGCCTGGTACCTCCCAAAGCTCTGCTGGCCGTGCTGCCGTCTGTAATTGACCGGAGTGTAGGTGAGAGTCAATATCATCAAGTGACCCAGTGGATACAGCGTGGTTGCAAATTTGGTAGCAATGGCAAGTTGCTTTTCCTTGTCTTGTCTTTGGTAACCTCAACTTGTAGCTTTTGATTTGATTTCTGGGAAAACACTCTTTTAATACAGCACAGGGGTAAGAGGTTCTACAAGCAGTTTTCCTTCAATTGTGTTGGGCTTCTAAATCAGCTAATTCTATTAAATTGATCACTTATCCATCAATTTATTAATTCCATTCTAAAACAATTTTTAATTGCTTGAGTGGTTTATGATGTAAATATAATTAGCTTTTCCCTAAATGAGCAAAGCTGGCATTGACCTTTGATACAGCGTTGTAATTTCAGACAATATTTTCAAGTTCATGGCAACCTCTATTCATCACCATTGCAACCTAGAGCTAAAGGATTTCCCCTCTAGTCATATTATTAATGGGGTTTTATACTAAATGTCCCACTGTAACCTTCTGCTAATTAACACACGCACAGAAAAGTTTATTCTGCATTTTCAATACTTGGGCCTCTGGCCGTCTCTGAGATGTCTGTATGAAAATCCCATAGAACCAGGAGAGGACGTTTGTGTGGTTGGGGTTTGGTTTGTCTTAATTCTGTCTTGACAACACCTGAAATTCATTGCACGCTTCCAGCTTTGCAATACAGATTATGAGGCTGTGTTTAGAAATGGAACTGCTCAATGCTGATGCTCTCCAGGAAATTTACAGTTATTTCAGAACCAAAGATTGCAATTTGCTGACTGTAATCCAGTTAATTTTGTCAATATTGAAGTGGCTAATGGAATTGCTTATTTTCTGTGTGCTTTCACAAGATGCAAAAAGGAGTCTGTAATTAAGCACTAAAACAAATAAGATGTATTAATGAATTACCTTATGTAAAATGAAGTATTAATATGGTGTCTCTGTCATGAGGGTTGTGAGAGTATTTTGAATGGGCAGTGACTGAATTGTTTGCCTTCCTTGGGAGAGTCTTTATCATTTTATAGGACTTCTGATGAGGACTGTAGATAATATGTTGATAGTTACGCCTGTCTGCTCTTGAGGAGCACCTTATGGGCTTTGCAGAAATTTAGATAATAGGAGAAAGAAGGAAAATCAATCTAATTGTGATTAAATGAAGATCCACCTTGTAAAAAAAAAATCTCTGTTTTTTTGTCTTGAGGACTGGATTCCCAGGCTTTAGTTCAGTCACAAGGTCTGGGAGTTTCTGTTACTTTCATTGACTTCATGTGGTGATGGGATCTTAAAATGTGTAAGTTTGGGAGATTTATGCATGTAATAAATTCATAAGATGTGGTAGATAGAAGAAAAGGGGAAAAAAGGAAGAAAAGTGAACACAACCACAGAGTAGAAATTCACTCCTGGATAGAAATCTTTTTGAAAAGCTTTGAAATGAGGGGAGTTACTCAGGTGCATTTGGTATTTTTGGTTATGGGGACAGGCTGCTGGGTTAGTGTTTCATATTTCACTGTGGAAATGTGCTATTTCTTGATTTGAGGAAATGATACAGAATCACATCAGCTGTAAAAGTTGTTCTGTTCAAGCCGTTTATGAAAAATTTATCAGACTTGGGTTTCCAAAGGAGAGATTTGAAACTTCTGCCTCTGACAGGGGAGAGTTTCTTTGTTTAGATGGACTTTTACATCAGTAGAGATGCACCAACCACAAACTGTTTCCAGGGCAGGTGTTGTTCCTCACCCTCGTTCCATCACATTTCAGCAACAAACACAAGCTGGCACACCAGGAAGTGCACTGACAGGACAAGGGAATGGTTTCAAACTCCCAGAGGGCAGGGTTAGATGGGATATTGGGAAGGAATTGTTCCCTGGGAGGGTGGGGAGGCTCTTTAGCTATATATGTATACCAAGCAAAGTATCCCATCCTTTTGAGTCTTTAAAAATTTTTATCAGCACAGATTAGACATCAGAATGGAGAAAAATGCTGTGGAAGACAGAGAAAAACAGAAAAATGGGAGATGAGAAACAAACAGTTAAGAAAATTATAAAAAAATACATGAATTTCTAAAGCCGTGTAGTTTCTTTCAACAAAAACAACTTTAACTTGTTTTTTTCATTTCTTCTTCAATTAATATAATAAGGCCTTACAGTTTAATTTACAACAGCCAGCTAAACTCCCTGGGAGGTGCTCTAGTGGTAATTAGTCATCTGAGAATATGTAGCAAAGTCCAAATAACTGGCAAATTCATAAACACACCACACATGCAGTGCTGTTATAATTTTAGGGTTTTTTCTTAGAGAAAGATGTACATTGTGCAGTGATGCACATGGACACATACCTAATGTTGAGAGGGAAGAGTTTAGCTCACAGGTTTTCTCTTAATGGAGAATGGAGAATTGATGTTTTCCTTGTGAGTGAAAGTGCTGGAAGTGATGTCATTACCCGTTTGTAAAACCTTATCTGAAACTTTGGCCAGAAAAACTGAATTTTGCCTTTTCCCTGTGTTTAAAAGATGGTGGATGTGAGCTAACCCTGAGACATGCACAGCGCTGTGCCTGCTTCACAGTGCTACAGGTAAACAAGGGACTCCATCCTGCTTCTGGATGGCCCAGCCAGGGATGTCCAACCTTGCAGCGAGGAAGAAGGGATTTTTAATGAAAAAGTGGTGGCCTCAGGGGCAGAATGGGGAAATTAATCTCCTTTCCAGAATGTAACACATTCTTGCGGGTTTATATTTTGGGAAGTATGGCCTTTAGGTCGTTCTTTCGGTCTTTGGATGTCAGTCCTTTCACCACATAAATGGTGTGTGTTTAAGCCCACTTTTCCTGCCTTACAGTGTGGTTCACTACAATATACTATAACTGTACATTACTCTTATTATATAAAGTCATATTAACTCAATGGTGCATGGATTTTGCACTTCAATGTGACTTTGTGTAGTAAAAATGTATATAGTGAAAGGAATTCTTAATGAAGTAGCTACCAAGACCTCTCAAAGAACAGCTAAGGGAGTGAGAATAAAAATTTATTATCATGTTAGCACATATTTTACCTTATAGTCACAGCTATATTTTTCTATATTTCTTTTTCTGAAGCATCCACAGTTTTACAACATACCTCTTAACGTTTTTTTCTCTAATAAAGTGTCACTGTTTTAATAGTTTAGGTTTGGGCTTGATATTGGTGCTAATTCTGTACAAAGAGAATTGGAAGAGGAATAGATGCTTTTCTTGTGAAGTTAAGCAAGGAAGGAACGCGTAGGTAAATGAGTCCAAAAGGAAAGCAAGAAAACACACTTTCAGTGCATAATACCTAATAAAATTATCTTTATAAAAACCCAAACAGATACCTTGAATTAAATTCATTGTTCTAAATCATCATCGTAATCTTATATGAGCTGTGTATGAATTTTCAGGTGAAGTTTAAGATGTTCCCTCTGAGATGTCAAAGCTCTAAATGTAAAAGAAAATAGGATAAAGGAAAAGGAAGTCTTTCACTCTTCATTTTTCGGTGAAGAGCTGAGACTGGGGTGTCTCAGGAGTAGGTGCTGCTACTTCTGTCCCTACAAGATATTTCCAAGTTTCAGTCACTGTGGTTTGAAAAGCCTACATTGTCAGTTTGAAGGAAGAGATCAGCTGTTTAAAGTTACTGTAATTGGGGTATATTTATAGGTTGAGCTATTAACTCTTGAATTTCTAAGAATTCAAAATAGGTAGACTAATGCCATGAGCGTAATGTCTTATTTTCAATTTTTGGCCTTCAGAATCACATTCTGCACTAACCAGAACACGGATTATAGCTCCTAAGTCTCACTTGAATGTGAAACTTGAGACCTGAAGCTATAAATGTGGTTTTAGGAACTCAGCTGCTCAGTTACATTCATTCTCTCAGCCCCCTTTTCTGTGGAATCTCTTTTTATCTGAAGAACCTGCATAATAAATGAAATTCAATGGGCTCATTTTCAAACTTAAGCTAATGTGAGACTTCTGTGGAAGAAAATAAAGGGAACTCCGTGTGTCTGTTCTGCAGTGATAGATCTGTGAATTAGATCAGTTTGGTTTTGTTATGAGATTTTTTTTTTTGATATTAAGATACGTTCGTAGATTTTTAGTGCTCTAGGTTAAGGATTCATATTATTTAATAGACAACTGTTTGTAGTTGGTTGGTTGAGACACAATTCTGACATTTTAATGTCAGAATGAAGGTTAGAATGAATGAAGTATGAATTCTGCTCAAGAGCAAAGGAAGCATCCTGAACATGCCTTTCCATTTTTTGATGAAAAAAATTTCTTTTTTAAAGCAAAATATGCAACTACACACTGTTTCTCCCTTTTTGATTGACATGTTTTAAAAGAAATTTAAAATATTAGAAATGTGTTGAAAACATGAAATTAAATGTAATTAATTTTGTGGTATATGAGTTTGATACTCTATTAAAAAGATGCTTAAGCAGTGCTTAAGCACCTTTAAGGTCCCTTCCCCTCTCCCCCACGGTGTGGTAAACGTGCCAAACCCTGCATCATTATTCATAGTCAGGTTAAGTTCTGTGCATGCACAAAAAGCTAATGAGAGTTTTTTGGGATCGAGACTTATGTAAATTCTGGGCTAATGGAATGAGCATGGCGTTACTAAGCAAAAAAACAAAAAATCAGTAAGAAATGAATCTGTACTACAATTGAGTGCATTCTCTTATTTTCCACCATTATTTGTTTTCCACCATTATTTTGCAATCTATAATTCGGTTCAGCCTTGCCACTGGAAACCTGAAATAATATAATTATTGTTAATGGTGCTATTCAGATATGACTAGAGCAGAAATTTGGATAAGGATTTTGAAAAGCAAATCTTAATGGTCCCTGTGTAGTATATTAACTGCTAATAAAAGCAGGTCTTGCTGAAAGGCCTTTTTAAGGAAAATTTCATGCCAGCACCTTTTCAGTATTAAATTGCAATGAAATTTCTATCAATTTGGTGTGCTAAATGGAATTGATTACAACACTGTTCATGTTAGCACACACAGGGCATAATGTGGATCAGAGTTTGAAAGCTAAGTGAGTGCAAAATTAAAAATGCGAATTTTTCTTTTCACTGAAATCAGAACATTTATGGTTCAGAATAAAAACCTTAATTTCGGGCATTCTAGTTCAAAGTATTTAATAGAATAGAACTGTGTTTTGTAAAGAGAGTAGTCCAAAGCTATTTCACACTTAATTGTATTGTTCTGTCTGGCGAATCACAGGTGTGCAGTTTCCTCAGACATTCTTTATTTTGGATGCAGTTGGGCAAGGTTAAGAGAAATAAATAAGTAATCAAATACCACTATTCAGTTGTCACCTTCCCATGCAACTTTGCAGCACGCAAACCCTTTAGAAGTTAGGTCAGCAGCACTGACATCCAGTTCCAACACGTAACCAGCTGGGATTCGTGTCCTGCTTCCCACAGTGTCTGATAACTCTTGTGAAGGTGAGAGAACCTTTGGAATGCAGTAAAAGAAAAATCACTCTTGTCCTAACTACAGGAAGCGTGATATTAGTCAAACCTTTCTGCCCATGCTTGACCAGCCATCCTTTAGGGAGTCTCACCAGTTAGCAAGGAAAATGTTTCAGGAACTCCTAGAAGAGAGAGAAGCTTCTTTATAGGCAGCAGCACCCTGTTTGCTGTTCTGATTTCAGGACAAGTACAGCTGCCAGTGTCTTTTGTAGCTTGAGTGTTCTCTGCATGGTTCATTGGCCCTCCCACATCCTGTCCTGGTGGTCTGCTGCCACTTTAATTTTATGTATATACATACACACACAGTTACTCTGGTACACCCAATGTACGGTTCGATACCTTCCATCTCTTGGCAGTGTGTTCCCCCCATTCTCCTGCCATATATTTGTTTGTCCAGAGCTTTGTTTCTGGGTTTCAGATCTGTTGTTGGCTGAATGCTCCCTGGGCAGGTGCTGCCAGTGCCTCCACACCTGATGGGACCGTGTCCCACTGCTCCCAGTACCACAGTGCACGTTACCCTCTCTCCTCCCTGCATCTCTAATTTGTTGTATTCTCCTTCCCGTCTGCTCGTCGAGCTCTTGCAGACCACACTCCCAGTTTCAATCTGCTTGGCTTCCAGGGATCTTTCAGAACTATTTTAACACCTACTGGCTTGGGGAACCGTCTGGCTGTTAAACTTTCTGTTCTCTTTAGAAGTCTTGATTATGTTCACAGTATGACGAGCTGCTAGCTGTGCCCTCCTCTTCACCTTCATTTCCAGTCTCTTCAGATGATAAACAGAGCAGGAATATTTCTTAATTTTTAATGCTGTTATAATTATATCTAAGACAAAATTGAGGAAGAAAATAATGATCATAATTTTATAAAACAACTTATGCTACACATGAATTAAACATGACATTGCCATGGTACTGTTTGACTTCAGTGAGTTGAACTTACCCTTTTTATGTAGGAATCAGTGCTCTCTGTTCTGACATGGGAAGCTAATTGCCAAATCCACAGGAAAATCTTAATAGGAACTTCTAAATAACTGACTAAGTTCAAATGACAGGAGAGAGGAGGCAGGTAGGATGTGATTATCTACACTGGGATTTTGCCAGGGCACTCTTTCTAACATTGGCGAACTGCAAAACTCAGCTATGACTTTAGAATCACAGAATTATAGAATTATTTAGGTTAGAAAACACCTTTAAAATGGAGTCCAACTGTTACCCCAGCACTGCCAAGCCCAAGACAAACCATGTCCCCCAAGTGCCACATCTGCACATCTTTTATGGTGCCTCTAGGGATGGTGACTCCACCACTGCCCTGGGCAGCTGTGCCAGTGCTTGACCACCCTTTTGGGGAAGAAATTTTTTCCTAATATCCATAAAACTGGTGTGTTGCTTAACCCTTGGCGATCTGTCACTTATTAAATATTTTAATATTCTGAAACTAGGTAATCACATACATATTTTGGTAATCTCTATTTACATGGAACTGTCATTTCCTGAATGACAAACTGTTACTTATGTATCTACTGTTGTTAAAATTTTTAAGTATTTGCATAAGCTATATTCAGAAAATTGCAATCTGAAATATCTCTGTGGAACACCTGGCATGACTGCGCAAATTATTTAATGGGATTTAACATCTGATTTAAATAGTCTCCTCTCAAGCAATCTGCACATCATAAACTTAATCCACACAGAAATTGCAAAACTGACAAGATAATGCACTTGCCATAAGTTTAGCTAAACTATTCTGGGCAATCTGGCTGAACACTCAAATGTGGGCAGGGCTGTGGCTTGGAAGGACAGTACCTGATCAAATCTCGCTGATCTCAAACACCACCATTCGCTGCAGTGTCCTGGGGAGCTGTGGGGCAGAGCCGGCCCTGCCCCGGCCGCGTGCGCCGGGACCCCAAACCCCCCTGCCCCGGGCTGAGCCCCAGCGTGGGCAGCAGGGGAGGGGGGATTCTGCCCCTCTGCCCCCTCAGCTGAGCCCCCACCTGCAGAGCTGCCCCAGCCCTGGGCCAGCACAGGGAGGGCCTGGAGCTGCTGCACAGAGCCCAGAGGAGGCACCAGCATGAGCAGAGGGATGGAGCAGCTCTGCTGGGAGCAAAGGCTGGCAGAGCTGGGATGCTTCAGCCTGGAGAGGAGAAGCTCTGGGCTGAGCTCAGCGTGGCCTTGCAGGGCCTGAAGGAGCTGCAGGAAAGATGCAGAGAGACAACTGACAGGGGCTGGAGGGCCAGGACCCAGGGAATGGCTTCCCAGTGCCAGAGGGCAGGGCTGGATGGGATCTTGGGCAGGAATTGTTCCCTGGGAGGGTGGGCAGGCCCTGGCCCAGGGTGCCCAGAGCAGCTGTGGCTGCCCCTGGATCCCTGGCAGTGCCCAAGGCCAGGCTGGACACTGGGGCTGGGAGCAGCCTGGGACAGTGGGAGGTGTCCCTGCCCATGGCAGGGGGTGGAGTGGGATGACCCTTAAGGTTCCTCCCAACCCAAACCATTCTGTGGTCTTATTATTTGTGTGATGACCAGGGTACTGTTGTGCAATTTTTGGTCATCAACGAGTTTTCCAGAAACTACTACTGGAATATTACAAATATCAGTAGTAAGTGATATTTTGACTGCTTGGTTAAGTAGTGTTGTCTTTGAGGAAATGGAATGAAATTATTCCTGTGAATAATTTATGATATTTAGAATATCATCTATATTCAGTGTAAGTATTATTATTGTTAGGGATGTCACTCAATTATATTTATTTAAATCTAGTAAAAATATGGCATTTCTATATAGAAATAAATTCAACACTTATGAATATTTATTTTTGTGTTGTTTGGAATATGAGAATGGGAGCTGGAACAAAAAATTTAACCAAATGATTTAAGCTTAAAAAAAATCACCTTCAAATAGGGGACTCTTGAGGTCATAATTCTGCTTTAATTGCAAACTCAGCCAATATAAATGTTTAGCTTTTGACTTAAGAATCTTTGGTTTTGGTAAGATCAGCAGCTGTAACACACCACTGCTCCCAACCCCAAGCCAGTGCTGTCATTTCTAGAGATATTAGAAGTCATCTCATTTTCAGAATGGTGGAATATTACATGAATTAGTATAATTACAAGCAATATATGCAAATTATATTTAAAATTAAGTGACATCTCATGTATATATATAATCATAACACATGTATTTATATCTGATATAAATGTGTATATATAAAGTGAAGTGTTCCATCTATTTTGTTTAGATGATATCAGATTCAAAGCACAGTTAGGCACTTGGTTATCCAGTGATTCCTTGGAAACAAAATTTATGCCCAGTTTATTACCTTCTGCAACCTGAAATTCATTATAGGGGTAAACACTCCAGGGCGCTTGTCCTGTGTAAGATCAGAAGCAGAAGATTTATTCCCTTCCTTTTCTGTGCTCGGTGCCCAGGAAGGCCCTTCTGGTTGGTTGCTAAGTCAACACAAATCAAAGCTGATCTCACCAGTTTGTCCTTTACGTTTCACTGCACATGGTTCACCCCATTTCCCAGTGTCCTTCTCCTGGTGCTGGGAGCCCTTTCTCTTGGCAACTGAGGGAGTTTTTGGTTCTGTTCTTGATATTAAAGTCCAAACGAATCACAATGATGCACAGATTTAAGGTCATTCTAGCTTTTAAATGCTAATTGTTCTGCCAGCAGTTCTCATTTACAAGGCCTTTTAAAGGCCACAGGCACATTCTATAGGCGGGCATTTTCTGAAACCAATTAAGAAGTGTAACTGGTCTTAAAAAAGAAACCATATGCATTTTGTCCTAGGCTGCTGCTTTCACTGTAAGGAGACTTATTTAAAAGCCATTTTAATTAAATTGTGAAAGTTTGGAGTCCATTTAAGTTTATACTTTTTTTTTTTTGCCTAAGTGAATATTTTATTAATAGAAAAAAACACAGAAATTGTGATTTCTTCTTTTTTCTTGCATTCCCCACCTTATCTTCTAGCTGAAGGAGATAGAAATAAATCACTTGACAGACCTCATGTTTTGGGGTGGGGTTTTTTTGCTTGTTTTTATTTTACCTTTTATTAGATATCTGAAATTTGAGTTCATAGAGTATATTTTAAAACCCCAAAAGAAATAAGTGGATTTCAAAGTTCCATCAAATTTTCAGAAAGAGAGTCTGAAGGTTTTTCTGACTGTGAACATGCAGGATATGAGGATAAGTGCTTGGAGATAACACATGGTATCTGTTTGATTCTCCATGGAGATCTGTGGAAATCCACACATGTTTGCCAAGGCCACAGTTTCCAGTTGAGTTTTTCTATGTGTGGGGGGGTTTTTTTTGGTTTTTTGGGGGTTTTTGTTTTTGTTTGTTTTGTTTTGTTTTGTTTTGTTTTTTTGTGTGTGTGTTCTAAAGAGCATAAACAGAATTTTAAAGTTGCATGTTAGGGATACCCTCATAGAAATACCAAACTCCCCATAAAAACTGGGAGTAGAAAAGGACCACCCTAGTGAGTCCATTCCTGCAGCAAAAAGCAATTGGAGTATCACTAAATTATTTATAAATATATTTTCATATGTTGAATGTCAACAGCACACTCCCTTTGTTAGTGCTAAGTAAAACTCTAAGTACAGTGGTGGTATTTTCATAGGAAAATAATTAATGTAATGAACAAATCTGATGTGAAAAATGAAAGGACAGAGGACTTAATTTGTGAGCTGAATACTGTGACCAAGATTGCATAGAGATGATTTAGCTGAGTTCATCTGAACTGGATGCCAAGATTATGCTGGTTCTCCACCTGTTAAGTTGCCTCCAGGATACTTTAGTCATAAACCCTGGTATCAAACATGGATGTATCTTACAAGTATAGGGAGGAGAAGATACCAGAAACCACCTGTGCCTTGGCTGGGTAGTAATGGTGGAGTTTACAGAAAGAAAAAGAAGTTCCTGATCTTGTAATTAAATTGTCCTTGGAGATGTCATGGTTATAGAAAGAACTTATTCAGAACTTATTTCAGTTATTAAAGTTTATTTAGAACTTATCTCAGTTCTTGGAAGGGAGAGAGCAGGAACAAACAGCAGTGGTGAGAGAGAGCTATGGAGCCATAGAATGGCTTGGGTTGGAAGGGACCACGGGCAGGGACATCTTCCCCTGATCAGATTGCTCCAAGCCCTGTCCCACCTGGCTTAAATAGTCTTTTCTGAAATATGTTTAAAAAATGCATAGAATTACTCTTCAAAGTTTTAGGATGTTTATTGCAAATGCTTGTTCTTCGTCTTCATTATTCTCCTCTCTAGGTGCTTACAGGACAACCATATGTTCTGACATTCAGCGGTGATATTTCCTTCTGTTCTGTTGCTGTGCTGAGTATGGTTCCATGCTGCCCTGTGCCCTTGCTGTACAGACACTCTCCTTCTGTGATCAGCACTTTGTGACCCTCCTTTCGGTGCAATATAGTCAGCACCTCAAACTGTTTAAGTAGAACTGGTGAGAAAATGAGCTTCTTCACTTTACCAAAGTGTTAGGGCTGAGGTATGTGGTAAAGCAGTCATCCTTTAAAATCGCTGGTTTAACAGCAAATCGCAGTGTGAGGACTGAATGGATTTGGATACTAAAAAACTTTAGTCATAAATAAGCTTAGTTTTGCTAATGATACAACTTCTTTTTCTCACAGGAGAGGGAGCATAGTCCACCTGGAAGTTGCACATATACTTCATTTTCTTGAGCACACCAGAACTGTTCTGTAGTTTGGAGCAGTAGATGGATCATATTTTATTCACATCTGAAGCAAATGCTCATATAAAGTTCACTGGCTTGTGTTAAGACTCATACAGAAACCACAGAACTCCAGATCTGAGAATGTTGCAGGGTCTCATGACTGGCCATTGTCTGCATGGGGTCTTAGCTTTGTTATCTCCTCCCGCCCTTTTTTTTTTTTTTTTTGTTATCATCCTTTCCTCTCCTCTCCTTCCTCCATTACATGAGTCAGTTACATCTGAAAATATGAACCTACAAGGAACTTTTGCAAATCTCATCTTTGCATTTTCTGCCTGCAGTGTGACAGCACGCTCTTCTGATGTACTCAATAATTTTATATAGATTTATGTAAAATTCTGTAGTCCTTGTTCTTACCTGGCTGTCCCAAAATCTCTTCAGAAAAGCTGGCTAAAGCGTTTGCACTGGCTTTGCTTCATCCTGCTCCAAATCTGGTTGAAATGTCTGAGTGGGCACTGCAGGGTGGATTGCCACAGGAGCTGTGCTGGTGCTGCTCTGCCACAGCTGAGCCCCACAGTGCAGACCCAACCCTTGTTAGGGCATTATTTGTCACAGCTTTGCTGTAAATTATCTTTTCGTGGCTGTGCCACGGAGTACAGCGCTGATAAGTCAGGAATAACAGTGTTATTCTTCTCAGGTGCTAATGACTCCAAAATGTTGGAAGTCACTGGAGAGTAAGACCCTCTATGAATAGCAAAGTATTTTATGCTAACTCTGACTCATGGCTTAGAAGTTAATGAAACCATTCAAGTTGAGTACTTTAATCTCACAAATTGGTTATCACAGCCTTGTGGCCACTTCTTGTTTTATAATAAAGCATAACACAAAATATCTGTGAAGGCTTACAAATTTAAACTAAGGGAAATATGTGCAATTTTGAGCTCATTAGGAGCAATTCATATTTTCATCTGTCTCATTAGAGATGTTTTCATGAACTAGGAAAGTACTTTTGAATCTGTGATTTTTAATTTCCCTGCCAACTGGCGTGAGCTTTTTGGGATTGTTATTTTCTTTTCATTTATTTCAAAATGTTAAAAGGAGGAGAAAAAAAAAATAACACCACAGGAAAAATTAGAAGAAAAGCAAGGCACTAAGAAACAAGTGAACTGCATGAACGTGATAAGAAATATTATTTTATATAGTCGGATTTATATATATATATATCTCCTGTTTTGGTATTTTGATGACAGTGCATGGAAACAGAGCATAGTGGAAATGGACTCAGAAGATGCAGTTCAAAATTGAAGATGCACAGGTGAAGCACGCCAGCTTGAAGAATGACACTTGACCTGATGCTGCTATGTATATTTTTTTGAAAAATTGTCGAATTTCCCCAAGTCAGATATAACCTCAGCGTAGCTGTGTTTTCCTGTACAGAACAGAGCAGTCTGGCCCTTGGCAGTGTTGGCAGTGAACCATTTAGAAGCCTTTTGTTTGAAGAATAGAGGGGGAACTGAGTGCTCTCATGGCAGGACTGTAGTGGCTAATAGAGGGTACTTCAGGTGCTGCTGTACACAAAATGCCAGAGATTAACTGCTCTCTAGGGCTTAGGGTTCCAGGTTCTTTTCTATTTAAATGTGAATATTCAGAATCTATAGTTACGTTTATTCTTTTTAAGGTCTGTTTTAATGTCTGAGAGAACCCTGGAGAAGAAGAAAACCGTGATCCTTCATTTCTTTGCACGACACTGTTGTCCATACAGTGAGGTCCCTGTTGTGCCATTAATCCTTGCTTTAACCTTTCTGTTGAGGTGACCTCCCTGCCGAATCAGTGCTTCATTTCAGTCACGGCTGTCGCCATGCGGTTCTGATGGCGGGCAGGGATGGAGGCTGAGGGCAGAGCTCACCAGGGGCTGCAGCGATTACCTGAGGGGCAGCTCCGAGCTCTGCTCTGGGCCGGGGGCAGCACCCAGGGAGCGGCTGGAGCTGGGCCAGGGCAGGGTTAGGGTGGAGATCAGGGAAAGGTTCTGCTTCCCCCGAGGGTGCTGGCACTGCCCGGGCTGCCTGGGGAGTGGGCACGGCCCCGAGGCTGCCAGAGCTCCGGGAGCAGAGAGAACACCTCAAGTATAATTTTCTTTTCAGCATTCAGGTTTCCGCTGAGATTGGCAGCAAGGTTGTCACAGTGCTAGTCATGATAACACTTTCTGTGATGCCAATATCTTCTGTTTATGAGCTGAACACAGGCTGCCAATTTGTATCACGGACATCACCAAACACCAGTTATGTCACTGATTTTTACTTATGCAGCTGCAGGATCACACTAAATAATAGCAATGCTGGTTGGTTATTAAAAAACTTATTTCTTTATAATTCCCAATGTTTGCGTGGTAACTGTGGGCTAAAAGCACTCAAATATGTGGTAATTCATTGTAAATTCAGCTTTTTCACAGTGACAACCTACCAACTGGTGCTGTCACAAGTGTCTTCACAATAACTGTTTCGTTTTAATTTACCCACCAGCTGCAGTTAGGCCTTGCAGAGCAGGTATTTGCTTTTCAGAAGAAATCACCACGGACTTTGCATTGCATTTTAAACCGTGCAGCTGGAAATACGCGTGGTGGTTAGACAAGGCTTAGAAGTTGAACCCTCCTCTACATTGTAACACATCGAGTTTCTTAAACTGCTTTTGAGGTCTTGCCATGCAGTGTAGATTGAAATGCCTCTTATTTCCTGCTTTTCCCAAGCTTATAGACATAAATCTGTCATACACTGCAACTCAGTTTGGCATTATATACTGAGAAAATGAACTCAATAGCAATATAATCTTACTTTGCAATATAACCAAACTGCAGAAAACATTTCTGGAAGTACGTAGATTTAAGGATCAAATAAAATTTAAGCGTGCTGATATGTAGGAGTTTATGAAGGCACAACTTCTTTGTTGAGAGGCATTTTTCCTTTTATTAATTCAAGTAAAACTCATCTTTCATTTTAACTCTAGTTTATTTCAGTTTCCACTCTGCACAAAATAGGACTGGGTTTTTTGTATTTTTTCCCCTCATATCCTTCAGTAGTATTGTGGTTTAATTGAAAATGTCACTACAATTAATTTAATACCTATTTATTTTTGTTTTCTATAAATCTGAGATATTACCTTTCTACTGGAAAGACGTTTGTCCTGTCCCACAGTATGACAATCTGCTTAGGCATTGGAACTTGTGTCATTTTAAAACCTCCAATTACAGTAGTACTCTCTTTGCATTTTTTCAACAAAGTCTAAATACATTTGTGAATTCTACTGCCTGAAAGGGCAGGTAGGAGACTTTATGTGGGGCAGTTCTTACCTTTCTACAGGATAGCTTTATTTTTGTAGAGCAGTATTTTTTTTAACAGTTTTTAGTATTTTTATTAGAACAATTGAGTTTGGTTGCAAAATTTTATATCTATAGATACAAGCTTCTTGTACTTGCAGTGGGGAATCATTTGCACAAATAAATTTTCTGTTTTAAAGTCTGTCTCAGTGTAGAGAACCAGCATAAAACGTGTCTTTCAGGAAAGCCTGAGAGTTCTGAAGCCCTGACCATAGATTATGTAGTGCTATAGAAGCTGTAATGTTCCTTTTACGATAAAAGTGCTAAATGGAAATATTATTTACAGAAATTTTCCTGCTGCCAGGCTCTAGTCTCAGAATTTGGGTTAAACAGAAAAGTCTTTATCTTACTTTTTGTGTAATGACTGTGCAGGGATGGAGGTGGTGTTCCAGGTCTGGAGAGGGCATGAGCATGGTCATGTAGTTAAACTTCATAAAAGAGTGTAAATCTAATTTCATTCCTGTCTGTTAATGTGTCATCTCTTCTCTGAAATGGATTGAGGTCAAGTGCAGTGATAATCAATTGTGTGGATCTCTGTGTGAGTGCTTTAGAAAATACAATATTTTAATAATTTCACAGGACACCCCTCCCTCCAAGGGAAGGATAATACCTAAAACTGCTTTAGGTAATAGTGCTTTTTTCCCCACTAAGTGTGCACTTGGTTTTCATGGCAGCTCCAACTAAATCACCTTGTTCATGGGTGGGGTTTGTGCACAGGGCTGCATGTTTCACATGACCTCAGCTGGTGAGCAGTAACTCACTAATTTCAGTCACTGGAGCACTTGTGATCCTCTAAACAGGATTCTAGAGTAGTCTGAGAATTTTGTATTTAAAAAAAAATAGCTCCACCTGTGGAGGAGTCATGAAGCAATCGCTGTGTATCATGTGCTTTCAGTGGGAAATTTAGGAAGAGGTAAATTCAATTTTTGAATTGTCTTCAGCATTCCAGTAGATATCAAGGAATAACGCCACACTGAGTGTTTTGTAGACATTAATAAGGAACACAAAATAGAATGAGCTGCATTCATCTTAGTGTAATTAAACATAAAAACAGTTCAAGCTATGAGTGCTCTTTGAATTGCTGAAAGGAACTAAGACCCAAACACTTGGCAATAAAAGATCCAAAATAATCTTTGCTGGATTGGGTTTTTCCCTTGTTGAAACATAACATCATTGACAACTTTGTTTCTCTTGACTAAATGTAAACATTGACATATAAAATCTATATATTTCTGTTAATGAGAGAGATAATGGTCAATTAAACTTAATCAGCTTTGTTGTGCTTAGGACTTTGTATCACATCCTTCTCTCATACTTTTTTCAGTCTGGAAAGCCCTTGGTTCTAGGCTGGGGATACATCTTAGGTGACTTATGAAGTTTATTATCCCATATATCACAAGGCAGAGTCTTCAAAACTCTTCAGAATCCTGTGAAGGGTTTTATAGCACTGTGTAGCATCCCCTTTTGAATTTTAAGAATACACAATCATTGCCTGTCAATGAAAGGATTTATTCCTCCAAAGTGGTACTTCATGTGAAAGTTGGAATCTTAAATTCCTATAAAGTCTAATTGTGAGGCATCCTGGCAGTGCTGTGGGTGTCTCTTTACAGTAAAGCTCGTACTATATTTTGGATCATCTCAGCTTTGACAGAGTGGAGCAGATCAGGATTTATCCCCCAAATCCTCTGGATCCAAAAACTAGGTATTACTTTCCATAATGCCTAAACAAGTGCCTTTATCCCCTAAGAAATATGAGACTTTGCTTGTAGTGGGCTTTAAAGAGCAGTTACGGAAGAGCAGAAGAGCTGGTACTTCGTTATCATTTAGGGCAGCTGGCTCCAAAAGACAAACTGTGAATGGTTGGTTGGTAAATAAAAGGTAACAGAGAACGTTTTCACTCTTACCTTATTCAGGATATTCCTAGATTCTATGAAGAGCCTGAATTGAGATGCTTCCTGTTAGGGCAGAAAGCTGTCAATATTAGCCTTTTAGGTCCCACTTGCTGGCTGTATGAGGAGTTTTTTGATACTCTCTGTTTAAGTTTTAAGAAAAAAGGCATGAAATACACTAAAAACGTACTGGTTAGAAGCAAAGCTTGATGTTTCTTATATGCACATGCACATATACAGAGTATATTTTTATCACAAAAGGCAATGTAGAAGTACAATGATGTGCAATTGATCTCTTTTCACCCTTCTTCTTGATCCTTAATCAGGAGTTTTAGCTGCTGCTGTACAGTTAACAAATTAAGTAATAAGAATGCATTGCTTAAAAATGCAATTTAAAAGAAAAAAAAGATAGGGGATTTGTGCCCTGGTCAGCACGGGCTATTAGAGATCCCAAGTATTTCAAAGTACATAGTTTCTGTAGTGGACTTATGAGAGCTGCATTTGTTAGAATGAGATGATTCAAAGGATTTCTACTTTCTCACAGACACTGCTTTCCTGAATTTTAATTCCCTGACACTGTAGTCCTAATTCCCAACTTGCCTTTGTTGCTGTTAGTACTGTTTATACACAGCACACACTTCAGGCCTAGAAATGATGTGGAGCTTCCTTGGCTTTCAGATATAATTGTGAGCAAGATGGTTTTTTGAGCCACAGCAGGATATTTCTTAGTGCAAATAGATGGAAGTCATTAGAGGGCTATCTGAACCTCAGATGCAATATCTAACCACACTCAAATTACGTGTTGAAATCCCTGCTGGCCTGGTCTACTCTGTGAACAATGGTTAAACTCCTTAAAGTGCTTAGTGTGATCTCATAAGCATTGTTGGACTGAGATTCTAACAAAGTTATCCCCTGCTCTTAATGGACACTGCACCAGCATTTGGTATGATTTTTATATCCTTAATTAAGTTGCTGCCATAGGTCTGCCCATGGACATGCCTATTTGTCCACTATGGAATTGGCTACTGTTTTCATAGAATAAATGAAGCAAATTCAAAAAAGTAGTTCAGCTGAGATTAAGAATCAGTAAAACAGCAGGGCTTCTAGTTTGCTTGAATTTTCTTTTATTGCTGTGAATTAGCCAATAATTGATTTTAATCTAAACGGGACAGGACAAATTTTTTTAAAAGCACCCAGGGGACCTGGAAGTTCAGAACTGTGAAGTTCAAGGTCTGGTAGAATGAGGAGCTGATCACAAGCAGGACCTGCGGATATTGTAATAATGCACATAATTCATGAAATGTGAAACACGGATGGAAGAAAATTTTTAAAAGGATGATGGTCTTGCAGAGAAAAAGCAGCAGAATTCTGTGGTGTTTAGATCCTTTGTGTGAAATCCCAGACTGCCTAATGCAGTGAAAGATCTTTAGAATATCGTCGTCTGACTTTGTCATTTGTGTTAGAGCTGAACTGGTATTTTGTTCAATTTCCCGGTCTGTCTCAGCAGTCTGTGTACACACAGACACAGAGAGAGTAGAGGTCTTTAGTTTAACTTGTGGAGAGAAGGTGTCTTCAAAATGTCTACTGGACCATATGAGTATGTTTAAAGAAAATTATTTGGCAGTCTATTCCTATTGTGCTCTTATTGGCCTTTAGCTAATTAGCTACAGGTTTTCAGTCAGAAATTATAGACTTAACAACTGAGAGGAGGAAAGAGGCACTGTGAGAGCACTGAAGGACAGTGCACTGGGGCACTGAAAAAACAGCCCTGAAGAGGTAAAAGCTCTGCTCCCCGGCCCAGCGATGGCCCCAGAGGAACGGGCAGGGGCTGAGCCCAGGCAGCTCCCCCTGCACAGGAGGCAGAACTTGTGCCCCGGGCAGTGCCCAGCCCCGAGCAGGTTGTGCCCAGAGGCTGTGCAGGCTCCTCCCTGGGGATATTGCAGAGCCACACGGACACACTGCTGTGCCCCGTGCCCTGGGCTGGCCCTGCTGGAGCAGGGAGGTGGCACCACAGGAGCCCCTGGGGGCCCCTCCAGCCTCACCCATTCTCACATTCTGTGTGATTTTGTTCTATCTCAGGGGGCAAATATGTTTTCCAATTAAAGAATTTCTAAGCAATTTTATTAATTTTATTTTTAAGCTTTCTTCCCCTAAACCCCCTAAAGCATCATCTGCTCCAGTCAGATGACTTTGTAAGAATAATATATGACATTTTAGCATATTTGCATTGTGGCTGCTCTTGTCCCTTGTCCATTTTCTTTCCCCAGGTCAACTTAGAATAAGAGAAGAGAGGAGGAGAAAAAGAGAGAAGGCCGTAAATATTCCTTATTCATAACCTTTGTGGCTTTCTTCTCCATCTCCTTCCTGCCCTCACTTATCTTCCTTGTCCATATCTACTGAGGAGAGATAAAAAACAAGCGATAATAGAATTTTTCTTTAATTTATGCTGAAACCCTCTCTGAGCACAGGTAGTGTGAGCTATTCTCTTCTGACGCACTGATGAATTTCCACCTGAATTGATTATTTAAAAAATGGATGATAGTAATATCTTGGAGTTTTCCTGGAGAACATTTGGAGTGAGGGAATTTGTTGACAGATCTGGGAATGGCAGTCAGGAGAGGTTGTCACATAGAAAGAGAATTTTGACAGTGTCAGCAAAGGCTTTGCTTTTAGAACCAGGTTTGTAAATGATACCTTCCAACAGAGAAGCAAGGTAAGAGCAGTTGTACCTGAAGAGTATGAGAGAATACATTCAATGTTTACCATCAACAAGACTGTTTTATTTATGTAGTATTGGTGATTTATCCAATATGGATGATTTATCCCTACCAAGAGATAGAGAAGCAGGGAAAGAAGAAAAAGAAGTAACATTGGGGAAAATGCAAAAAAAACCCTTTATACAAATTTAATAAAGGCTAATCATGCTGAACAAAGCATAAAAAAAATATTAGATTGCTAGAGACACAGATTAATTTATCTCTGGCTCCATGGTGTTGTAATGAAATTATGAATGAGAATAATTTTTCCCAGTAAAAAAAAAGAAAAGCATGAGCTCTCAAAGAAAAATAAATATATCAAAAGAAAAGTAGCATCTGACACTTTGAGATGAGAAATTAAGCCTTGTAAGACATGGGTGTTTACATTCATGACAGCCAACTCTGTAAGGATGATTGTAAATATGACAATCATGGCACGGTTGATTTGCATTGTAAATATTAGTAATTATTTATATTTAGGCTGTCTTCCACCTACAGATCTCCCACTATTTGTGGTCATAAACTATTGGGCCTCACTTGCAGCACTTTTGCTTAAACTTGAAATCACTAGCCAGTCCTGATTTAGTTATACTTGAATTTCAACATTAATGATTCTCCTTTCTTTTAATAGAAATTTGTGAATTGTTTCAATGTAAAACAATAAAAATCAAGCAAAACAGGTTCAGTAAAAGATCTACACCAGCTAGGAGCTCTGACGGAAACAAAAGAAAAATGGAATTATTTAAATAATGTAAGTACCATTGCAGAATTGAGCAACAAAGTGGTTACAATGTGCATGGTGATTACTTATAATTGATAACCTTTCATAATTCTTCTGTGTTTACTGCTTGGGAGCAATAAGGTCACTGGAAATATACAGAATATTTCCCTCAAGCAATCCATTAGGCACTTTCCTAAGTGTTATCCAATGAGGGAACAAGCTTGTTTGCTGCACCCCTTTGCCTTGAGCATATTGCATCTGGATTTTTCAGATCTTCTAAGCCTTTTAAAATTGAGAGGGTTCCTCCAGGCTGGGTTTCTATTTTATCACTTGGCATCAATGAAAGACAGTAAGAGAACGTTTACTTATGTACAAAATAAGCTTTTTACTTGCAGATAAGCAGTGGGGAGTGTGAGTCAGCCAATATTTACACTGCCTGTTTACAGGGAGAACTGTACACTGTTTATAGGATGCTGTAGAATTTTTGACAAAGCTTTTGACTTTTACTTTTTAACATTTACTCATTGAAAGTAGCAAATATAGGAAAAAAATGTCCGTCTTTAACTTGTTCTCCTGAAACTTTAAGGAACAATGGATTTAGGCTGGTAAATTGTCAGAAACAAGGATATATTTTCTTTTAAGGGTTTTAGGATTAAGCAAATGCAGGATCTTTCCCAAGAGGGCAGTCACTCTATCCCACAGGGGTACTCGGGGAAGGCCTGTTGCAAATGTAAGAAGTGGATCATTGCTGAGAAAACAGTCTCACCATTTCCTCTTGGAACCTGGAGCTTCAGGTGTCTGTTCAGGACTGCTCACCATGGCATGGCAGAAACTCGCAGGGGCAAGGGGTCAAGGAGAGCAGGGAGGAGAATGGAATTCTTTCCCAGTGAGATTGGGTTATGCCTGATTAAATGGGCCTCAAAGTTCAGCTGTTGTGTTAGGATGCAATGGAAGCAAATCCCTAAATGATTTATGTACTTGGTGTTGCTTTCAGCTTTGTGATAAATCACAGAACGTGGAATATCCTGGGTTGGAAGGGACCCACAGGGATCATTGAGGAGAACCCCTGGCCCTGCACAGACAGACCCTGTGATCATCCTGTTATGATCGACTGGTAGCAGTGCACAGCTTTGTAGGACAGAATTTTTCTGTAGTTACTGATACTTTCCCAGGAATTTGAAGTAACTGTAGTATTTTAGGGACTCAAATGGAGGCCCTCTTCAAGCCACTGAGTCAAACTTGCAACAGGATTTAGTGTTGGTGCTTGATTCAATATTTAAGAAGAAAAATGCATAAGAAATTATTGATGGACTGTTGAAAAGTAATCAAACTCACATCATTGTCTGCTATGTTTAAGTCTTAATTGATCTACCTGATAAACCTTGGGTTCTGTCAGGGGCAGTTCATGTATAATGCATTAGGTATTACACTGGCTATATCAGAAAAGCTTCAGGACAAGAAAGAGAAAAACAGCTCTGTCAGTAATATTTACAACTTGAAACACATTTGAAATCTAAAAAGAATGCTTCTTGATTTTAAATCTATCTGCATGTAAACCAGATTTTCAGTTTGATGAAGGTAGCCTCTTAAACTTTGTCTAGAAATAGTCCACACCATTTTATTTTAATGACAGACAATTAATTTTTCTTTGGTTTTGCCCACAAACTACTTGCACTTTTTCTTCTCATTTTAAGTAGACGATGAGTCAGTGTGAGGTGTTCCTGTCAGTCACAGATGCTCAATCCTATTTTCTTTCTCCTTACAAGTTTAAGAGAATGTGTAGTACCCAGGAATGGCAGGCCTAAAGCATCATTTCCAAAAGCACATGAATGATTAGTGTTCCTTGACTCTATTTTAGAAAATAATCCAGGAATTTAGGTGCATTCTCAGGCATTTCAAAAAAATGTTTTTGTTCTTCGTGATGAAATGGACCAGCAGTGTGGACAGTGCCACTGGAGAATTAGACAATATTACCAGGATTATAATGTCAGCTTCCTAATTGTCAATTAATTGTATTATAGTTTGCCTAAAGCAAAAAGTGCTGTGTAGAACATCAGAGCAGAGTTTCCCCCAGTATTTCTGTGGCATGTTGATAAGTAAAAATTTAATTTTCCAGTGCAAATAAGTGTGAAATTAACTACATGTGAAACACTTTTTTTTTACAGCAGAAGTATCTTTATTGGCTACTTTAAAGTTTACTCAGCAATCTGTTTTAAAAGTCACTTTGGTTAGGTGCTTACAGGAAATACAGTGCAGTGGATTAATCCAGTTTGTAGGCTGTTTTCCAAAGAAATGCTTAATAAAAAGAATTTCATGCAATATGCTATTAGAGCTTCATTTACATTAATAAGACTCTGTTCTCAAACTATTAAGCTACCTTCAAGATAAAAAAAAACGAGGGGACTCACTGTACTCTGCATGTACAACCACGGCGATTAGTTTCTGCTGCTCTTGTACCCTTCTGAGCCCAGTGTGTAGGAGAGAAAAAACAATGTTTTTCTCACAGCTGAAGAGAAATCCTGCTGCCATGAAGTTCCCCCCAGGCAAACCAGGAAAATACAAAATGGAAGTCAATAGTTTGGTTTGCTGCGGCTGCCCTGCAGTGCCACCAGGTGCTGCGGGAACGAGCCCAAGGGGTCAGAGAAGGAACAGGGTGAATTCCATGCTGCAAAGTGAGCACGGGAATTCTGTGTGTGTGCACCAAGGTCACATAGCTTGTCCACACAGCAGCCGGGAAGAACCAGGATCGGAAATGATGCTTGCCAGGAAGGTGGCACTTGTGGCTCACCCAAAGGGCTGGGTCAGAAACTGCTTCAGTGAAAATATCACCAGCATGAGAAGAGGGATGGAGCAGCTCTGCTGGGAGCAAAGGCTGGCAGAGCTGGGATGCTTCAGCCTGGAGAGGAGAAGCTCTGGGCTGACCTCAGCGTGGCCTTGCAGGGCCTGAAGGAGCTGCAGGAAAGATGCAGAGAGACAATTGACAAGGGCTGGAGGGCCAGGACAAGGGGGAATGGCTTCCCAGTGCCAGAGGGCAGGGCTGGATGGGATCTTGGGCAGGAATTGTTCCCTGGGAGGGTGGGCAGGCCCTGGCCCAGGGTGCCCAGAGCAGCTGTGGCTGCCCCTGGATCCCTGGCAGTGCCCAAGGCCAGGCTGGACACTGGGGCTGGGAGCAGCCTGGGACAGTGGGAGGTGTCCCTGCCCATGGCAGGGGTGGCACTGGGTGGGCTTTAAGGTTCCATCCAACCCCAATCATTCTGGGTTTCTATTAAATTTTCTTTTTTATGGTGGATACCTCTGAACACCATAGAGAATAAATTGAAGATTAAAATATGTATAAATTAAAAATAATAGACTTTAGATTTTTTAATGTAGAAAAAGTGAAAAGTGCACAAAAGCGTTAAGTAAACTGCGTGGACATTTAAATACTCATTTTGCATGAAGGATTAATATGAGTTTCAGACAGAATTTATTTTCTTGAGCTGTTAATGATCTGCCATTTTACTCCCTAAATTAGTTCTCAAAGGTCAAAATGCGATCAATTATCTAGTAATTTGGATCTCTTAATTGGCTCGGTTGTGCTTGAAAAGCAAAGCTTCCGATTTATTTCTATAGCTTGAAAAAGAAGCAGGAAAAATGTTCAAATTATGTTTAGAATGACGTTATGGATTGATATGCAAAATGAAAATATGTATAGATACATTTTTGGAGTCTTTTCAGTGGCATTTTTAAATTCTTTCCATTACACATTGAGAATTGAGGAATACCAAATGTAGTGTTCTTCCTAAATCATGTTCTGAAGGAAAAAGGGTATTTAAGTAGATTCCCTGAATTTTGGGAGACTTTGGAGGAAAGGAGTAGTGAAAAGCAGAAGAGGAATAGGAATAAATGTGGAGGGGTTTTTGATTAATGCAGCAATTAATTGTCTACAGAAGATCTCCAGTGACTTGAACAGGAATCAGATCAGATTCCACAGTGGTTGTTTACAGCACTCCTGGCCTGAGATGTGGTGGGTGATTTCAGTGAGTAATTAGAAAAAGAAAGCAAGAGTTTCTCTTTGCATTCCCTACTGTCACAGATTTAGTTAAAATTTTGATTAAATAAACAGATTTGAAGTAATTTTGTAGTTAAAAATTACAATAATTCAGTTTACTAAAGTCATAGGGATGTTGGAAGGTTTATATAATGACATATATTTGTATCCAAATTTGCAGTGAAATTTTCATTAGCAGTCTCATCATTTCCAATTCTATTCTTTGTATTTCCATGTGTATTCAGGAGATGCAACATTGAGTTATGTACGTGAATTTATACTATAAATAAAGTTCTTATTCTGTTCTTTCTCTTCAAGGTAAAGAATGTAGAAGAGTTTAAAATCTTTCGATATTTTTATATTTTTTAGTCATAATCAGTCCTCCCTGTAATAGTTCTACTAAAAATTTAAAGATTTTTATTTCATGTTTAAAAAAAACCAGCTTTTGCTATTGAAGGGTTGAGAAACAACTTTTTGGGAACTGGACAAGAATATAAAGAAGTAATCTGTTACATTCAGAGATAGTCACAATATTCATATTTTCTGGAATATGGCATTTAGATTTCTTTCTTTAGTATTTTTACAGGAAAAAGTCTTTGCAAATGTTTGGAAAAACAGGAGCAATTTTTACTCAAAATACTACTTTTGTTGCTACACCTATGGACTGATTTTATTAGTGGGATTGCACTGCTGCTTCTAATGTTGTGCTACTGAAAGTCAAGTTTTTAATATCTCTGTCCCAAAATATGCTTGTATTTCTAAACTGATCTTTTTAGTCCTCATAGTTTTAGGGAATAATCCTTTTTTTCTTTAAACCTACAGCTTTGAGTCTTCCTCAGCCTCTGGCTGGGTTCCATGGGTGCCCCCATGAAGTGAATGTTTCTGCCCCATTATCACATGCCATCTGATTTTATTGGAGTATCAAAGAAATTTTTTTTTCCCCCCTTATGTCAAGATGTTTAGGCAGCAGATGTTCATTCAGCGTTGGTAACTGGAAAATAAGGATTCTTCATTACTTACAAGTTGTTAAGTTTCTGCAGTGTGTAACAAAGTTGTTTGATCACAGAATAGGCTGCTTCGGTGGGAACAGTGGAAAGGTTATATTATTTTTCTCTTTATTTGTCCAACTATTCCATTGGGAGATTATTCAAGTGTGCTGAAAATAGAAAATCATGTTTTCAATTTTTTTTAAGAGCTTCAGGATATTTCCATCACAAAATTGTACCAATTCAGAAAGTGATTACAGAAAGTTTGAAGCTGCACTTTAAACAGTAGTTAGAGTAGACTGATTCTTCCTTATAGCTGATAGAAAAGACACTTTCTAAAAGAATAGCTATCAACATATAAGTTTGTGGAACTAAAAATAAACACTGGAGTAACTTTTTATCCCAAATGTCTGTCACATTCTTTTTACGTTTCCAAAAGCATTATCAGCGATGCTTATAGTGCTGTTAAAGAGCAGCTACAAGGGATTACTTTCAGCACTTAAAAAAAAAAAAATTGCTCTCTAATCCAAGATTTAATATTTTCATGCTTTTTATGGTTAGAAGACAAAATATTTTGTTTAAAGAGACCTGCTTGTTTGATGAATTTTTCCAGAGACTGGTTTAAAAATACTGAAGTCCTGAAAACCCCCTTGACCTCCATCAAGGTTATAAAAGCACCTTTTGATTGCTTGTTGGCAAAGATCACCCTCTGTATTCCTCCATGGATTATTTACATTAATATGTGTCCATGGGAATGTACTTATTTTTAAGATAAAATTTATTGTCAGAAAAGGAGAATCAATATCTTATTGCCATAGTCTGTAGTGTATTTAATTTGCATGTTGGCACATTTACCAAATGCTTTCAAGAATAGCACATCGTATTAATAATTCTGAGAGTCACAAAGGGGATCCAGCTGAAACTGCCTCACAAAATCATACCAAAAAATCATATATTATTGAAGAGAAAAGGACTTAGAGCAATTTTGAATTTTCTTTACATTTAATTGCTTTCTGTATTCAGGGACTTTGCTCAATTCTAAGTTACTAAGTGCAGTATGTTAAATACAAACTTTTAATGACTATTTGTGTTTATTTGCAAGTCTGAATATGCCCTGTGGAAGAGAGGTTTGGCCATTGTTGTGTGCTGAAATTTAATATCTTTTGCTTTCAATCCCTTGTTTTGAACCATCAATCAAGATGGATTGAAAACGCTCTGCTTTGTGTAGTACAAGTTTTCCTCCCCCTTGTTTTGTTTTATGACTCTGCTGTGTTATTTTTCCCTAGGACATCTTTAACCTCAAAGGAAATGCACATTATTTTTTGGAACTGCTGTTCCATTTAAGGGTAGATGAATTATAACTCATGCTAAGTTAGATGTGTATTTGACTTGCACTACAAATCTATTTGTAGAATCACAGAATCCTTGAGGTTGGAAAATGCTTTGGAGATCATCGAGTCCAGGCTGTGCCCGATGCCCACCCTGTCCCCAGCCCAGAGCTCTGAGTGCCACCTCCAGCCCTTCCTGGGACACCTCCAGGGATGGGCACTCCAAACCTCCCTGGGCAGCCCCTGCCAAGGCCTGAGCACCCTTTCCATGGGGAAATTCCTGCTGATGGCCACCCTGAGCCTGCCCTGGCACAGCTTAAGACGATGCCTATCCCTTCACTCTCTATACATGCATTGGAGAGGATTTTAATATTAATCGTGTTGTTATTCTTAAAAGTAGTCCTTTTTTTTAATGCTATTGATGAAAGTATTCCTTTGTAGTTAGTTTCTGGATAATTTTGTATATAAGATACATAAACAAGAATCACTTTTAAGGCACACACCAAAGTCTGGTTTTTTAAGGTATTTCCTCTCAAATACGCTTCTGCATAGATAGATTTTCCTGACAAAACGATCCTCTCAGTTTCCACAGCATGAGGAGGTGAGGGCAGATGTTTGGGAGGTAGAAGCACCATCCTGACCTCAGTGCTGAACCCATGGTCCTTGCAGACAGGGGAACATCCCTGCAAACCCCTGTTCCTGCTGGGAGGGATGAACATCCCTGCAAACCCCTGTTCCTGCTGGGAGGGATGAACATCCCTGCAAACCCCTGTTCCTGCCCAGGGGATGAACATCCCTGCAAACCCCTGTTCCTTCTGGGCTGCTCACATTGCAAAAAGTGCTCCTCAGTGATGGGATCCTGGGGAATGGAGAGAGGACTTCAAATGCAAATTCATCTTCTTGATATGCGGGTAGCAACTTTCATCCTTGGTGGCCATTTCCTGAGAGGAAAGAACAACTGTCAGTGCTGATAGAATCATGTCTTATCTACTAAGGCCACAATCAGGGGCTCCCTGACAACATTTTTCAAGGCCTGAGTGATCTACCTCCATGGAAAATCTTGCAGGTTTGGGAACAAGAGCACAGTTAAACTCAGGTATGGGAGGGGGTTCTAAGATGTTGACAATTGTCTGGGAGAGGAGTAAAGGGAACCTTTAAACTTGAGGCGTGTAGTCCAAATTCTAGCTAAATACAAAATTTGTGGAATTTGTGTATTGATTGTGTCATGAATATTGTAGCCATTTATAAAAATATATGCATTAACTTTTTTTTATTCTATATATATTATTTTTAATTGCCATGCTAAATAAAAGGTTCATAAAGAGTTATTTTAAGGCTTAGAATTTCAATTTTACATAACTTTAGTTTTTAAACATTTCCTTAAAACACTTCTTTTCATATATTCTGGGCAGATCCAGAATTAAGGGTGCATTATCTAAATTATATACTCTCTTTATTTCCATATATAGTGTACCACTAAGTATTAACAGGATTTCTCATAGGTCACAGAAAAAGAATGAAAGCCCTGTGGAATCTGAAATGACAGCTTGTTTAAAATTTTTAAAGCCTTGAACACTTGAAAATATGATGATATAATTATGACAGTGTAATTGCTAACAGGCATAACTATATTATTGTTAAAATTTGAATATATGAAATTAAATAGCTGCAAGATTTAAGATACCAAGTTTTGCAGCATATAATGAGTATAACAGAAGATAACACCAGTGGAAACCCTCAGCTAAATGGAACAGAAATACCTAAAAATTTTCCTAATGGCTTTGCTGTTCCTTCTGATGCTAAACAAATTCTATATTTTCCTGATTTAAACAGAGACAAACTTTTTCACTTTGAGAACACCTCATACATCCCATATTTGCATGTATGGTAGCACAATTGTTTGATATTAAGGTAAGCACAGCATTTAGGATTGACTTGAAAGTGTTCAGCAAGGATAAAAGCTTAGGGAGCTAATTCAGGAAAAATCATACTTATCTGAGCCAATTTTTCTAGCTTGACATTTTATGATTTACTTCTAAGCAGCTCAAAGAGCTTAAGAAACCTCTTCCTTCTGGTTCCTCTGATTTTATGTAATTTTTTTTTTATGTGCTGCTGAATTCTGCCTGAAATTTGTGTAATTAATATTGAAACAAACATTATGGGTATTGACTATGAGAAACCTGAAGATATGAGAGATTAGAAGTGATCATGTACTGCATGGAGCTCTTTAATACGTGCTAATGTTGGTACATCACCCACAGAATGGAAAGATACTGTGCAGTTTTCTGCAAAATAGAGCTGAGACTGTGCAGTAATGTTGAGGATTGCCAGTATTTTGTTAGCTTTAAAAATGGTCCAAGCCAATTACACACCCCAAAATAAAAAATGTCAATCTTTTTACTATTCTCAGTCGGCTGGTACTGGCAGTAAAGGTAGTTAAATTGTGCAGGAGCTTGAGCCCTGGATGAATCCCTTATGAAATCTCTAGGAAGAAAACCATTTAGGTGTAAGAAAAACATCTGAAGCATTAAATGAGCAAGGAGAAATGGGCAGTTTCCCTCCTATATAAGGCTGATACCTGGAAGCCCGGAGCAAGGCTTGGTGCTTGAGTTCAAGCAAGTTGAAATGTAAATGTACACAATCACAATTAGGGGGCATGGCTTCCCAGTGCCAGAGGGCAGGGCTGGATGGGATCTTGGGCAGGAATTGTTCCCTGGGAGGGTGGGCAGGCCCTGGCCCAGGGTGCCCAGAGCAGCTGTGGCTGCCCCTGGATCCCTGGCAGTGCCCGAGGCCAGGCTGGACACTGGGGCTGGGAGCAGCCTGGGACAGTGGGAGGTGTCCCTGCCCATGGCAGGGGTGGCACTGGATGGGCTTTAAGGTCCCTTCCAACACAAATCATTCTGGGATTCTAATAAATAATCTGTTAGATGCATACTTTCATCTTCAATAATTACTTTTTCCCTGTTCATTCTGAAGATGATGCCTCCACTCAAAATCTCCAGGTATTGGAAGCATTGTGGTGGTGCCCAGCAGACCACCCAAAAATTTATATTAATTTTCACAGAATACCTTTTGTCATCCTAGAGTATTGCTGCATAGTACCAGAGTGCTACTTTATATAGAACCTGGCCCATTTTTTTTTTTAAATTTAAAAACTAACAGATGGAAATGTTTGTGTCACCTTTCCAAAGAAATGTGTGGTGTTTGTATGTGGATGGCACAGTTCTCCAGAAGCTTTGCACTGTGTCGTCTGCTCTTTTCCAGAGCTATTTCCAATATCTCAGCTAGAAATACAAGACATGTAAAGATAAGCGTGTACTACTTATCATTGTTCAAGAATGTGCTGAATTTTTGTCCCCAGAAAAAGAAATAAATAAAATGCCAGTTTTCTGGAATCCCATCAGAGAATTTTTTGTAATTATCAGCACTTGAGATTTTAGCTAAAGCTGTACAAATATTACATTAGCATAAAATGTTGTGTTCTTTTGATTGAATATATTATTTGAGAGAAAATATTCCACAGTACTAAAGGTAGGAATAAGAAATTATTACCTGCCAGATGATAAATAGTACTCTGTTGATGAGAAATATTTTTAAAAAATGCTAATTGCTCCATTGAAGTTGACACTTAATCCAGTTAAAAAAATGCCACAAATCCAGCTTGGAAAATTCAGTATATAA
This sequence comes from Dryoscopus gambensis, assembly GCA_013389985.1. NCBI lineage: Eukaryota > Metazoa > Chordata > Aves > Passeriformes > Malaconotidae > Dryoscopus > Dryoscopus gambensis. Next base: position 550,790 of record WEIT01008868.1, read on the forward strand.
GTAATGGGGCTGTTTGAATCGTAGCAATTACTTGTTCAAATTAGTGGTTTCTCCTTTAAAATTTCCCTGTCATATCATATTTTGTCACATCATGTAGTTCCACTCCATCACACGCTCAGAGGCTCCTGGCTGGTGAGCTGCAGGGAGGTGATCAGAGCCCCGCTCTGACTTTGGTGCTCGTGATTGAGAAGAAACCCAAATGCTGCAATGCAAACACCACCTTTTACTGATTGCACAGCTACAGTTTGTAGCTTTTATTCCAGGACCTCTCTGCACAGAACTTCCTTCACCTGACAGCCTCCACATGAATTCCTCTACTTTGCTTTGAGCCTCTGGGGCTGCTGCACAGTGAAAGCCCAGTGGTGCCTGTTTGGGGTCTCTCTCTTGCCATTGTTATTGGGTTTCTGCTGGCATTAAATACAAGTGGGCTTTTCAGGTTTACCAAAGATGAAAGTACCAAACTTCTAACAGTACCACTGATGTCTCTAAGTGTTCAGCTGCTTCTGAAATTAGTGATGCTGTGTCTGTAGGATTGGACCTCTGAGGAATTTTCTGGTTATCTACAAACCTGAGAAACATCTTCCTGCACAAAGCAAATAGGAATCCTTTTATTTGACGCAGTTTCCTTTGCTGATCCAGAGTAGAGAACATTTTACTGGATGCAAAACAGAGGACTTAGCTGTAGTAAAGTGAGTCTTTCTTTTTTTTTGTTCCTAAAAAAGCCCAGAAGGGAAAATATTGATAGGAAACCTCTATTCCCTCCCTTATTCAGACCAATCAAAACTCATATCCTTAGTTATGGAAGTGAAGCCAGCACAGAAACCTTCAGGGTATATCCTGGTGTATGGATAACTGGTCAGAAGTGCTTAGATTTTTTCCTACTCCATATTTTCTTGGTGAATCTGCCTTTTGCAAATTCTTTAGAGAAGAGTCACTATAGAGTAATTTAATATAATCTGGTTTTGTTGCTCCTCCGTTGCAGCTTTTGGGGCTGGAATACAGAAATATAATCCTTTCCATAAGAGATGATTTGTGGCACTGTCTCCATTTGGATGCAGAGAATTTGGAAAAATATATAGGGGTCTGGTGGCTCACAGAACAAATATTTCTGATGCTTTTTTTCCTGCTGTTTTGTAACTCTTGAATTTCTCCACAAGAGTTCTTTCTCTAATAAAGTTAATTAATTACTGGGCTTTAATCTTTCAGGTAGAAAGATCCTCCACGATTCAGTCAGATGAGAAAACTGTGCTCAGCCTCTGAATTTTCTGCCACAGAGAGAATCAGAGAACCAAAGAACCATGCAATGCCTTGGGTAGGCAGAGAGCTTTAACATCATCCAGTGCCACCCCTGCGGTGGGCAGCGACACCTCCCACTGTCCCAGGCTGCTCCATGCCCCGTCCGACCTGGCCTCGGACACTTCCACTTGGAGCACCCTGGGACAGTGGAAGGTGTCCCTGCCTATGGCAGGGGGTGGAACAAGATAATATTAAAGGCCCCTTCAACCCCAAACCCTTTTGACATTCTAGGAGGAAACTGGGCTTTTTCCTTGAACTTGTGTGTGGATTGTTGCTTGTGTTTGTTTTCTTGTTGCTGTTGTTAACTGCAAAACCCTATCTGATTGCCTTATTGAGATAATTATCTTTTTTCATCAATGTTGATAAAGCTCATGATGCAATGATTCCAGAGAAAAAAGAAATTATAATAGATTATGTTCCATAAAAATGGCTGGTGATTTGTGCCATTTACAACAAGAGGAGTAAGGGCTGTGCACTGCCTCTCCACCCTCCCTGTCTCTCTCTCTCTCTCTCTCCCCCCCCCCCCTCCCTGCTCTTTGGGTTGCTAGCTGGGTTTTTTGGTTGCTGGCTAAAGCCTCCTTATGCTGTAACATAGATACAGGCACTTTTGGTGACAAACTTTTAAATAAGAACGTTTACTCTGGTGAAAAAAGCCATGTAAAGGAAACAAAGGCACTGCCCCATGTGTGCTGTATGATGAGCTGCTGTCCTCATTTTTCACTTGGAGCCAATCGTTATGGTACTGAAGTGAACAGTGCCTCATCTATACATATATATCATTTTTCCAAAGGATACTCTAGAGAGGATGAAGATCAATATAAATTCATTTTTTCTGGTAATGGAAAATATTTGAACTGTTCAGCTATCAGGCACAAAGATGACTTCTGGGGGTATCATGCTTGTGTTTTAAGCCACTGTCCTGACAATTCCAAGCGTGTGTAAACCTACAGCTTTTTGTGTGCCTTGACAAGTATTCTGAAGAGACCAGACTCACTTTTTTGAGAAGGTAGAATGAGACATGATTAGCAGAAAAACAATTTTCCTTAAATAGACTGTGTCCTCAGAATTCAAGTGTGTTCTGCTTATTGTGGAGATAACAATGTTTGGAAAAATTATAGCAGTTTAAAATCCCCTGTATGAAGTTCACAATGCTTTCTCACACACTCTCTACAACAAATACTGTGATGGTGCCAGGATAAAACTATATTTGAATATATGAAGAGGACACAGAGGTGCTAAGGTATTGAGTTTGGGAGAATGACGCATCAGCCCTAAAAGAATTGGTTTTAATTACAAACGTGCTCTGCTGGTTGCCTGCAACATTATCTCCTTACTCGTGAGCATTCAGAAACGGACATATTTACACCAAGATATTTGTATTGGGAAGACACTTTCAAGCAACTTAGAAACCTCAAAGTAGGACAGGAAAGAATAATGCAACGTTTAAGTGGAAATGCTGACAAAATCTGAAGTACATTGCCGTGGGTATAGAACAAGTAATTGCTGTGTTATCATTAGGAGGTTTGGACAAGCAGGAAAAAGGAGAAGAGAATAGAGACTGGAATTTGAATTCCTCTGTTAAGCTTAGTGCCTTTTAGAGGAAGAAAACAGTGTATGGCTGTTACAGGCAGTGTAAGTGTACTTTTTTTATATCTTTGGCATATGTGATTTCTGTGCCAAATAGCTTGAGAGAGATGCTAATTTTATCAAAAATGTTCCATTTTGAAGCTGCATCTCATTTAAACCTGAACTCTATTTAGATCCTGTATCTGGTAGGGAAGGGGGGAAATTTATTCATTTTTTAAGTTATAGGAAGAGGGGCTGAGGGAGCTGGGAAAGGGGCTCAGCCTGGAGCAAAGGAGGCTCAGGGGGGCCCTTGTGGCTCTGCACAAGTCCCTGACAGGAGGGGGCAGCCGGGGGGGTCGGGCTCTGCTCCCAGGGAACAGGGACAGGAGGAGAGGGAACGGCCTCAGGCNGGGTTGGGCCCAGGGGGGCCTCGATGGGCTTGGGAGGGCTTTTCCAGCCTCAGTGATTCTGGGATTCTAATTTTGTTTTGTTTTTTTTTTATCTTACAGTTGTTGAGAACTTCAGGTGAGCATTTAAAGGAATTTTTTAGCCTTAAATGGTTATGAATTTACGTCATTACTAATTGATTTTTTTTCTTTTTTTTTCTTTTAATTTTGTAGCCCTTCCTCAGCATTCAAGAAGTTTCTTCTGCAGATGAGTGATATTCTGTGGGATTTCCAAAAGTCTAGTCCATACAGCCCTTCTCTACTTCTCAGTGGCAGTTTAAAAGAGAGAAATATGTTTGTGACAATTTATAAGCTATAGATTACTGAAGATGAAGATTTACTAGTGCCCACTTCAGAAGATCATCATACAGCAGAGAGAGTGACTGGCAACACGTTAAAGTTTCAGCAATATGATTTTTTTTTTTCCTAACACTCTAGTTTGGCTATAAGTATTTCCTAAATTCAACTGCAAGTAACTGGTTAAGGAAAGTCCAGTTTAGAACTTTAGTGGAGAAAACAGTGGAATATTGCACAAAAATATTTTAAATGTCTGGGGAATGTTTTCTGTCTAGATTTTTTTTGTTGGTTTTTTGGTGTTGCTTTTCCTTTTCTTTTTTCCTCCTATTTTAGTTTAACTGAGGAAAATCTCTAGAACGAAGAAAGTAAAACACTCCATTAAATGTGTTATTTTTTTCTTTTTTTTCTCTGCTTCACAATGCTTTGAGTCAGGTTACCATTTCATATTAAACACCTGATCAGTTGAAAGAAAACAAACCCAATTCTTATCTTGAACAAAAGAAGCCTTAAAAATTATTTGAAGAAACACAACCTGCCAAGCTTTGCTTCAGTTGCCTCCATTCAAGAAGGAGGAGCTTGGCCTGAGGGCACTCAGGTCCTCATCCAAGCCAGGCTGGAAAGCATCCCTCATGGTCTCATTATCAGCAACTCTAGGCAGGGAGAGTGCTTATAAGTGAGGGTAAATCAGGGGGACTACTGCAGGAGTGGCCTTAAAACACGCACATTCTCTTTGAAAATTAACACCTTTTCCTAGAAGCTCAGTGAATTTATTTTTCTGTTATTGTTCTACTATAGGAATGTAAGGCTTTATGAGCATTTGATAGATTTCTGTAAGTCTGAAAGGCTTTTTCAGACATTTGAAAGAAATGTTTAGACTGAGAGGGGGACTTGACGGAAGCACAGGAAAATAGGGTCTCAAAGTGTATTTCCTGAAAGAAAAATACGTTTATAAGTATTGACTTACCCTGGGTTTTAGGGCTGTATGTATGTATTTTCCTCAGCGACTCAAAGTGGATAAACCACCTTCAGAAGGACTTTCTGCAACACTTACTAAGAAACAGTATCTTTTTTGGCAGATTAGGGTGGTTTTCACTGGATTCTGCAACAGGTAGAGTCGCTGCCTGGTGAAACCTGGGAATGTAACCCACAGGAGTTGGGAATATTGATATTCTCATCTGAACTGCACCTTGGCTGATCTGGCAGGAGTGTGGCTGTGGAATGTGCTTCACCTTTGTGAGGTGGGAGCAAAACTCAGCAGCAGCCTCTTGTCTAACTGGTGTTTGATGATGCTCCTGGCTTGAGCAGCTCAGGAATTTCACGGTTTCTGGAGCTGAGAGAAAACAGAGTGTAACTGGTCACCTTGCAGCTTAAAAAGCTTTGGCCGGGATATTTGGGTAGAGAGGAAGAAGGGAAGGATCAGAATCACCCATCCACAGCGCTCGCCTGGCTGTGAGATCTGGTTTTGAAGGGGCTGAGCTGATCATTATCAGCAAGCGGGTTTTAATTCTGTCTTCTGCTTCATAGATAAGTTCTAGCTAGTGAGGGGATAAAGATTTAAGTGGAGCTTGGGAAAGCAAATTTAAAAAATCCAAATTCCAAGGGACCATCACCTCATTCAGGGCTGACTCAGTGATGTCAGAACAATCTCCCTGGATTACAGCTGGCTCCCTGTGCCCTTCGCTGAGACCCAGGGTGTGCAAACCTGCTCTGAATTCTGCAACCTGGCACTTGGGGGTTTTGTTCTCAGCGTGGATCCCTAAATACAATTTTGGGGTCTCTTTGAGGAGACTTTCAAATCAGGAGAGGATAACCTGGAAAATAACTGGGTACCTCTCTGAAGAACCATTGATGCCCATGTGCCTTTAAAGAGATGGAAAAGCCAAGAGCTTTCACTGTTTTATCAGAGTATTCACAATTACATTCCATAGGCAATTGAAAATTGTCAAATTTATATAAATCTCCTAATGAATTAATTTCTCCCCAAATATACGCAATTTTTATTACTTTTTCTATGAGTTGATGTGTATATACATATATATATATATATGATGTCTCAGGAGAAAAACCTGTCAGACATTGTATGTGTGGAATTGGTTTAAAAGCCAGCAAATGAGTTCAAGGAAAACAAATTTATGGAAATGAATTAGAGGTAAAAGGATTTAATTGAAGGTTTATTGAAAGTAATTGAAATTAACAAAGGCTATTGCTAGAGATCAGAAGTAATTAAATTAATGGGAAGAAATTGGGTTTAATTGAGATTTAGTTGAGAATTACTAAAATTGAATGAAATTCAGTGAGAAAATTGATAAGCTGTCTGCTGATTTTTAAGATTGATATCAATGATTTTCTATAATGAAAAGCTGTTCTTTAGGAAATTATATAACAAATATATATGAATATAATCATCTTTTTTTTCTTAATGAAAAAATTGATATTTTACTGGCATCACAAATTCTATGAAATATTCAAACGATCTGAACACAAAATATAAGCTTGATAAATAGAGATTCATGAGCTGTACACAGAGAATACAGAAATGTTCCATGATTTTTCAATTTCTGTTGTAATTGCTGCTGAAAGAAATGAAGTATTGCTAGATAAAGAACTTCCAGAGTAGTAATAATTCTCAGTATCATCTTTTAAACAAAATAATCCATCATACTTATGATATGATATTTTCCAGTGGTATTACTTGTAAAGGCTATAAATTGTTTCAAAGTGACCCTAGTTTTAGATGGCAAATAGGAATACACATCAGTAATTTTTGTTATTTTAGAATACAATTATATAGATTCTGAAAAATATGGTTTTTTTTACTTGGTAACTGAGGTTCTGAAAGGGGAAGAGAGCTTATTGCTACCTTCTTTATGGGAACCTATATCCAAAAATAGAGGAGATTTGGGATAGCAAAGGATAAATAAAAGAAATGTAAGAAAAAAATCCTTGCTGTTCCTGATTCAACATGTTGGCTTTCTCTAGTCCCTGTGTAAGAGGTGATAGTCCTTGGAATGATTTAATATATTAAAAAATAAAATACCTGAAACTGGAAGCTCAGCCTCAGGCATGTGTTGCATATGAAAAGTGTCCAGGTATTTAGAGTTATGTTTTCTATTTCTAGTTTCAAAAAACCACATATTTGGAAAAGCAGAAACTACAGCAGTACAAAAGTTGCCCTGGTGCTGATCTTGAAGAGGATGCTTAGCCTCTCTCTTGATTTTGTGGTAATAAGTCTTATTTTATTTAAAATAGTACGTTTCCACCTTCTGTGCATTTAATAATTTGCCCATTTAAAATATTTTCAGCAAATAGTCACTGGTAATGCTCCCAGCAAAAGAGACAGACATCAAAAAAACCTTTGGGGGAGGCAGTTGGAGAAAAGGATTGTAAATCTGCTTATATAAATTGGATTTTCCTAAGTTCTCAAAATTAAGGTAACTGTGCACATTTCAGAATAAAATACAGTTCAAATTTTCAAAAATACTCCTTTTCTTTCAGATATCTTAATGTATACATGTATAATACATATACAAAGTTATGTAAAATATCTCCAACATAAATAAAAGCTGGAGCTTGCAGGGATTTAATTTTTTTCAGTAGGGTTTTAATTTCCTCTTGCACCTTGGAGAATATAAAAGAGCATGTGGGGAAGTATTGTCATGTCTGTCATTCACATGTTTTAACATAAGAAAAAGCATTAGACCAATTGATTTTTTCCTTGCTTTTTTTCTTGTTGTTATTTATAAATCTACAGATTTGAAAATATTTTTTAAATTTAACATTCATCCAAATTGTATTAATTTTGTAAAGAGGCTTTTCCAGTCTAACTGGTGTGCTGATTCCCTGGTTGTTTTTATTTATCCAGAGGTGAGACATCATGAAAGGAGCATTAAGCTGCTCTGGAAGGGTCCATCTGACGTCAGGCAATCAGAAACATTCTGCAGAAACTGTGGGCTCACAGTTGCTGTCAGTGGTGGGTGATTTGACGCCTTTTCTGTAGGAGATTTGAATGTGAAGAGCTCAGGCAGTTATCAGGGTATCTAACCATACAAGCTGCTGTGGTCTGGGGTTTTTTTGGCCTGGTTAGGTGCCAAGAGCTTTGTCATGTTTGGCTACAGGAGTGGAATGGCAGGTTCAGGGCTCTGCATTTCATTTCTCCTGTGAGGCACAGGCCTTTCTCATTTTGGGGCATTATTTGTTCCTAGGACATCTATGAAGTTCTGCTTCCCTGACTGCAGCAGTCCTTGCCCCTCCTTCAAACTCTATTTTGCTGAATGATCCTAAAAGGTCTCTCTGGGCTTTCCTCCTTCTCGGTGTTGTTCACATTAGACCACATTAGATGCTTCCTTGCTGTTTCCTTTATCAGCTTCTCTCTGCTACCTCTAATTCAGATATGAACCTTCAGGAAAAAAAAGTGCAGTTAATTTTCTCTAGCCTGAATATGACTTTTTTTTTTTTGAAAGAAATTAATCAGAATCCTACTGTGACTCT
>WEIT01008868.1:559082-614441 GCA_013389985.1 Dryoscopus gambensis
AGAAATGGAATGTACAACACAAGAAAGCAACTAGATAAATAACAGGCGTTATTTATACAAAGTGTGAGAATCTCTGATTCTCTGACTCCAAGATATGTAAACAATTAGAAGGCTGAGAGAACAGTGCGACACATCACCACTTCCTTTAAACTTTGCCATGTGAAATTGCTGCACATTTTTGGAATAATTACAATTCAGCTATGGCTTGACTTTCCATTCACTGATAGAAAGTGATCCAGGTCCTTATTTTCCAGCAAAACTTTACCTTAATCTCTGCTGATGACAACATTTCCGTTCTTATTTTAGCTGTGAAGGGTTTGAAAATAATTCATCCCTTTTAAAAATGATAAATAAGGATATTTGCACAAATCAAAATGGGGATGAGTTAGATGGGAACTACAAGCCCTGCGCTCGCTGCACCTCACATCTTACACGTGTATCTTGTTTAAAGGCAAGCAAAGCACTTGAATGTGAATTCAGGCACAGGCTGTGCTATTACTGTTGGTTTGATCAGCCATTTCTAGAGGTGCTGCTTCCTCTGTCATGTTCAGAGATTACATTTGGAAATTTGTTTGATTCTAAAGCTCATAAATGAGTAAATGTTTATATTTTTGAATTAACTGAACAGTGAGAATTTCATGGATGATAAGAGTGGATTTAGAGCTACAGTTCAGAGCCTACAATCAGCTAAAAAGTTTTGAAGTAGGAGGCTATAGGAGGCTTTTCTCAGATTTTGTGCAATTTAAATCCAATTCTCAGTGAGTTACATGAGTTATACATGTAGGGTAACCCTAAGCAAACAATTGTTAGAGATTAATTGTCATATCTAAGCTCTATACTTTCATTTTGTGTGGTTCATAGAAAGCAAACCAATAATCACCATCCCTTTAGTAGCACAGGCTGCAGTGCCCTGTATCCATCTCACTTCATTGTGTATACACATTAGGTTATGTATAAAAGTTTTAATTCTTACAGCACTGCACTTTCTTTCTCACTTTGCATACTTTGCCCTGTGTACGTTCACGTTGATCGTTGCATGTCCTTACTGTGAATTTCCCCCGTGTGAGGTACTGAATCCTCTCCTATTCCAAAATTCAGCACATTATTTTAAATGGCTGGGATAACTATTTGTAACTTCCAGCTCTGGTGTGGGCAGCTGTGTTTCCTCTTCAGTTTTTAGTTCATCAGAACAACCACAGATCTTTTCCAGATGTGTATCACATATCACTAACAAATACAAGGTCAACCAACACATGAACTCCTAATCTTGCAGCAGGCCCTGGGCTAACAGATCTTATGGCTTGTATGCTTTGATCCTCCATCTTTATTTCCTGTCAGGATGATTTTTTAACATTTTTTAATGTCCCTCTTTTTCTACTCTCTGGCCCCTCTCAGCACAAATATGTTTGATATTTTATGAGCTCCTTGAAGAGTGGGCTGTGCTTTTTGGTACAGGTTACGGAGAAGGGGAGTATCTGCTTTGGGTAAAATTGGGAATCGCTTTTAACTTTTACAAGTACTAAAATAGGAATAAGTTTTTCTGTAGTGGTTTGTTTGGTTTGGTTTAGTTTTTTTTTAAATCAATATCCTCTTAAAGACCAGTATTATCAGAGAATAGTAGAAGGTGGCATGTTCATAGGTTGGTAATAGGATGAGTAATTTTTCAAATTTTGTTATATGGACTGAAATCCAACAGCGATAAAATCATATCTGGATGGCTGTTTAATTTTTAGGACATATCAAGCTCTTAAGCTGTTTCTTAGAGAGAAATAATTACTGTACAAAAATCCCTTCCATCACACTGCACCCTGACGCAATTTCTGTGGCAACTGAAAACCAGAACTGGTGAGGAAAGTGAAAGCATTTTTCTACCTCTTGAGCTGCTTCTGAGGGTCTTGCATCCTCACAGCAGAAGGGGAGCTGGAGCTGCTCTTAAGTAGCTGAAAACTTACAGGAATTTTTTTAAGAATGTAATTGGCAGTTGCAAACACCAGATTGATTTGGAACAATTCAAACCAACAAAACCTGCCATTCTGAATTTATGAAGTCTGTGTCAAAATGATTGTGATGTATTTACTCTTGTTTCATAATTCTGTTACATCTGCTTGATTAAACATTTAAGCAATTGAAAAAAGGTAAATAGTTATTGAGCCTAAGAAATGCACACAGGAAAAATCAGCTGACCTTCAGTTCCAACACTTCAGCTTCTCTTGACATTTCCTTTATTTTGAGCACCTGCCCTAGCAAACACATTTCTAAGTAATTTCAAAAGCTGTTCAACATTTAGTCAGGCAAAATGAAGTTAACAATGGAATGACTGCTTGGGAAATGAAAATTATTTGGGTTAGAAGAGACCAAACACACTGAATGAACAGGAAGAATGGCAGAGCTTAACTTAGCACATGCCCACTGTATTTCATCTTTTATGAAAACTTATGAGTAGATACTTTATTTAGAGTGCAGTCCTGCAGTGGAATGCATAGAATACCCAGGAAATAAATCATTTTATAGGGTGGTGTGAGGGGAAAAGATTATGTGGTGTCTTCTAGAATATGCATTGTAGTTCAGCAGAATGTCTAGAGAAGGAATTAAAAAAAAAAAAATGTATCATATGGTGGTATGTTTCATACTGTAATTAACTTTATTAACCCCAAGGCAACAGGTAATTACCTGCTCTGTAAGTCAGATCAGTCAATGTCCAGATAACCAGTGAAATATCCTTGGTTATTTTTCAGAAATATGTTGCACAGCCTGTATTTTGTCTTGCAAAACAGGCAAGAAAGGAGCTTTTTTTTTCCAAAGAAATATTTATTGCTGCTGCTTTGAAAAGGTAGGGATTCAAAGGTAGGGATTCCATTCAAATCACTCTAGATTTAAATTTTTTTGGTAAGGGGTAGTGAAATAGTCCATGAGCTTTCTGCTTGTCTTAAAGCAAGATAAATAACAATGGGGTTTATGGTGCACAAGTTTTTGGAAAGGACTTTATGGCAAGTGCTGTGAAGAACTCCACCTTACCTCACGTGCCTGAAGTTTATAATGGACTCTATTCCCTTCCTTGTTCCACTGAGCTTCCAGCTGAGCAGCTGATTGTAGAAATACTGGATTTTTGTTAGTCTGAAGGTGATGCCCAGACAGAAGTGGCAGAATCTGAACTTCAGGAATTCAAAGTTTGTAAGTTGTAGCCACCTACCTAAAACTGCGCCTGCAAAGATCAGACACATCAAACAATTAGCAGGTCAACTTTATATATAGAATAACAATGCATATTACTACATGCTAGCACTGAGAGTTATGTAGGTTGGGGAATTTAACAATAACTTTATCTCAGAGGACACTCTCCATACAGACTTTGACATCATTAATAACCCTGCATTAGATAAAATACAGATACAAAGTGAACCATGAACTAAAAATATGAAACAAGAGATGAACTTGAGCTATTACTGTCCTCCTGGCTGTATCAGAGCTTATCACAGGCCAGTGAAACACAGAATAGAACAAAATCCTCCGTGATCTTTTAGTAATACACCCTTGGAAGCCCTAATGCCATTGACGTCAATGTCAGAAAAGTTTGGAATCTGGTGCTTGTTATCTTCCACAGGATAGCAGGTGTTCAATCAAAATTGTTAATGTATTTTCTGTGGATCTCATATACTTTAAAAGCAAGTAATTAGAATTATCCACAGATACTTTGTAACTATGAATAATTCATTTCCTGTGCATCAATAAAATAATTATTGCATATTATCATTCTTAGCTTTCTACTTCAATAAAATTGCTCACATCATGTCACTGTCATAGTAATGTGCCTTTTTATTTTTCGTATTAATGAAAATTACCAGTAGAATGAGGAAAATTGTAATAAGATTTTATGTCACCTATAAGCCTTTTCCACTATATTGCACTGAAATTAGACAATATCTGGATTCTGGTTGATTGTAGATGGATATTCTTGCCCACCTTAGACACTTTTAATGCTTCCTTTCTGAAATGATTGTTAAGTGTTTTAGAGCTCTTTCTTTAGCTTAACTAACTCAATTACCAACTTACTTTGTAAAATTCAGACAATACCTTTGTACTTCTAAAGCACTTTTTCTAATCTTCCTTTATTTGTTTAGAAATTTACTAGTCTTGATCCAGAATAATTTCACACATGAGGAATATATTATCTTCTTTAAAACATATATATATATTACAGTAAGCAATCACTTAAATCTGTGCTGGCTTAAGATCAACTTCTATATGAATTTATTTTTAATGACTTATCTTCCAGACTATATGTAATGCTCATTAGAAATTTTTATTTCAGCTGAAATTTATTATTTTTAAAAAAACTCTGAAATAACAGAGCAAATATTTTGGGGTGAAAAAACCAGAAAAGTATCAACTGAATAAAGCGAACAGATTGAAATAAATTCTTTGTTGGAATATTTAAAACTATATTGCCTATTGAATATTTAGATTTTTTTAAAAAAACTGTGCACTGCTTTGTTGAGAATTTTTGTCCTTTTCACTATTGAAATTCCTACAGCATTGTGGCTTTTTACTGCTTTTACAAGGTTTAAAAGAATAATTTCAGGCTTGTGTAGTACTAGGCATGGAGGTTACAATGGATTCCATGATATGGAACAATCAGAGGCTTGGAGAGATTGGAGCCAGGTGCTGTAGGCATGGTTATCTGGATTTTACAAAACCTAGCAAGGCTTTCCTGGCCATGTTCTGATTGAAAAAGGACTTGGCCAGCCCAAGCTGCCTTATCTCCATCACATCCCATGGCAGGTGATGCCTTAGGTTTTAACTTTTATATTTTTTCAAATCCTGTATTGCCTAGTGTGTAGCTCTGAAGTCTCTTGTGGCTCGTGAGCTGCTCTCCCAGGCCAGACAGACACAACAAAGCTGCTCTGAGCTTGCTGTCCAAGGACAACCCAGACTGTCCCAGGGCCAAAGGTGTGAGCTGGGGCTGCGAGAGAGGTGGAGAAACTGAAGAAAGATAAAGTTTTAATTGGTGAATTTATGCCGATATGCAAATGGACCAAACCTATAACAGCGTGAAGTACTCGTGACCTGCTGTCTCTTGGGGTCCACTTCAGAAGTAGCCTCTGGCTCCCCAGGGTGTGCCTTTGAAGGCCTTTCCAAAAAATCCCTGCCTTTATTCCCTTACTCCTGTCTGGGCTCTGTTTCCAGGTGGCTGGAGAAGGCATCACAGGAGCTGAGGAGGTGGCCACAACACTGATGGAAAAGTCGTGGTGTGGGCTTGGAGTTGGCAAGAGCAGCATGGGGGCCTTCAGTGGGGGAGCTTCCTGGTGGGAATAAACAGAGCAGACACAATTTTAGGGAGAGGTGGAATTGGGCCAACCCAACCTGGGGTCATCTTCTTCAAAGAAAGGGCTTAGCCCATTGATTTTTAGTTTTTACTTATCCTGTTATTCCTCTTGATTGCTAATTTTTCTTTGATACTCTCTGAGCATTTAAAAAAGGGGGCTGAACCTGAGTCTTTCTTATTGAAAGCTCAGAGCTTTTCCCATTAAGATTAAATTACGAGCACAAATCATTGCAGAGTCAGGTACGAAGGTGAAGGGATCCTGTGCAATTTTGGGCCAGGACAGCATCCTAAGCCTAGACTGCAGTTCCATTTGCTACTTTCTTTTCAGTTTTCCAAACAATACCAAAATTCTGACATGTCAGGGATAGTTTCATGTTTAGCTTGAGCTGAATTTTGAATGAATGGTATGACATAAAAAAAAAAAAAAAAAAACAACCAAAAAACTGCTTTCTTGAAAATTATTTAGGTATAGCAAACTATAGATGAAAATAAATCCAAATACACTGTATTTCCTAGGGAAAAAAAAAAAATCCAGCATTTCTCATAGCCCTTCTTCTCTTCGGTCTTTCCTGCTTTTCTTTTCCAGACTGCATAGATAATTATAGATTAAGCATATATTCATCAAGCAGCAGCTGACCAGGCTGCTCTAAAAGGGGAGTGTCATGGTCACTGAAATATGCATTAACATCTTCGGGGTAGGACAGGAGAGAGGGAGAGAAATAATGTGCATTTGAATAAAACTGTAACTTGAGGCTACAATTATCTATACCAGCAGCAAGCTGATGTTCTTTTATTTTCTGTATTAGAATATTTCTTTTTTGCCTTCAACATTGTTTTACTGATTTTTATAAACCAAGCAAAAAATGTATTCTGCTTATAAGAGAAAATGTGCTCTATTTTATAAAAGACTGTAGAAAAATTTTTTATTTCTACGATTCACAAGCTCTGGTTTTCATAAAACTTCTGTCATTGGTCTGAACTTTAACCTTTTTTCCCCCCAACTTTTGCTTAATTTAAAGGGTAAGTGCAATGAAATTAATTTTTTTAACTTATTATATGCCATTATGTAACATATTCCAAGTACTTTAAATAATTTCCTTAGAATGTGAAACAGAACTTAAATTAGCTAATCAGCACAAAAATGCAGGCTGTAAACAAAGATCAAAAACTGCCCCAAATTAGGCAGGCAACCTTAAGAACTGAAAAAAAATTAAAATAATTGTTCTGTGACAAGCTCAGGGGTTTAGACTTAGCAGAATATTAAGTAAAATCATTTATTTTTCCTATTACTGCAAGGTGAATGAACCTTTTGTTTGCAATCTATAATTTTAAAATAATTTTTTATATTAGGAAATGTAAATATTCAACTTAATTATGTGGTGTGCACTAAATGCCTTATGCCTTATCTATAAGCTCTGCACACATGTACTGCCTTCTGTTGTTTACTATTGTCTTAACTTCTAATTTGTTGTCAGGAAAATATCTTCCTTTTACATCCTTCTGTTTGCTGAAACCTGGAACTCAGTTCTCAGCTCGTGCCTGTTTGAAGCACAAAGATACATTTGTGCTGTGTGTTAACATCCAACTTAATGTGGAAATAATCTTAACAAAGTATTATGGAAAATGCTAAGGGTGGGATAAAAAATGCTGTATTCATGTTAAAGAATATCACTGCCCGGTGGTTCTTTCTTTTCTCAGTTCTGTTCTGTGGAGCCACATGTTTTGCACTCAAATATATGTCAAAATTGATTAATTCTGAATTCTACTGCTACTTAAACATCTTTCCAGGCATGACCACATCAGTGCAATCAGTGACAGTGATGTCAATGTAAGTGAATCCTTTTAAAATACATTTCCATTTAGCATTGATAAAATCACATGATCAGAATATTAAATAGTCTGTGAAATGAGGGGTGTGTATTGATCTTCTCCAATTGAGCATTCCAGTATGATTAGAATTGCCCAGTTATTTAACTTCATGATAGGATTCATTCCTTTGAGCTCTTCTTGCTTGCCATAGCCACAGAATCCCAGAGTAGTTTGGGTTGGAAGGGACCTTAAAGCCCATCCAGTGCCACCCCTGCCATGGGCAGGGACACCTCCCACTGTCCCAGGCTGCTCCCAGCCCCAGTGTCCAGCCTGGCCTTGGGCACTGCCAGGGATCCAGGGGCAGCCCCAGCTGCTCTGGGCACCCTGGGCCAGGGCCTGCCCACCCTCCCAGGGAACAATTCCTGCCCAAGATCCCATCCAGCCCTGCCCTCTGGCACTGGGAAGCCATTCCCTGGGTCCTGGCCCTCCAGCCCTTGTCAGTTGTCTCTCTGCATCTTTCCTGCAGCTCCTTCAGGCCCTGCAAGGCCACGCTGAGGTCAGCCCAGAGCTTCTCCTCTCCAGGCTGAAGCATCCCAGCTCTGCCAGCCTTTGCTCCCAGCAGAGCTGCTCCATCCCTCTGCTCATGCTGGTGCCTCCTCTGGGCTCTGTGCAGCAGCTCCCGGCCCTCCCTGTGCTGGCCCAGGGCTGGGGCAGCTCTGCAGGTGGGGGCTCAGCTGGGCAGTGACGGTGCCTGCTCTGCCTCTGGAGCTCGGCACAGCTCAGGCTCTTCCCGCTCCAAGAATCCACACACCTTGTCCTGTTATTTAGATTCTGTTAGAGCAGGACAATTCCATCAGCCCTGGAGACAGCACAGAGTATGGAGGAGGGTCAGTTCTCTTTTTAGGTGTTTGCATTTGTTATCCAGCCTTGTATGATCAGCATTAGGAAAGGAGTGTTTTCCTAAGTTAGACTGGGATGAACCTGGGGAGCCTTTCAACCTTTTTCTGCTGGAACCTGTTAAAGAATTTGCTTCACTGGCCTTGCAGAGCTTTGAATATTAGCAGCCCCTTTGCCTTGTATCTTGTCTGTTTTAATTTAAAAAATATGGTGGAGGATTCTTCGTCTTGCT
This sequence comes from Dryoscopus gambensis, assembly GCA_013389985.1. NCBI lineage: Eukaryota > Metazoa > Chordata > Aves > Passeriformes > Malaconotidae > Dryoscopus > Dryoscopus gambensis. The sequence goes on from WEIT01008868.1 coordinate 567,344, forward strand.
TAAATAGTTTTGTGGATTCGGTAAAAGCAGTGTCCAGGTGAGGGAGAATGGCTGGTGATCAGGTGCCCTGGATTTGCTCTGATGAAACAATGAAACTAAGCGAAGAAATTGTATATGCTGTAATGTTCATTCAAACAGAAAGAAATTGAAAAACGGCTGCACCTGGGGAAAAAGATTTGGAAAGACACCTGGATATGTTCCAAACGTGTGCTTTCCTAATAATTAGCACATCATACACCTAGTTAGCATCTCATAAATAACCATAAAGTAGTCATTTAATGAATCACTTTACTTTGTGCTGTCAGAGGTTACAAAAAAAGCAAAATACTTTGTTTATTTTAAGAACAAGGTGCGACTCTTCTTTCAGCATCATTTAAAAAACTGCAGTAGGAAAAGTGGTGTCACCTTATAGAGCAGCTGGGGTATTTTTAAGCTACAGAGCATGAGTTATGTGCCATCAACTGCATCAGTGGCATCAGGGCACTGCTGTTGCTGTCCCATGGGTGTCCCAGGCTCAGGGGCATGGTGGAACCCCACACTTAAAGAATCACCTCCTTCCTGAAGATAAGAAACCCCAGAGCTCTGTTTGGAAAGCCAGACTTTGATCTTTTCAGGATTCTGTTCCCAGGGAGAGTGGATTCCCTCAGCAGAAAGCGGTAGGGCCCTAGTGGCAGGAGGGTTGCAGGAAAGCTGGTCAATATTCAAGATAACATCCTCCAAGCTAGAAACAATCTAGACAAAGAAGAGGACCCCCAGCTAGGAGGCCTGCAGGGATGAACACGCTGCTCCTGGCAAAATTCAAACATGAAAAGGGAATAGATGATAGATAGAAGCAAAGACAGGTATTCTTGGGAGGAATATAGAGAGGCTGAGCATGAAGGGGTGGGGTTAGGAAAGCCAGAGCCCACTTGGGGTCAAACCTGGTGAGAGTTGTCAAAGGCTACAAGAAGAGCTTTCATAAATACATCAGGAGCCAAAAGAATATGAGGGAAAACCTGAGCCTGCTGCTGATCTGGGGCAGGGCCTAGGGGCATGGGGTGTGGAGAAGGCTGAGGTACCAAATATCTCCTTCGTCTCAGTCTTTATAGCAAGGCTGGCTGCAGAAACCCAAGGAGTCTTTCTTGTTGTGGAATGGGACCAAGGAAACGTTTAAACTAGACATACAAAAGTCCCTGGGCCCTGATGGGTTCATGCATGAGGCCGCTGCCTGATTTCTCTGAGGCCTCTCTCCGTAACCTTGGGATGGCCATGGAGCTTGGGAGAGGTGCCTGAGGGCTGAGGAAAGCAAATGTCCTTCTCTGTTCCAAAAGGGCAGGAAGGAGGACCCGGGGAGCTACAGCCAGTCATCCTGGCCATTGCAACCATCCAGGGTGGAGCACCCAAAGTGCCTTTCGTGAGGAACTTTCCTGTTTATTCTTGTTTTTGTATTTTTAATGTGTAAAAAGATGCACTTCTGGGGGAATTTCTTCAATAGGAAAGAGTGTTCAAAGTCTGGCTTCTAAATAAAGGCTTTGAAAATTAAAAGTGGCCTGATTTTTAAGCCCTTGGCCTTGGTGGTGGTTATATAAGGTACTGTGAACAACTGGAAACTCAATTTTCAGAGAAATCCAAGCACTCCTTCACAAATCCAGGCCAAATTAAGGCTTAAAACTTTTAGGTAGGAACTGTTTTGTTCTATTGCTCTGCTGTATTTGTACAGACTAAAAGCCCTAAATGATGCATAACTTGAATTTTTCATTGGAATTAACGATTACATTCCCAGAGAAATATCAGAGTTGGTAGTCAGCTCTGCAAATTCCTTATTTTTTTCCTTTCCTTCATAAGGAGGCAAAATGTACCACTGATGCAGTCAACCAGAAGGAAAAAGTGACGTAGAAATTTAAGCAAAATATTATATTTTCCTTTTCTTCTATTCAGAATTAATGATAATGTCTGTGATTAGTCTGTCACACTAAATACGAATAATTAAATACAACAAAGGCCTCTGTATTTAGAATTAATTAAAAAATAGTTAAATAGAGCACATCACTAAGGAGCTTTTTTTGTTTGCCTAAAGTTAAGTAAATATGCTCAGTGTAGTAGGATCCAGGTACACAAACACTGGGAAGAGAAGCAAAAAGGAAGGTTTGGAAGGTGGAGTCTGTATTGGCACTCAGGACTGGCTGCAAGTCAGGCTGGCTATTAGAGGTGGGAGTGGTGGTGACCTGTGTAAATCTGATTTTGAAGCTAATTTGTTTACTAAAGTCTCTTACATGAGGCTGATCCCATTTTTATCTTCTGGTTTTGGCCTCTTCAGTACCTCCATAGATTTTTTTTTTCCCTATTACACAAACAGGTGATGACACTTTTTCATGTCCTAATACTTTATTGGAACCCAAGGCTTCAGTTTAAATGCTGAACATAATAATAGTCTTTCTTATCTAACGACAGATAAAAATTGATGAAATTCTGAAGTGATTCAGCTGGTGCCATGAAATTAATTGTGTTTGTTGGGGCCATAGAGTAGGGGGAAATAACAACCAACACATAAAAATCTGTTACAGAAACTTTTGAATAAATAAACTGAAAAGTATCCTTAGCGAGCCTTTGACATCCATCAGCCTTCTTTACATGGTAAGCACCAATAAATGTCTGTGGAAAGAAAAACTCAGAATTATCTAATGTAGTGAGTACAGGGAAGGTATTTTTGGATTTCTTAATGTAGCTTTCCATTCTGCAGTGCATCATTAGGTGTTATCAACAGCAAGGAAAACTGCCAATCATCTTAACAACTAACTGCTTTTAAAAAGCCATCTAGTGACTTTAATTATGATTAAGTATTTATGAAATTAAGTAACACCGAATACACAAGTTCCATCTGGTAATGATCAAGGTGTTTATTTTCTCCATATTGTTAGGCTTTGCTTTTGCAGAGCACTCGGAGCATATGAACACTTCTGAAGTTAGGAGAAGCCACTTACATAACCGACATATTTTAATTACCTTGAAAAATGAACTCCTGAAGACCTCCAAGCCCCCTTTGTTACTCCACTAAGCAGCTGCACTCTTTACCTCTCATATTTATTCAGTGTTCTTTCTGTGATTTACTTTCTCTCAAAATTGTTCCCTGGGAGGGTGGGCAGGCCCTGGCACAGGGTGCCCAGAGCAGCTGGGGCTGCCCCTGGATCCCTGGCAGTGCCCAAGGCCAGGCTGGACACTGGGGCTGGGAGCAGCCTGGGACAGTGGGAGGTGTCCCTGCCCATGGCAGGGGTGGCACTGGGTGGGCTTTAAGGTCCCTTTCAACTCAAACCATTCTGTGTTTCTGGTTTTTTGTTTGTTGTTGTTTTCGTTTTGGTTTGTTTTATTATCAACTGGTTTATTATTTTACAGTCTGAAATAATTGAAATAGTAAAACTGAGTGAAAGAGCCCTACAGTGTTCCATAGCCTGGGAAGTAGAGTTTGGGATAACACGTCCAACATCCTTCTCTAAAAAAGTTTGAGCAGGGACTTTCTTTCCCATTCTACTTCAACTCATCTAAGAGCTTTACCCCAATAGTATTAAGTAATTATTCCTCTCATTTTATGCTTTTAATTAACAGAAAATAAAAACGAATAATAAACTTAAATGAAGACACTTTGGGCAGATGAACCTGGGAAGTCTGCAAGAATTTTTCCATCAGTACTAGGTGAGGGGTTTTTTATTCATTTACAAACTGTTAGGACACCTTCTGAGCTGGCATTTCTAAATCTAAATATTGCAACATTTTGGAAAATTTGAGGGTCTGTCAGGACTGAAGGAATATTGCCCAAACCTGTAGGTACTAGATGAATATAGGTGGAAAATAGCTGAAAAAACTGTGTGACAGATAATACCCTGCTAGGTCCCTGTGGAATTTAGAGACTTAACTACCGTACAGCTTTGTAATCAATGAGAGTAATCAACTGTTAACATGTCTTGCAGCTAAGAGCTCGGTAACATTTGTTAGGTACTGAAGTATCTTTGCGAATCTGGCTCTCCATCCTTCTGGCATATGGAATCCTCCTCCTCTCCGTGGATGGTGCTGTTGCTTTTGGCAGCACGGGAAGCACTGCCCTTTTTACTATTATTCCTCCTCCCCGTGCAGGAGCTCCTGTTTATGGTGCTGTAACCCTCTGCTCCCTGGCAGTCGGAGCGCAGAGCACCGCGCGTTGGAGCGCATCCATCTCTTGTCTGGAGCCATTGCTTCTCGCTGTCTGTTCTGGCTCCTCCCCTGCACACTTCCATCTTCCAGGGTGCCCACTGGGCACCATGTCTCTGTTTGGAAGCACTGAACTACTCTTAATTTTTTGTTGTTTTACTTTTCTTACTTGGCTCTGAAGATATTCTGCTGATACACTATCGTAACTCTGGGAGGATGGGAGCAAAAAACTAAATCAATTATGCTTACCTTAATTACCCTTATTATCCTTACCTAAATTTTTTGTTTGGTTCACTGCACATACATACACACAAAAGAAAACCAACCTACTAGTCCTCATTTTGTTCTAAGAAATTCATTGATCTGACTTAGCCATCAGAGTTTTGGGGTGTTGGAATTTTATATAGGCAGTCAACAATCTAACATAAAATTTCCTTAGGCCTCACCTTTACAGACCAAATTAGAAAATGAAAAAAGAACTCAAACTTAATTTATAAATTTAATATTCCAAATTACATAGGCAATTCCACAGTTAGGCAACATGCCTTAGTGCAGTTATATGCGTTTTCATTTTCAGAAGACTCTTCAATACATATTTATAAAGAAGTAAGATTTCTGTGAATGTATTTTTGTGCTTGTGCTCTTTCCTGGGCACTTTATCACCCTCTCAAATTTTATTTTATTTTTTTCGGATTAACTCTAATGTTTAAATTAACGCTGCATTTGGCTAACAATTACCCTGATGTTTAAAATTTTTATTTGAAGAACTCTCCCAAAAGGGAGCATATGCCAAATTGTGTGTTGGTAATTAAAAACATGCATTTCCATCATTCAGTAACCAGACAAGCCTAGTGTGCTTATTTCCTTGCACTTGCCAGGCAAGAGAGCTTATATTATCTCGTTAAAACATCCAACTTCTGTGGCAGTAACAAACTAAACTGAAAAGAACACCAAGTGCTGCTTCTTTGCAATGAATAGCAGCTGAAGACCTCAGTAATATACATATTTGTGTTTTCGAGTAAATAACCCAAGCTGCCGAGTGTAATAGAATGATTTTACAACAAGCCTTGGCTCTGAAACAAATGGACTAGAGAAATAGAAGGTAGATTTTAAACGTTATTTGTCTCTCTGTAAATTATGCATTTGTATTTTAAATGACTTTAAGCTTTAAATAATTAAATAAACAGTAGGTTAAAGCCACTCATTTACGTGTCATAAGACTACTCAGTGTTAAATGAGATTAAACGAGTCTTTCCTTTTTGGTTAATAGTTGAATTATTAATTGTGCTTGTATGCCTCTATAGGGATTATTTGGAGAACAGAACTTAGACTGTGTTATCCTAAGGAATACCGAGTGTCTGTTTTTAATTCACTGCAGAATTAACCGTACTGGGGTCTGAGGAAAAAGCTGCTGGCCACCAGCCAACAGCAATTGCCACAAGTCAAAAGAGCTGCAGGCAGCAGGTCAAATTTAAAAAGTACAGAATGCTAAAGCTCAATTATTTAAATCAAAAAACCTAGTGTGGATGATCAAATAAGCAGTTGAAAGTATTTGATTGGGAGCACATGGAAACCATCTGTTCCTCTTAAAGCAAACCCCCAGTAATAAATACAGGCAATCAGTGTGGTTAGCTGGCTACACTTACTTAGGACACAAGAATGCCATTCTCTGACAATTTATAAAAAACATTTCAGATTATTCGTGGGGAAAAACATGTGTATATGCACATGAGAAATGCCCCACAAAATTGTGAAGAGTTTTACCTGATTATTCTTCACTACAAATTAATGTTGCGTAAGTATAGGTTATTTCTGCTTTTTTTAAAATTTTTTTTTTCTTGCTGATCTGTCTGTTCCAAGTATATTTCCAATAGCAAGTTCTGAATAATGTTATTTTACATGTACAGTTATTGAATGGTCAAAAAATGTGGTACATTTATTTAATCTTTTTATAAAAGAGTATTTGGTCTTTGGTGCTAGAAATGATTGAAAGTGAAGCAGAAATCTCTCTCTGGTTTGACAGGAAACTATTTTAACTGTTGTGGTAATTAATCCATTATTGTTTGTTGTAGGAGAAGTTTATAATAGTTGAATTCATTACCACTAACTGGGATAGTTAAATAAAAGCAAATGCACAGAGGGCTTGTCCTGCAATCATTTTTCCAAGCTGTAGTGCATATTTCCTGCATTTCAGACCCATGGCAACCTCTCCCCAGAAACAGCAGTATATTGGCTGCTCATATGCAGCACCATTCTGAAATTTTATGCAAAGTTTCTCCCGAATAGATGGGACTTGTCTTCTGTTTGTGGAATGAGTGCAGTGAAAAATGCAGTGATCAGGCACATGAAACTGCCCAGAAGTGTTGGAGAGGGGCCGGGTTTTCCTGAATGTACCTTTCTAGTATTACCTAAATATCTTGTTGGTATTAGAATCACAGAATAGTCTGAGTTGGAAGGGACCCAGAAGAATCACCGAGCCCAAGTCTTTAGTGAATGGTCCCCATGGGGATCAAACCACAGCATTGGTGTTATTGGCACCATGCTCTAGTGCTGTACAAAATACAGGAATGTGTTCCCTACCTCCAAAATTCTTCAGGCTGCCCAATGACTTTAAAGATATAAATTTTCACAGACAGAAGGTGTTGGTGGGAGCTCTATGACTATCCAGGCTTGATTGCCATAGAGGTACACACAGATCACCACCTCTTAATCCATTTCAAGTATGAATTTACTTGTTAAATTCTTCCTGTCCTTCCCTTCCTTACATTCAGTATCTGGTCTTTTGATCCTCCATGTACCAGGCAGGGGTTTTGGAGCTCTGCTCAGCTTCCTGATACCCAGGAACCTGGGATAAATAGCTGTTGCATACACAGCAAGTGCAATAATTCTTGAGACATCCTTGAAGTCAGTTTTGATAGCTCTGTGCTGCCCAGTGCCTGTGCCCAAATTAACATCCTGTAGTTCTGCTGTGGATGGAGTTTAATTGCTGCCAGTCACTTCAGAACCTGAATAGCATTTTAGATGCTTCACAGAAAGAGAGAATTGAAACTGCAGGAAGTCTTTAGGTCAAGAAAAGGCACAAGAATGTCAGTACCTTTCTAAATGGTCTGGTTTGGGATTTTTTTTAAAGATTTTTGTTCCTTTGAAAGCAAAGTACAAGAGATGTGGAATGCTCAGTGAAGAAGGCTGGTATGAAACCCCAAGCCCCAGCTAAACAACCTCATGAAGTGCTGTCCAAAGTAAAGCTTAGGAGGACAATTTTAGCATCAGGAGCTGACAGAAGAGGGGGTTGGAGAGTTGAATAGAGATGTCATGCCTCATCACTTGTGTCCTGTTCTGAGAGGGTAATCTAGTTTTAAAAGTTACAGTGAGTGTGTCCAAGAAGTCACAAGCTCCTTCAGTTTGTCCTTGTTACAGGAAGCGGGAAGTCCTCAAACCAGCTGCATGGCTGAATCATAGTTTGATACCTGTACAAGTGAGAGATTAAAGGAAATGGGCAAAGAAGATGCTAAAGATGTTCTGAACATATGTACTATAAACTACTTATCTCTGAAAACCAAGGCATCTAAATTTGTTAAATAAACCTAGGAAATTATTAAATAATTTGCATAAATATGGAACTCCATCTTTTTACATTAAAAATCATGAGGAGAAATTCCCTCTCACTTCTTTTTTTTCCTCTTAATTTTCCTTGGTGCCCACAGCTTTGGGTGCATTGAAAGGATTTAGACTGAGGAAAATTGGTAGGGATAGTATAATGCCCTTTACATCTTCTACTTTTGGCTGGTAAAGGTTAAAATTTTGGGCAGTCCTGCTACCTGGAATTCAGTAAACTGCTTGGTGATTGTAGGTAAATTTCTGAAGCAGCAAAATGGGCCATATTCCTTGCTTTTTGAGAGTGTAACATATCCTCTGTGCATATTTTGGGTTTCATGGGCAGGAGAAAGGCTAGACTGAAGATCAAGTCAAACGGTATAATAAAAATGTAAGTCAAAAGCCAAAAAGCACATTCATAACCTTCTTTCCTGGGAGTTTTGTATAAAAACATGTTTTGTTTTTCTTCTCTGTGGTGCTCGCTCATTTTTCTCCACCTTTGCAGCTGTGAGTTGCACCAAGGGGGAGGCCTCACGTAAACCTCTGCTCTTTGAAGTAAAAAATCTTCCCTAAATAAGAACGGCTCTAAAGCAGCTTAAAGGCAAGCAACATCATATACTTGATGGGAACAAAAATCACTTTTAAGGCATCCTTTGGGTAGTCCTTCAGAATGTTTTTGCACAAGTCAAACTGAAAATCTAAAATTTCAAATACAGGTCCTATTATATATTTGGAATAATTGACCTTTCAACAACACAGTGTTTTACTTCAGTATATTTCAAATATTTTTGTTCAGTTACATAAAGTTATGAATCAATTAATTACAAGTACAGATGGGCAAACCAAACCACTTAATGTTGATGACTCTAGAAATAATGCACAACATAAGCACTTCTTGGAAATTTATGGCGAGGTGGCAGCACACTGCACAATTTTTTTTGTACCAACAGTTAGGCAACTAATTACAGTGTTCTGTATTTGTGCTGTCACTAAATGGTTTCACAGTGTGTAGCCACATCAGTTCTGTTCTTGAATTTGGCAACTTCAATTATTGCTGATAAAAGCTGACTTGTTCAGAAAGTCTAAACTATGGGAAGCATGCTATTAAATTCTCCAGGGATCCTGTTTTCATTTAAACTGTGTTCTTTAGTATCAAAAACTTGAATTTTCAATGAACAATTGGATAAAAAAGTCAATTATTAAGCAGAGCTCAAACCTTAGAATATGGAGTGCCCTTCTGGCTTATGTAGGAATTGTTTTATTTCAGAATAAAAATGCTGCAAGCTTCCCTAAACACAGTTAAACATTTTCAGATAAATTTTCTCCTTTACATGAGTGAGCAAAGTATAAATTTTGCTTTTTGTGAGGTGCACGAGTGTGATGTGCTCTTATGTCCATTAAAATAAGGCAGAGAAGACAGCACAGCTGTTTGTTACTGACAAGCTTTTAAAACTAAACTCTACATTGGTGGTAGAGGGAGACAATAATTACATCTTGTAGAGTGAATCACTAGTAAGGACGTAATTCTGGAGCTGTGGGTCAGACTGAAATCCCATGGAACTCATAGCCTGCAAGTAAAAAGTTATATTAATGCCAAGGAAACAGCTATTAGTGCATACCCAGTGCAGAAGAGGTGCTAAAGATCAACAGGTAATCCTCTTATCGAAGATTTTGTAATGGAAACTGATAACAAGGTAAAAGAAATAAGGTATCAAGGAGTGAGTAATAAAAGGGTAGGATGCTGGTTTTTTCTAGAACTGCTTTTTTTATCAGGGAAGAGGAATAAAACTCGCTGTGTGAAGGGTAGCTAGTGAGAAATAGGAGTAGGGTGAAGTGGATAAGGAAGGACAAGAGCAAGACTAAACTAAAGGCCAGGGGGTTGTGAAGACAGCAGGAGGAGAATTTGGGGCTAATGACAGAATTACACGGGGGAGGGAGATAGAGAGCTGGCTGATAGCCTTGGAGAGGCAGCTGCTTTAGGAAGCAGCAGAAGCAGCACAGATTCGAGATAGGTTAAAGAATATGTCAGAAATGAAGACAACAAAAGAAAATTTCCCCTTTCTCCTTTGCAGTACTTGGGTGGTGCTGATGCACCTTGCTAAGCATCTTTCGAGGAGTAGGGATGTTTTGTGTTTCAGGCCATTTCACCAGCTTAATCTCCTGATAAGCTTTCTAACATCTGTTCTGAACCTGACATTTATTTTCTTCTCTATGCTATCCTTGAGGCAAAATTCTTTTCTCTGGTCCCCACTGCAGCTCTCGTATCTAAACTGCAGATCTTTGTAGGAGTTTACATCCATCGACGGCAAGTTTTGCATACCAGCCAAGCACAGAATGTATTTAACGATTCTTCACTTTCTCACTTCAAACGTTACAGAAAAGAGAATTAAGGAGGTTCTTGCGGATTGTTTTCTGTTGGTGCTGCTGCTATTCTTGTTTTTTTTTTGTTTTCCTTCACTATCTTTTCAACGACTTAAAACACTTGATTTTGGAGAAATAAATGGCCAGGTATTGACAAGTAACATTCATTACAAGTGTCATTTGTGGCTGTGTGCGCTTTATCAAATCCATAATGTAGCAAGCATTTGATTAGAAAGTAAAATGCTGTACATAATTTTGAATTTAAATTTTTCTGTTGCTCCAAGGGAGTTATCACATTTCCTTGTAAAGTGAATCTCTTTTAAAGGACTGTGGATTTTTGTTGCCAATCAGTAGAAAAGTTCATTCATAACTTTTCTGGTGACTGAAGTATGCCACGTGTACTTTTTTTGCCAGCACATTTTAGTCTCCTAGGTGTTTACAGGAGCTGCAGGTTCTTCACTGCATTCTTCACCACACTCTCAAAAAATGTAAAGGTGGTTCCTTTGAACAGCCCAATTATCTGAAAGATGGGGGGGTGTGGTGTGGTGTTGATTTATTTGTTTTGCCGCAGTTTGTTTGTTGTTGGTTTGGGAGTTTAATGGGTGCTTTTTTCCTGAAAAGATGAATCCTCAATACATCTGCTGATAGGAAGGAGGTATTCCCTAGGATAAACAGGTACTCCTTAGGGATTCCCAAGGAAAGTGGTTTATGAGAGAGCAGAACAAAGAAACTGTCAAGATTGATAAATAAAGAGTACATATCTGCAGGATGAAAACATTTTGTTTTTAAAGAAAATGTACATTAAAATATCAGTGCAGAGCTCTGTTAAAAGACTTGATAGAAATTTATGGAAAGTAGAATTCTAATCTTTAAAGGATCAGTTTTATACATAGTTAGGAAATATTTAGGACATGTGGCATTAGTAGTGATTAATAAAATTTTAACTCTAATTATCCATTAATGATTTTTGGTAAAGTCATTATGAATGTAAGCATGACAAGGAGGAAAAAAAATGGCATCCATCTCCTGAGGAACACATTTCTGGTTTTAAATTAATAGGTAAAATAGGTTGCACAAAATGTAAGAACAGGTACAATCATGGAATACTAGTGATATCAATTAGAAATTGAATCTAGAATCAATACAGACAATTTTCTCAAGTTTTCTTTAGCAGAAGAAAGATTTTCCCTGTCAGTGGTTTATTCAAGATAGAGAAAAGTAATGTATAATGCAAATTAAGAGAAAACAAGCTGCAACTTCCAAGATAATATTTTTTTCCGGTTGTGTCCAATCCCAAACTGAGATTCCAGTAAGACTTGTAATAAAACAATAATCTATGGGTTTTAACACCACATTAAGATCTTTAAGCTTGCTGTATTTACTGCTGGCTTCTCCTATTGCTTCACTGCTTTTATTCAGTAGATGAACTTTTGGCATGTACTAAGTCCACTGCATTTTGCATGGTCGGCGTGGGTGGAGAGACCTGTGGCCATTCTCTGAACAAAGGAGGATGTCAGGCCAAGAAACTTGGATTCTGTTCTGAGATGCCCTCCTTCTGGAGCAGTGTTAGACCCCACTGACCAGAGCCTGATGTGGAAACAACAAGGCCATGTCAGCTAAAACCTGCTGTTGTCACAAATTGAATTAGTTTGGGGCTGTCTGTTTCCTTTAAAGCAACATTTCAGTCACAGAGGCACTTGCAACTTACAAAAGTCTGTGAAAGTGTTTTCAAGCAGCTTGTGATCCTCAGATCAAAAGGACTACATCAGTGCTTCGGTTCTTTAGGCATTCAGGACTCCTTTTTTAGGCACTCTTGTAATTTAAATACAGCTCAAAAGGTGATATTTTATTTCAAACATTGTAAGGGAGTAATAATTCATGGCAGAGATCTACATTTGGATTTCCACAGTCAGATGCCCTTGGAACACTGAACTACTCCCAGAATCTTAGCTGATGCCAACCCCTCAGTGTCCATAGGAGTGTAAATGGTGGCATTGCAGCACTGGGAACTGTGGATTCATTCACTCTCAAGGTCAATAAAATTCAAGGAAAGGGCTCTCCTGTGGATTTTCCAGTGTGGTCGGTACTCCTGTGATTACTGTAGGTGTGGTAGCATAAGATTTTGGGAGTATTTGGAGAATGCTGTGTAAACACATCATGTTTCTGGATAGTTCTCCTTCATGTTCTTTTGGCTTGAACATAGCATGTGGAATGCATGTAATTTTTACTTGATTTTTTTTTTTTTTTNAGCAGGCTTCCTTTCCAATGGCTCTGGTGCGATGTTAAATGGAACTGAAGCTCTATCTCTTCGTTCCAGTTCCTCAGAAAAATATAGCAAAGGTTTAATATATCATTTCTGGTAACTGCAATCACAAGAGTACTCACCAAACTTACAACAGAACAGTGAAGAGAAGAAAAATATCCCTACATGCACTAATTTTGTGCTTTTTGTGGTTTGGTTTTTATGGTTTCATGTGTCTTGGCTGCCATTTATTGCAGTATTAGAAGGTTAGAAATGCACGGCATGAACTTATATTGTCCAGGACACAAAATATGTAGCTCATGGTTTAAGCAGGATTTTGAGAATTTTAGTTTTCCGTGAACTTAGTGAGTTTGAAACTTCTGTTCTGGTTTGAAAAATTACTTAATAACAATGTCTGCATCTTATCAATAATTACATTTGTCTGCCTGTGTTAGAAAATAATGTTGTTATACATGATGCAGCCTGAAGTCACCTATGTAAGGAAGATCCCTTTAAGGTGGTGCGCTCTAATTGTGATTTCTTTCAGGATTCCTGAGGAGATAATGTGAATTTGAGAGTTGTCACACACTGTGTCTTGTTCCTAACACTTGAAGCTGCAGATTTTTCACTAAGTGTTTCTAGAAAAAAGGATTAGAAATGTTGGAGGTGCAGAGTGATCCTTCACCTCTTTATTCTTTGAGCTTCTGGCAGACAGTGGCAGAGATTTATTGAGTTGGAAATGCCATGAAAAGCATTAATTGCATTTGATTGTGACTAGTGAAGAATCTTCCAGGAATTATGATTCAGACTTTTTAAAAATATTCTTGTGTTCCACCACATCTTGTGGCAACGAATTTTACAACGTAACTATGTATTGTGTTAAAAATTACTTTAAGCGTTACTTTCCTTTTTGGACTTTTAATATGCTACCCAATGATTGCATTGATGGTTTCTCAGTTCTTGTACTGTGAGAAAATGTGTTACTCCACATTTATTTTCATCACTCTTTCTCGTGATTTTATAAATCTCTGCAGTATTCTAATGCCCCTCTCTCACACTGTTCTAGCCAGCCCTTCTATGGTGTTGTCTTCTCTAACCATCTTATTCCCCTTCTCTGTGCTCTCTGACCAGAATGGCTGCAGTGCAAGATGCTATTCTTCCACAGATTTAAGTCCAGGAGAATTCCTGAATATAGTGTAATAATTATATGGGTTATATATTTTATTTCTCAGAGAGCTGGCCACAGTGAGATAAAGATCTCTTTTCTGAACTCTGTTGGTTTGGTTCAATGCCCATCTCTGAATGACTCCTTTTCTTTAGTATGAATTGCTTTGGACTCAACTGACATTTATCCCCAAGTTGGTCAGGATAAGAAAAGTTCTTCCTGCAAGTCTTAGTCTAGTTAATGTGAAAAAAAATGTGTGTTGAGTATGTTATGCCAGAATAATCTCTGTGGCAACAGTTATTGGTGCTGGATTATTTTATTCTCTCCAACTGAAATCTATGAAGTAAGAAGAGTGCCGGAAAGTCAAGTAAGAGAAAATAGAAGTCGTCACATGCCTGCCAGTGCTGTGAATGATCTACCTGTCAGCACATAGTCTGCTCATGAAGATGAACATGTGCTCTCCTGCAATGATTTACATGGCTTGGTATGTTGGGAACATTATTTGCCTCAGTGAAGATGTCATTTTTCCTGCTTTTCCTAGATTTGTGTAGACAGATGACTTCATGGCTGGAATTCTTTGTCTCTGTGCTGAATTGCTGCAATACTTTACTGTCTCCGTGGCTTATTATGGAGTGCCTGCTGTGCCAACACTTATCAGCAGTACTGTACATGCCGCACTTCACATGCACAACCACTGCAAAAAGCTCTACAAGAGGAATTGTTTGATGGAGTCGGAGGGAGATGCCTTTGCTGTTGTGCTTATTTAAAATGGATAAGCACTGAATGAATGCAGAGGAGACACCAGCATGAGCAGAGGGATGGAGCAGCTCTGCTGGGAGCAAAGGCTGGCAGAGCTGGGATGCTTCAGCCTGGAGAGGAGAAGCTCTGGGCTGACCTCAGCGTGGCCTTGCAGGGCCTGAAGGAGCTGCAGGAAAGATGCAGAGAGACAACTGACAAGGGCTGGAGGGCCAGGACCCAGGGAATGGCTTCCCAGTGCCAGAGGGCAGGGCTGGATGGGATCTTGGGCAGGAATTGTTCCCTGGGAGGGTGGGCAGGCCCTGGCCCAGGGTGCCCAGAGCAGCTGGGGCTGCCCCTGGATCCCTGGCAGTGCCCAAGGCCAGGCTGGACACTGGGGCTGGGAGCAGCCTGGGACAGTGGGAGGTGTCCCTGCCCATGGCAGGGGTGGCACTGGATGAGCTTTAAGGTCCCTTCCAACCCAAACCATTCCAGATTCTCTGAACAAAGCCAGTATAGGTCCTTGTTCTGAAGGGTGCCTAAGTGTACACTCACTCTGTGCAAGTGCCTGAAGCTCTCCTTGAGATACAAGATGACCAAAATCCACACATTTTATTAGTGGGTGATCTAACAGAGTTTAATTTTGTGCCATTTGTTTCTCTTGAACTTCTCTCAATATTTTTGGAACTTCTTACTTCGATAAGTATTACGAAGAAGGCTAAATTATCTGGAGTTATTTTAATTAGCATTTGCTTTTTCTGGAGAGAAAGTGTAGTTTGGTAACCAGGAACGTTGGTACTTGTAGCTGAATGCAGTAGTAAATACTATACTTGAGCTAAAGGGTTTTTACTTTAAAATCACACTCTGCATTTATTTCTTTGGTACTAGTTTATAATTTTCTTTCCCCTGATGGTTAAGATGAATGTTGTCATCAATAATTTGCACTGTGTTCTCCCCATGCCCTTCTTGTGAGCTGTGTCAGCTGCTTGGAAAAGAGGCGTGCTATGGTTTAAAATAGAGTTTGTGATCATTTTGATAGGACTTCAAAAAAAATTTCGTTATAGTCTGAGAACTGTGCTTTGCTTGCTCGTATCTCTATCCAAAACATTTTTAAACAAGTGAATAATGTCACTGTGGTCAGCTAAAATGTGCCCCTAGTCCATTTTTATATATTTTCACATCTCTAGGGTTGTGCAGGTTCTTAAAATTGAACTGATGCTTACATGCCATGTTTGACTCAGAGCACAGTAAACTTCCAGAGCACTCCTGGTTCCTTTACAAAGACAGATGGTTATTTGCCATGATACAGCTTTGCAATTTTAAAACAAATTGGTTGATATTTATTTGTTTTTATAAAAGTTATGCATCATGTCTGTCTTCTTGTTACCAATATTAACATTTATTTTTCTTTCATTTCTCATCTCTCTTGTCTACTGCTGCTTACAAGTGTAACCCGTTCAAAAGACACCTCCCTGTAACTAAATTCCTTGGCCAGAATATGCATCAAAACAATGAAGACATTTGCAGCTCACTCATGCTCAGCAGTGGACACTGTTCGTGTCCCAGAGGGAAATGGGCACAAAAGATGAATTAATTGGCAGTTGTCAGCTGTGTGTGTCTGTTCCAAAGTCAAGGGCACCTGAGAAGGAGTGTTTGTGATTTGCTGTGCCCCTCGTGAGGACCGATGCACCTGGTCACAGTGATGGGGGCAGATGCCTCACCAGGCCAGAGCTCGACACTCAGGTGTCAGCAAAACAGGGCAAAAACAAACTCTAACAAACTTAAACAGGCTCCTGATGGACTGACACAGATTTCCTGTGAGAAAATTCTGTAAACAGCCACCAAACAACTCAGATAATTTTTAGTTCAGTTTACAGGCAAAGTTCTGCCTCTACTCAGTCTCTGAAGGAGTTTAGCCACCACCAGGCCTGGAGAAAGGGAGGTAAATTCACTCTTACAGTGACTAATTTATAAAGGTTTTTTCATTACTTGTGCTGGTAGATTAGTCAGTCTTCTGGTACCATCCCTGACCTTTGAGTCTGATCCAATTTGCAATGAAGACGTTGGTATGATCTAAGGGCATTTCTGAATGAGAGAGCCATAATCAGGATTACAACATTATAGGATCTTTCAGGTAGGAAAAGACCTTTAAGATGAAATCCATCCATTAAGCCAGCACTGCTAGGCCCACCACCAAACCATGTCCCTAAGTACCACATCTATATGGCTTTTAAATACCTCCAGGGATAGGAAACGAGTATTTAAAAAAATATTAGTGAAATAGGCTTTTTTTCTAGACAGTATTAGGCTTGTAATCTGCCAGTGGCAGATTGTTATAAATGCAATAGCACGGAACAGGATATTTGACAAAGGAAAGAAAATATTATTTAATAAAGTGCATTTTTATTTAAATTTTTGTACCAGGAAATGTGTTTTTATTAACAGATTAATGTTTGTTTATATCCTCTCTCAAATGCAGTACATCTGTATTTTGTGTTTATCATGTTGCACATGCAGCATGAGAAAGATTAAAGCAATGCTCATTCATACACAAGTGATTTTATTACAGAGAATCTAAATGATCCTGGATTTCGTTGGCTTTTTTTTGCCAAAATATCTTCAGTTTGATTGTAAAAACATAGAATGATTCATTTGGGAAGGCCTCTCTGGATCCCCTGCTCTTGTCCCCCTGTGCAGGGGTGCATTTCCAAGCAGATTGCTCAGGGTCTGTGCATTGGGCAGCTCGAGTGGCTCTTGGAATGTTTCAGAGGGGTAGGGAACGGGTCTCCCAACGCCACTGACACACTCTGGGCACCCTTAAGTCACACAGGCTTGCTATTTGCCAAAGCAGTTTGAGGTTTCACCTTCCTCGACTGAAATGCTTCCCACTGCTAGGCCCTGCTTCTTTCTTTGCACTGTAGGACAGTCTCATATTCTGCTGTTCCAAGCAGATCCCTGAACAGGCTAAAATCTCCTTTCCTGAAGCTCAGAGCTCTAATTCAGCTCTGAATTTCTGCTCACTTCTCCCAGGACCTTGAACTCCATCATGTGGTCTTTGTGGCTGTCATCGGCCTCCCCATCCTCAAACAGTTTTTCCTATTTATGAGGTTATAGGTCCAACAGTGATTGCTCAACCTGGAGAACAAAGTTACCTCCTGGTTATCCTGCTGATCACAGCTTTGAGTCTTCCACCAGAGGATTTTCCATCACTTTAAACTTCAAAGTATATTAAGAACAATGGGATGGGGGAGAGAAAAAAAATCAAAGCGTGTGTTTTTTCAGATTATCTGTTAATGCTTCTGGTCTTGTATTCTCTTTGACATCTTCCAAATTTCTCTTTGTTTTGACACTTGGCTGTAAATAACACAGTAACACACTTTCCTGGCCCTTCGGAAGGCAATGCTCTCCTCACTTGTCTTGTACAATGGACTTATCACTGAGAGAAGCACTCCTGGCAGCCCCTTGAAGAGCTTTAAATTGAAACATCCTTTTAGTGTGGAGTGGTAATCAAAATGGTTGTGTGTTATACGGGGAGAGGAGAAGTGAGTGTTTTTCAATTTTATGGCACAGAGTTTTTCCCATTGTTGTAAGAGTCCCATCATTAAAGAAGTCACCTTAAATTGCCACAAAGGTCCCAAGGAAGTTCTAAAAAATGTTTGCTTTTGGAGAACAGTGTTTGGATCAGTTGTAACTGTAATTGTACTCCGTTGTCACAGGTTCTCTGTGTGGATTTACTCTGAGATCTTCATCCAGAAAGTACATTTGATTTGAAGCATTTTCTCCTAGGTGCTAGTGTGAAATGGATCGTATGATTTTCTCTATCACCAACAACTGTGCATTGTTGAGGGGCAGGTCTTCTTCTCAATAAATATTCCCTTTTTGTATGATTTTAAAACCTGTAGCCCTGATGGTATATGCATTGCAGCAGTGTGCTCTATGTGTAGAGTGTAGTTTGGCAGGAAACTATAAATTGTAGTAAGTGCTGCCATTACAATATTGAGTGTTTTCCCACAGGAGGAAACTGCTCTTTGTATCCTTTGGTAAGAGTTTTCAGAAATTTATGAGGATATGACCCAGCAATGGAGGAGAACATGAAAATGAGATTTTTTTTTGGAATTTATTTACCAGATTGTGTTTTAAGCAATAGGTCTTGTATTTTGTGACTTTTTCACTTGTTCAATTTTTCATATTATCTGATTGGAAGTATTTCACATAAGTGGTTTCCATTTTTATGAGGTCATAATGAAACTTCATTTTCTCTGAAATTGCTCATCTGGCTCTAGATGAATACAGATGGGTTGCCAAGCACCCAACACTCCTTGAGGTCATGTATTTGGAACCACTTGCCATGTGATTTCATAATCCATGGCTTCTAGACTAGATCCCTAGGCAGGCCAACTTGCTTGGCATCTGCTCTCCAGATTTCCTGACTGTGGGGGATCCCTAATGAGCTGGGATAGGGGTTGTGGCAGGTGCAGACTGAAATTAAGTTCCACAGTCAGAACAAAAATCTCCTGTGTTAGTCAGTGGTGAATAGCCATGGAAATGACAGATATTTTATCCATATCCATCTAGAACTGCCAAAGTTGCTTGGATCTCCTGCTGTAATGTTTAGCAAGTACACTGGTACTTTGAAGTGGATATTTCATTCTAGAAATGTCATATTTTGGCAATAAGTACATGCTCCCGAGTTTTGTCTCACTGTCCTGATTCAATGTTATTTTTCTTGAAAATAAAAATTTCTGGGAAGCTGAGATTTTATTTCTTGCTCTCAGCACATATGTGTTCCACCAAACACACAGAAAATTAAAGTGACACTAAGCTGTACATACCCTTAAAAGCTGAGAACCACCTGGCATTTGGCCCGTTCTAGCAGGTTCATTACATGTTTTTCCCCACCAAGAATGGACTGACTGCAAAACCTGAGCTTTCTAACCCAGCTCCTTCTTGTTTCTGCCTCCCAGCTCTTTATCCTTCAGAAATACTGACTAACCCTAGTTTGTTTTGGGGTTTTTTTTGCTTATCACCAACCTCCTCTTCCTTAACAAGTCAGCTTTTTGGCACTTTCTTTGCACCTTCAGATTGCTCCTTTTCTTTCTTTCTTCAGTTTATGATTCAGTGGTGTCAGAATGCCAGCAGAGTGCAAGGAGACAAAAGATCTCAGCTTTTTATGCCAATACCTGATTGCATCTTGTAACAGCAATTATCATTAAAACCCTTCTCCACTACCAAAGAGCAGGACATGCTTAGTGAACCCAGGGCATTGGAACATGAATTTAATATCCACATTCCTCCAGAAACACAATGCTTGTAAAGTTTGGTCAGCAAAATCCAACAGTTTGAGCTGTGAGAGGCTTCAGTTCAGTCACTGAGAACAGATTCTTTTGCTTGTTATTCTTTGGGCGCCTGCTTACATGTGTGGGAAGTGTGGAAATGCTAGCAGGCTTCAAAACAAAAAAGTCTGGGAACTATTTTACATGTGCAAAATTCCTCTCTCCCACTGCCAGTCTCAGAAGTGGCTGAGCAGGAGGAAAGTATCAAAAATGAGAAAGAAAAGCTCAACCAGAGAGAAAGAGAGACAGAGACCCAGTGTAGGAAATGGCAACAGAGTTGGCTAAAGTTTGAGCCAGAAAAAGCAGGATGTTGGAGAAAGAGCAGCAGTGCACTGTTAGTGTTCAGTGCTACCTGGAGTTCTCCAACACCAGCACTAAATAAACTTTTTTTTTTATTTTGTATGTTCAAGTAGTAGTGAGAATAAGCTCTCTGCTATAAATTCACATCCCTTAATTTGCTCCAGGTTTTGGAACTCAGCAATGGGACAAGTGAAGTGGAGTTGCTCACCTCTTTCCTTTCATCATGAGCTGTTTTGTATTGCTGGGGTTCAGAGGTGGTGTAAGAGCTATATCACCTGAAAATCAATTTCTTTTACTGCTTGGTTTATTTTGCTCCTTAACCTTTCAGGGGGCAATTATGTCTATTGCATAATTTCATATTTTTAAACTGGCATGTGAATCTGATACAGTGATATGTAGATTCATTTTGGAATAAACCCAAACTTACTTATTTGTCAGATATTATTACAATGTGTCTTAACAAGTCTAATAAACTGTGCTGAAGTGGTGTCACTATGAAAGTATTCCCAGAGATGTCTGCATTATTGTGAAACAGTTCCCTGACTACTCAGATTTGATCAGAGCTCTGCAGCCGGCTCCACATCAGGCTCTTCCAGGCTTGATCACACAGATTTCCATTAATTTTTCAAGCCTTTCTCTAAAATCTGCCTTATTATTTATTTAGCTATTTCTTTGCTACAAAGAAATCCAGTGGAAAAGGAATGTCTAAGCTGCTCAGCCATTTGGCTGGGTCAGGTTTTTCACCGTGCCTCCCTGTCTTCTGTGGAACTGAGGGCTGAAGTTCTGCTTTGGTTTTTGGCTGCAGTGCCTCATGCCAACCCACAGAGGTGAATCCATAGCTAACCCATGGATTAAATGGGGCCTGTGGATGACAAATATCTCCATAATAATTCATATGGACAATTTTGAAGTTCCTTATTCTTTTCCGAGGCCTGAAAAATTGAGAGGAAAAGCCATTCATTAGTAGCTGCTGCTTGGAGCTGTGTTTGTTATCAGCTGCCAGGCTTTCAAATTAGCTCTTCAGGAAGATAATGGCAGTTATTTCTTTTTATGCCACAGAGCTGTTCATCAAAATCAAATTTCTACGTCAGAAATTAAATGATATCCCAGCACAGGACATTGTTTGGATCCTGGAGAGAAATCACCTTTGGAGTTACTGGCCCCCAGTGCACTTTCATCCATGAAGTCCTCAGGACAGTGTTGGCAGGGCTGATCCCCACAGTGTGGGAGGGGTTTCAGCCTTTCCTGGCAAATTCTACACTCAAACCTTGCTCTCCTCACTCCTGAGCTGTTCTTGCACTGGTGTGAAAGCAGAGGAGAGCCTGGAGTGGGAGAGACAAGAAATGCCTTGGCCGGAGGATTGCAGCCCATCACAGACCTCTGTGGATGTAGGTGGGCCTGGGGCTGGTTGGGCAGGTCTGAACACAGATGAGATGCCTCCAGAATGCTCCATGAGGCACGAGAAATGCAAGGCTGCAAATGGCAACAGACTGTGAGTGTTGGCATGCTGGGTTTGTGAAGCTCTGGCAATACTTTTGTTTAGTTCTCCTGTTGTGCGGCAAGTTCACCTGAGGAAGAAAGAAGCAAGCTTTTCTGAATGACATACCAGCAGAAATCTCTGATATTTTCAAATGCAGTCAACTATTTCTTTTTCAATAGATTTCTCCTGACCTGAGGTTTGTGTTTTTCTTGTACATTCATGTTCCACACTTGTGAACCACAATATTTCCATTTTATTTCAATCCAATAGAGGAATTAGAAACTAAATCTCCAAAAGGCAATCTCAGTGTTTATGGCATTATATTTTACTTACGTCCCTCAGTGCAAGAATTATCATAGATTTAACTTGTTTTCCTATATCTGAACTCCTGTTATGGAGTTTATACACACTGCATCTCGAGGCATGCAATGTTTCTAGTGCATTTCACATAATGTTACAGATTTTAGCAAATTTATGTCATCCTGACGGTCTTTGAAGGAATTATAATTTCAGATTTACTCATCTACTGCAGCTAGGAACCTCAGACCAATGCCAGATGGGAGATGTATTCATAAATCTTAGAGCTCTGATGCTTTGCATTGTAATATTTGAATATTTGAATCAAAAGAGAAAAGTGATAAGAAGGATACATGGTTATTATTTGGAATACTTTTTATACACAGAGTGCAAAGTGGAGAACCTGGTTGGGGAGATGTAGGAATATCCCAAAGTAGGTTCTGAAATAATAGGATGGTACTATTGTGAATAAGAAGTGCTGGAAATCTTTGGGCAGACAGGGATTCCAGACAAATGCCCACCCAGCTTCTCGTTCACCCCCTGCTCCTCAGCTGGATGTGGGGAGAAAATTGGGTAAGAAAGTTTTGCGGTGAGATAAAGAGAAGGAAATCTTTGCCAATTACTGCTGCAGGCAAGAGAGACTCAGGTTGGGGAAAAATATTTTTTATTCTCAGGTAAAGGAATTTAAAGGGGAAGCAGAGGGGCAGGAATTGAAGTCTGCTCCCTGGGCCAGGGACAGCACCCAGGGAGTGGCTGGAGCTGGGCCAGGGCAGGGTTAGGGTGGAGATCAGGGAAAGGTTCTGCTTCCCCCAGAGGGTGCTGGCACTGCCCAGGCTCCCCAGGGAATGGGCACGGCCCCGAGGCTGCCAGAGCTCCAGGGGCGTTAGGACAGCACTGCCAGGGATGCCCAGGGTGGGGCTGGTGGGGGCTCTGTGCAGGGACAGGGGCTGGGTCAGTGATCCCGGTGGGTCCCTTCCAACTCAACATCTGTGATTCCATGATTCTAAAAAAGAAGCAAAAACTGAGTTGATAGGCATGTTGGGAGAGTTCCTTGTATGGAACTGGCCTGGGAACTCTCTGGTGAGATTGCGTAGACAAATTAAATGATAATTTGGTGCTGTGACTGATCCAAAGACACTGCACCAGACCACCTGGAGAAGGAGAAGGCTGCAGTGCTGGATTTATAGAAGACAGTCAGATCTAAATGAGTGACTTATTTTACCTTCCTGTGTCTTGTATTTCTGCCATGTGCCTGATGCAAGTTTATCTTCTGCTTACTCTGTACAGAGAGTTTTATGTGCAGTTAATTCTGTGACTATCAGCCAGGATATTTTTGCAGTGTGCATGTATTTCCCAGAAGTGCTGGTATATGAGGATCTGGGAATAAGCCATTAAGATTTTGTGAGAGCTTTG
Source organism: Dryoscopus gambensis (assembly GCA_013389985.1). Taxonomy (NCBI): domain Eukaryota; kingdom Metazoa; phylum Chordata; class Aves; order Passeriformes; family Malaconotidae; genus Dryoscopus; species Dryoscopus gambensis. The sequence goes on from WEIT01008868.1 coordinate 590,422, forward strand.
TTCTTTCCTACAGGGTGTTGTAAATAACTTGCAATAATTTGGATTTAAGCAAAAAGGAATTAAGAAGTTGACTGCTGTTAATGAATACTAATGATTGCTGGAAACATGATCAATGTGAGGCACATATTATTAGTGAAGGTGCCCTTCTTAAACTTCATTAATCACCAAGATACCTAGGAAGTAACAAATAATTCCTTGCTATTTGGCAACAGCTAAAGGAAGAGACAGTTTGTAATTGGTGTTAAATTCTGCATTCCTGTCTCATGCTGATGGAAAGCAAGATTGCTGTAGGTTTGTGCTGGCATAAGCAAAAGATGTTTAATGCCCAACTGGTGCAAAGGTGTCTGAATAAATGACTAATCCCAGTTCAGTCAGCCAGGTAAGGTGTGAGTTTATGGCTAATCCAGGATTTCAAAACAAGTCTGGAAGGGCTCACGTCTGGGCAGAGTGAGGCCACGGCTGTGTACAGTCAATGGGATTGTAATGTCTTCTGAAATCCCATATCCTACAAAGACCCATCCTTCTTCTTTTCCCTAATTAAACACGCTGATCATAACAAAAAACTTATAAACATATTTTTAATAAAAAACTGAACATGTTTAACTTACCATATGGAGGCCTGGCTTTTACCTTTGTCCATGTTATTTTTTAGATTACAAACTTTTTAAGGTTTCCTTACCGTGGATCAAGCATTCCTTCCTTAGCTCTACTAATTTTTGTAATGACTTAGTGGAGATTGTGCCAGGAAAATTACTTGTGCTATTGAAGCTATTTCCAGTGTACATTTCCAATGTATATTTTCTACCTGTTGCTTGATTTCTTTGCTTTGTCAGTCCCATTAATGGTACTGATGGTAACGTATGAAGTTATAGTGGAGGTATCCGTTGTGTTAAACTTATTGCTGTCTACCAATATTCACGCTTAGCTAAGCTTGGGATGTTTTCTTTGTAAGAATCTCCAAAGAAAGGATTTGTGGTGTTTATTTAGTCCAGAATTTCATTCACATGGAATTTTTTGATATCCATGTTTGAAGGGGCTCTTCTAGCCCAGTCAAATTGGTTTTCAACCTGCTGTTACCCAGGCTTGATTCTAATTTCTTGATTTACGTTGTTATCTCCTGTTTCATTTCAATAAAATACTTTTTTACCTCTTTGTCCTCCTTATTGACTTGAAGTTTCCTATCCAGCTCTTTCAATTAAGTCACAAGCAGGCCAACTGTGTCTAGAACTTCAGACCTCTTCAGCACTGTGTGCTGTAATTTTACTGTTCAGTAATTAGTTCCTTCAGCAATTCACTCAGCAACTGCTCTTCCTAGGAAGTTGTATTAGATTCCATTGATAACCTGCTGTGGGGAGTTCTTTGAAGATGTTTACCTTTCCCAAGTGTGATTTTTCTTTTTTTTCTGGGCTTTTTTGTGCTCATTTACACTCTCACAGTAAAATATCTTATCGGAATACAAAGATTCTCAATTTGAAAACTTAAATGCTGTAAAAGAATTAGCTTTTTGCTATTCAGTAGGGATGAAATCAGAGCTTTTTTTGATAATATTCCACAATTTCCCAAGTAAATTAGATTAGGTATTAAAAAAGGAAAGGGAGAATAGGCAAAGCAAAGGTTTGCACGGGCCTTCTGGAGAGCCTCATAGCAGAAATTCTCTGGGAATATTTACCTTTGTCACTAGAATTGGAGAACAAAGCAGGTTAGTGACATCTCCTCTGTGCCACCACCAGTGCTTGCAGAAAAAAATAAAATATCATTTTCAAGCACAGAATGAGCTGTTCACTGTATGGGAGTGGCAGAAACACTTTTAACTTTATTCTTAGGATCACATATTAGACCTATGTTAAATTAAGCATCTTTTTTTTCTGGAGCATTTTTATTTGCCTGCCGTACAGAGAGTGCAGATAGTGCTCATGGTTAACCTTCAGATTCCAACCCTAAGGATCATGGCTTTCTTCCAGATCATCACTCAGTGAAATTTCAAGGGAAGCTGTTTTTATCAGTGAAGTAACACACTCACTTTCTTCTTGTGTTTGCTTTTGTCTCTGTCTCTACAAGAAGCAGCTTCTGGGAGGAAATTTCCCTGTGAAAACTTTAATGTTCATTCCCATGGTGAGGTGCAGAGAGTTCCAGCCCTGCTGGTCTCTGAGCCCAGGGTTTTGGGTGGAGGGAAGTGCTCTGTGCACACAAAAATTGGTGCCTGGGGCTGGTGTCTGTGGCTGAGGAAGAGATTTAGTCTGTCACTGCAGCTGGGAGTGCTTCTGTGAAGCTGCTTTTCAAGGTGAATTTAGAATATCAAAAGTGGGTTAGGCTGAACCCAGGGGGTTTTAGGTGATGTAGGACCTGGCCATGGAGGAGTTCTTGTCTCGTTCCCTTCAATAAACCTCAAAAGTTTTCAGGCCTTTTGTTTTCCTGTATTTTTACACACTTACATGGGGAAAAGAAAACATTTGTACTCCATAATATTCCTAATGAACAGTTCTAAAAAGTAGCTGAGTTACTCCTTTTGACTGAACAACACAATTTTGTGTTAATAATTGTGTGTTTACTGGCAGAAGATAATATAGCTGTGTAAAAACCCATGGTTGCTCTCACAAAGAGATGATAAAACCTGGCTTATTAATCTGAGTGTAGAAGATAAGGAGAGGCTGACTGTGGTTCATGGCAGTTTGCTATGGACAAAATTCTTAGCACATTATGGTCACAAATTGTCAGTCAGATGTTTCAATGATAAATATTTAATTATCCTGTAATCATTCTGTAATTTATTTTTACCCTTTATATTGCACAGTGATTATTTTATAATTAAATATTAATTTAATAACATGATTATGTTTGTGTTGGAGCACAGAATTAGCATTGAGTTAATTACGAAATTTTTCAGATGAAGCAGTTTGAAGTAGTAACCTGTCCCTTTTCCCAGAAGAAATGAAACAAGAACTGTATTCAGAACATATTCCAGAGTAGTAAAATGGGATAATCTCATGCATGAATTATGACAGACCTGTGGGGACTAAGGTAGTTTATTGACATTTAAAAATGTGTAAAGGAATAATGCTGGTTTTAACACGGTTAATACTTCAGCAAGGCCTGATGATTCTTGTACTAGTGGTTGTTTCCAGGAGGAATTAGCATTCAGATTCTATTATCTGTTTAAGATGCTGATCTTCATATGCAAAGACATCACAACTACACCGGAAACATTTGGTAATGGAATTATGGAGCTAAAAAATGTGCAGCCCCAGGCTGGCAGGGAATGTTCACAGGATACTGAATAGATCAGGTGTTTTGGTTTCTAAATGAGTTGTGTCAGTGTCTAATGAGTTCTGAGAAAGGAAAACATTAGTGACTAGGTCCATATTTTAAAAGGCCCAACTTGTTTAATTCTGATGTATTAATTCCTGGGACAATATTAGGAATACTAAAATGCCGTGGAAGGGTTTTACCTAGTTAGCAGTAGGATTTACCTCTGTTTATACCATGCTTTTTGCATAATTTTAAAACCAAAAGAAAGAAAATAGTTACCTTTAACAAATAAAACCACTTTCTATACTGGTCTTAATGTGGAATTATGAATTATGTGGGGTTTTTTTCCAATCAGAGGGAATATCTTCATTCTGAAGTTGGGTTTACTAAGAAAAAGATTGTTTCATAGCAATATGAAACAGTATGTTTGGAGAGTGCAACTCTAAAAACATCATTGTACCCTATATATTTTTATTTTATTTTTTTTATTGTATCTCTCCTTGCCAAATGGCCTTGTCTGTGCTTGGGCTCAGCTTTGTGTTACTGAAGGTGCTGCTAAAGTCACTTAACGCAGGCTCCCAGGCTATTTAGGGAATTATTAAAAGGAACAGGCTATTTCATAACAAATGCAACTTGCTCTTGCAGAAACACGAGTCGTTTCTCCTCTTTGTTCATCTCGGCACATTTCTGATATCCTTTGCGGTAGTTCATCACGCGGCTGAATTCAGCCCCATAACCTTGGCATTCTCAGTGCATTACCAGGAGTGGTTTATATTGTACTATCTGAAACAGGGGACAGTGTTTCATAACCTGCTTTCCTCCCTCTGCATTGCTGTTGTTCCTTATCAATCTGCTGCAGCTGCAGAGTGCAAGTCACAGTATTGGAAGCTATTTATAGTGAGCTCTGGGAAAGGTCACGTACCTTAGGCTGTTTAGATGTTTTCATTAGCAGTATTATTTCCTGGTTTATACTGTTTGAAGGTATGCCAAATCAATACCTGTTTTAACAACAATATTTAATTTATTTTTTTGAAAGGACTGGTTTTTGATCTTAGCTTGATAAATTCTTTCCTCACAGAAAAAAACAGGTGATAAAACTAATTATTGTTTCTTTTTACATCTTTTATCTGATTTTTGGATACATACTAAATATAGCCAGAATTATTCATAGTTCATCATTGGGTTTGGAACTAGACACTTTAGGTATCAAATAAAGGTGTTCAGATAAAGAAGAAACCTCGAAAGCTGATATAAACCTTAAAGAATGAAAAGAACCTAATGTTACATGTTAGATAGCGACAGAAATATCTAAATATTCCTCTTCAGGTAAAGTTATAGCTGTCTGTTTAGCTGTCTGTTTATCACTTTGACAGTGGCATGGTCATTTGTGTCCATCTGGAATCTGGTGCTTCGTTGACCACTCACTGAGCTGAGTCAATCCCAGGAAAAACAACTCCAGTCCCCATTTCCTCCTCCAGAAAAATCATCATTCTGGGTTAATATCCTGAGTTCCCTCAGCAAGGGTTCAGTCAAGCTGCAACCCAACCACATGGAAAATGTGTCCAGGAGAGAGGTTGAACAGGAAAAAGAGTTTTATTGGGTAGAAGAGGGAGCAGGAGCTGAGCTCCACAGCAGGATGTAAACCCCTTTAGGTACACTGTACTTGGACCTGGAAAACATGAGGCGAATGTGCTGGGCCAGGAGGAGAGAGAGCCCCCTTCTCTAGTTTAGTGACAAAGGGTAATGTAAAAGAAAAATGCTGCTGAGGTAAAATCCAAACAAAGGCACCTTTGCTCTAACTTAGGTCTGATCTCACCAGAAAATCATGGCTGTAACACCTGAAATGTTACTGGAGAAAATGTATTTGCTTCAGGTATTAGATGAGAATTTTGAGCATTGCTCTTGGAGATTAAAGCACACGCATTTCCTTTAAATCTTATTTCTGTTGCACATATCTAACTTGGAATCTGCTTGGTCTCTTGTCTACCAGGATGAGATTTAGAAAGGCACATTTGGTATTTCCAATTAAGGTTTCTCACATTTGAAAATGCAGAGTGTGTTCCTGGTAGGATTTAAGGAAGTGGTGGTATGGATCTTAGGAGGATGAGCCACTGAGTTATACAAAATGACAGACAAACCACTTAGAATTAATTGAAATAGCAGGAAATACTGACTGCAGGTGCATGGTTGTTGGGGTTGTCACCACACTCATGAGCGTGAGGCTCTCAGTTTTCTGAGAAATTGTCTTCCCAATAGTTCTTCACTAGATTTAATTTTGTGTGTTCTCTTAGAGAGAAAGAAGAAACGGAATAGACTCTCAGTAGAAGGAATAGACTCTCCTACTACCTTTTGAGTAATTTTCCAAAGGCCTTAGTGAAGCAGCAGCTTTCACCTGGGAAGTGTGGATGCCAGCTTCATTTGCAGCTGGTGGAAAGCTCCACCTCCTCAGAACCAGAGTTATGTTCTGTCTGTGCAAGTTGACCCAATGCTTTTGGTTCACTGCTATTCCAAAGAGCACAGAGCAGTCACACACAAAAAAGAACCGACCAATCTAAGTTTTGTCTGGGCTTCCTGCAGATTTTACTCAGTTTTTCCAGTTGAAAGATTCCAGTCTAGAATCTTCAAGCAGTGGGTTGGAGCTGTCTTAAAAATGTTTCCAAAAGAAGGAAATAGAAAGTAAGTTGCTGAGGTTTAACGTGGAGCTGAAAACTTGCATACATATTTTATTGGGTCTCTGGATATCCTCACTGTGAATGAGAAGAAACTGCGCCACACAGATGTGCACTTTAGAAAAGACTCTGAAGCTTCTCCTGGCCAGCTTAACTCCCGAGGTCTGATTTAATACTGAAACCATCTTCTGCCCCTTTGATGTGGGTTAAGCTCTTTTCATCATGCCTGTTTAGGAGCTGTTTATTTTTCACTTAACCTTTCCCTTTGCATTTGTTTAATTAAAAGATTTCTCGAGAAGTCACATCACCACGGTGTCACGTTCCACCGCCTTTGTCAAGATTATATAGAAGTGCTTCTCTAATAATTGTCCTGGGATTTAGGAGAGTTCTGCAAACAGGTCACCTCCCTGCCTCCACGTCTGTTTCCCATACTAAACAGATTGCCTCTCTGCCTGTAATACCTTTGGTAGTCTGGTTTATCACACCACAAACAGGTACAGAACTGAAGGAAATCTCTCTCAGATAGCTGTTTACATCAATTGCTAGTGGTAATTTATGATCACTATATTCAATCCGTTTAGTTTTGTAAAAGAACTGTAAATTAATTCTGCGATTTGGGAACACACTGAAGTTATTACTGCACAGCACCTTATTAAAACATTTGAGCACTTCTTGCCTATACAAATACACTGTAATGCTCTGATAGTCTCAGTGGTTTTTAGCTGTGCTACTGCAGCAATGTAATAAATTTCTTTAATATAAGAGAAAATTTGGGCGATGATTAAACATTGTTTTGTTTAATTATATGCTGTATTTGATTGTACATATATATTGAGCCTCTTTTAGGTGTAATTCATAGTCCTTAATAGAATCCTTTCTTGAAATTTAGGTGCTGCATCCAATATATTTTGCCATTGCTATTTCAGACACTGTAGTATCTATAGACACTTTGTTAGTGCACAAAGTATCTTTATTTTCCTCATGCCATATTGCAGGGGGCAACAAGAAAAACACCAAATTCAGCACTGCTTTTCTTCCAAAATTCCTTCTTTGAATCCATTCTGTGGGACAAAAAATAGCCTCTGAAATCATTAAAGATAAAATTATTTAAAAAAAACCCTCTCAGTATTATATTCCAAGAGGCCTCAGTGTTTATGTTGAAATGTCATCACTGGTGTAAAACACAGGATATTAATGAAGTGAGAGCAGCAGAGATGTGAAAAGGTAAATTTAACACCTAACAGGTGTTAAGAGCCGTACATCACGAATGGCTCAGCAGTAATTTAATCCTTTGTCAATCAAAGTATTCACTATTGAGAAAGCATCTTGCTGAGAATGCTATGTTTAATGGAAATGCTTGTTAGGTGGAGAAGCAAAGTGTAATTTTACCAGCATAAAACTGAGCATGGTGCATTTTGAAACAGTTTGTGAACCCTCAGATATCAAAAAGGAGGAGTTTTATTGGTGGTAGTCATGTTTCGATGTTATTTAAGAATTCTGTTTAAATAGCACAATGGCAAATAGACAAAGCACTTCCCCATCAGTACCTACGTAATATTTAGTGGCGTTCTACATTGGCCTTACTGCACAACAGATGAATAATTCAAAGATTCTCAGGAAAGTACTTTAAAATTGTACGGACAGTAAAATCACTAAAATCCGGGTGAAAAGGCCGGTAAAATATTTCCCAGTTCTTTGACTGGGGTTTATCGCAGCCTGTTTTTCGCACAGACGGGCTGGGCGGAAACAAGCGCAGGTTTGGGTCGCTGTGGGAGAGGAAGGGTCAGGCTCTGTGCGCGGCACACGGAGGGATGGGGGCGGCCGGGCCGGGCCGGTGCCGGGCCCCGGGCCCACCGCAGGCACGGGCTGCAGGCCGCGGGCCCGGGCTGCTTCTGCCCCCGGCCGCAATTCCCGTCCGAGAGCCGTGCCCTCCGCCCCGCCGCTCTCCCCCGGAGGGGAATCGCGCTCCCCACCAGCACCACGGCTCTCTGGAAAGCTCCCTGCCCCATTTCGGGCCGCGGGCTGCGCTCGGAGAGGCTCGCTCCAGCCACCCTGCTCGTTCGAGGCGGAATGGCACTCCCAGACCGAGCTGCCAGGGGAGAGAGAGCAGGAGCAGGCGCAGGAAACTTGGCAGCAGCTTTTTGTCTGGCACATCTGGGCCTGGAAGGGAGCCGTGTCCTCAGCTGTGCTCCGGCACAGGCTCCGCTGTGGCTGGCAGCCCTCGCTGGCTCCGGCAGCAGCCCTCCCTGGCTCCTGGGCTGCCCCAGCCCTCCGGAATTACCTCTGCCCGGCAGAGCCCTCGCGCTGGACTGATGTTTGCATCAAACGTGGATCCGGTCTCGAGGACAGGCTCTGAACTGTCTTTTTCTTCCCTAGATGTAATTAAGTACGGTTCAGCAGGTTAATTCCCATGCTTAAGCACATTTATATTGAGGATTAGGGTAAAGCAGATGCAGACACGTAGTTTTGCCATAATTGACTGCAGTGAGGTGAGATATATTTATGACTTCAGTGATCATGAGCATATAGAAAGTAGAAATTAGGCTTCAGAAGCCTCCAAGCAAAGTTAATTCATCTGTTTTGACAAGGACAATCACTTGTTTGTAGTGACTTAAATGTTCAGCATCCCAAAAGGAAACAAAATAACAACAAAAGAGCACAATATAGGTAATTCTTGTTTAAAGCTGAAGAACAAAGTGTTTAAATTTGCCAGAATGTGTGTCTATAACATATATGCATGTACAAATATAAGTTTTTGTCAGTCACTTCTTAGTATTCCAGAAAACAGGACGAATAAGAATTGTATACTGTTTATATATGTTGTCTAAACTTTCAAAAAGTGAGTTACATTTTTGGGTCATAATTTTTCCAGGGAAGATCTATTTATTATCCAAGTGTGATGTCACTCAGCAGATACCCTGCTGGCTTCATTTGCGGTGAGCAGTTCTGCAAAAGCAGAGACAACTCTTTTCCTTTCCATCTGCTGCTCACTTAAATCCCTATTACGTTGGGTTGGTATTTATATAATTTGCTGGTAAATTCTTTGTCATTGCTTCAGACGGCAACTGCTCAGATTTTAAGATCCCTTTCTCCAAATTAACAGTGAGAGCTCATGCTGCTTTCAATTATTACAATTCATTCTGTTTGCTTGGTAAAGAATACTTTTCTGCATTCCAGTGAGGCACGAAAAATAAGTTTTCCATCAAATTACTGGAATACCACTAGAACAGTGTTTTTCTGGTGCTGCCTGTACTGTGGGTACCTTTGGGCTCAGTGCTCCTCTCTTTGAAAACCAGCCCCTCCTGAGCTCAGAGGCAGGCGGGTCAGAGCCACGGTGAAACACAGAACAGCCTCCCCAGAAGAGCCTCAGAATTATCACTGTGACTCCAGCACGGTGAAAAAAAGTGCATTTTAGTACATCTGGCATCTCACAGTGAAGATACATACAAGAGTGACTGGTGAGAGTCCTGGTGGCTCTTTTTGGTTGCAGGATTTCATTGCCTGGGCTGCTCACTTTGCATCCATTGACTCAGGGAATAGGTGCCCTGTAGTGGCAGAGTCTCAGAGGAAGGCAGTTTGAGAGCTTGCTTGTGGTATTTCATATCCTAATTTATGCAAGAGATTTTGAGTTGCTGACATAGGACTGCGGGGTTAGGGTTTCTTTCCATTTATTTTGTTTGGGATCTTTTTGACTGTAGAGGCTGCTTTGGCCCACTTCTGTTGCTTGCACGGAATTGAAATAGTATTCAGAGTGGTGAGCAACAGTACAGCACCTGCAGTCAGAAAATAGAAATGGTCTAGAGCTGCACTCACTATTTATGTGTGCGTGGGCAGTGTGTGCAATCCCAGGGCAGGCTGCGTTGTGGTCAGTAACTCGCACTTCTCATGGTTCAAACGATCCACATGCAGGCTCTCAAGGGTGACACATTTATCTAACGCCTCGTGACAGATTCAGCGCAGTCCTGAGCTGGCAGACGTGCTGCTTGGACCAAATGTTCCAACACCAACGCGCTAGGCAAGGAGCCAGCAACTGTTTGTCATGCAAATATAAATAACTGATACCACAGCAGTGGTGTCTTGCTGCAGAAAATCTGCTTTCTGCTACAGGCAGAGTTCACTGGTTCTATTTGAACCATAGAGGTTGAAGGAATAGGTATTTTTTTTTTTAAATTGCGTGTTCAAGTGTCAGAGAACACATTGTTAATATGGTTATAAACTCTGCGGTGTTTAAAAACCCATGCTCCATCCAAAAACCCTTGGAGTCTCTGCTGGTACCTTTCTGTGTGTGTTTGAACAGTGCGGGGCAGGGTTTGGACCCCTCTCAGTGCCAGTGTGCAGGTTGCAGGGCAGTTTAATCGTCCTGTATGCCCAGACCTGTGGTCACACAGGCAGGGAGAAGGCTGAGCCTTGGAAATGAACCCTGGAGTCCTGGCTGGGGTCCTTTCCCACTTTATTTCATGTGTACTGCCCACTGCTGGTCAGCTGGTGCTCCAGGAGAGCAGAGCTGCTCCTCCCTGCTCCTCCTCCTGTGTGTCTCTGTGTCCATGCGTGGGAACAGGGCACCACCACCTCCCCTGCCTCGGGTGAAAGAGCAGCTGTGACATTCCCAGGGTACTGTGCATCTGTCCAGCCGCTGACATGCACAACCAGAATGCATTTTTCTAGGGAACCTAGATTTCCAAGGTCTCCTCTTCGCAGCAGGCTGGATGTTTAGAGCCAGTCTACCAGGGAGAAGGAAGTTGTGTACTCAGCTAACAAGAGGTGTACTCGCAGTAAAACAGATTACTTCCAGTGTGATATAGGATACTAAGGAGATAATAAGTAAAATCCTTTTGTTACAATCATTTATAAAGGTATTTTAAATCCTCCCTCATTAAGACAAGTCTTCTGTATTTGCCTTCCTCCTTTTTAATAGTGGGAGACCTGATGATCTGAAGGTCTAGGCTGTATCTTTATTTTGTTTGGAACACTGTTAGCAACTTATTGAACCAAGTAAAAGCATTTTAGTGTAATATCTCTGCTTGTGGTAAAAATTAATAAAGTTACAGCCTCCCACTTTAAATCAGCTCTTCTAGTCCTAATTCATTTGTGCTCTTGTCCTAATCAATAGAGGCACTGCTGCAGTGAAACTCAGCAGCTGTTAAAAAACAAACCTGCTACCATAAAGGCTCAGAACAAAACTGGAAATGCAAAACAAGGTCCTTCTGGGAAGGGAAATTGTCATGACTGCCTGAAACTGAATTTGGATTGGTGAACTGTAAGAGGACCTTTATTTATCAGAAAGAGTTCATTTCTTGACTTTCATAGAAGCATCGAGAAGCAGACAAACTTCTCTCTTAGGATCTCTTCAGAATGCAAAGGGTGAAACCACTGATTCAAACCCTGCTTCTTAAATAACTTGTGTGTCTTTGGAGTGTGTGTGGCATAACCAGAGTCACTGTGACACCGTGGTGCCTTTGGAGATGAATGGTTGTGGATCTGTTCTCTCAGTTTCTTAAAGTATCTTTCTGAGACTTTTCCATTTGTTTCTAAAATACTCATGCTTCAGTTTCTGGGTAAACTGTGTTTGAAAAGGAAAGCTCTGCCTTTGCTATCACAGAACAGTTCCTTAGCCTTCTCTTTTGCTGTAAACAAGGATAAATGGTTATGCTTCCTTAAAGCTGAAGTCTTGTGTCAGTCACACCATATAAACATGTTCTCTTTTGCTCTTGCATTAGTGTCAGGGAAGAAAATGACAGCACTGCTGATTTCCTTCATCCTTTCACTTGTTTCAAATCTTGGAGTCACGATACATAAGCAAACCCAGGACTATTTTATCCAGCCCAAAGCTGATGTGCAAAATGTAATTATCTTGGACAGGGACATCTCTCTGTAACCTGCCTACTCCACACGTCAGGTCTTTGTTCTCCGGCACTGTTAAAGCTGGTGTCTTATTTCACTTTATCTCTGCTATTGCTCTACACCTTTCACTCCTCCTCCAGTGTTTGTTTCTGCAATGCATTGCTCAAAAATGTAAACGCTGTCCCATCATAAGTAAAAGCACCAGAAGCGTGTAGCAGTGAATAAAGAAATTGTTATTTGGCATCCTTCTGAAAAGTTGTTATCTCCCTGTCTCGGCTGTTCATTAAGACAGATGCATAAAACATCTGTACTGGTCATCATTCACTGCCAGGATCCTGGCTCCTCCAGCACAGCTGAAAAGCCCATTTCACTAATCGAGGGGAGAGTTAGCAGCTATCATTCTGACAATAATGGTTTCATGGTCATCCCTCACTGGAGAAGGAGGGAGCTGGGAATGTGCTGTGTACATGTGCTAAATAATATCACCCGGGATTCACAGCCTACAGGCTAGACGACATTCAGAAACATTAGTCCTTTTCTAAAGCTAATTATTGCACAGGAATTTAGTTCAATATTCAGTGCCATTACTGATGTTAAGGCTGAAAGTGTAATTGCAGGACAGCTTTGAAAATTGGAGTCCTGCTAGGTACCTCTCCAGGTACATATTTTATTGCTGTGTGCTGGATATTTGCTGTGTTTACAAAATACGTGGATATTTATCAAGAGATCTCATGGTGCTTTGTGTGGGGGTTGCAGGCATACAAGCAATATTTAACCCAATGAGCAAAATAATTTTTTTCCCTTTTTATGATCTGTCGCTGTTACATTTTTAAAAAGTGTGAATCGCTTTTGAGTCCCCCTACTAAATTTTCAAAATGAGAACTTTAACAATAACTTCCATTAAGCTGGAAAACTTGGTACTATGTTGGAACTCAGTTATGTGTTTTATGATGGACATACTTCAATAAATTTACTTAAAAATGTGGTTGCTAGTCATGAAAAAAAGCTGAATTTTTTTATTCTTGGGCAAATTTCATGTGTAGGGGAAGTGCAGAAGGTGTGTTGCCAGTGTTCTTTAGAAATACAACAATTTTTCTGCAAATACACTTAATTTTAACATTTGTTTAAAATTTTGGTCAAAATTTTTAACAGATTTTTTTTTTTTTAAGTCTCATACTGAAGAAAACCTTTGCATTTTGGAAAGCCACAAGAACAATATCTGAAATTCAGAGAAAGAAATACTTTAGTCTTGAATAATGTCCCTAAAAAATGCAGCAAAATTTTCTCACCAAAAGCTTTGTCATGAACGATTGTCATGAACCATGGGTTCAAATTGGCAGAGAGTAGGGTTGGATTGGATGGGATCTTGGGCAGGAATTGTTCCCTGGGAGGGTGGGCAGGCCCTGGCCCAGGGTGCCCAGAGCAGCTGTGGCTGCCCCTGGATCCCTGGCAGTGCCCAAGGCCAGGCTGGACACTGGGGCTGGGAGCAGCCTGGGACAGTGGGAGCTGTCCCTGCCCATGGCAGGGGTGGCACTGGATGAGATGTTGCCTTTTCAGCTCTGCCTGGTATCCATCTTCTGCTCTGCAGGTGCATTGAACACCACAGTTCCCAGCTACCATGGCGTTTGTTCTTTAGGAGAGGAGTGGGTTACAGCAAATTTCTTTGTTTTGAACTGTTGTTTCCTATGGCATGTGTTTGTGCAAAAACAAATATGCACAATCTTACTGGTAAAACAATAATCAGCAGAACGGCACAGGCATGGTGCTGATGGCAGGAGGGTATGGAAGGAAGACAGATGTTTACACAGTCCCACACTCGGTGCTCTTGGCAGGATCAACAGATGTTTCCTGAAAAACTAAGTGAAATGTGCAAAGATTTAGGGTAGTTCTTATTTTATAAGATTTATTCTGCAGTTCTGAGGTGTCCCAAGAAAATTCCATCTCTTGGGTAAAACATTTTCAGTGTGCCCACAGTGATTTCTAAAGTACTTACTGATTAGAGCACAAACATTTACAGTAAATAAGTTATCTGTGAATTCAAGTAGGGGTTTTGTCTTTAAACAGCTTGTGCTTTTAACACATTTCTTCTCAAGCCATAATTATCCAGTAAGTCATTTCATGATTCTTATTCCCAAGACAAACAGCACACTGTAACAGTTCATGTTCAAGGAGTCGGGAGCAAGCTTGTGATTAGTGCTGGAGCTCTGATTGTTGTCAGGTCACGAGGAGGGAACTCTGCTCCGGAGTGATTGACGTGACTGTGATGGGCAGCTGAAGCTCTGGGAATGTCTTCATCCTCCTGAAATAAAGTGCAAACTCTAGAGCTGATGCTCTGTGGGCTACTCCTCATTTCATGTGTTAGTCTGAGAAGAGGTCAGAGACTGGTGAAATTATCTAACAATTATAACTGCAGTACTTTGCGCCTTTGGGGAAAGGGAACTCCTTTTATATTCAGTATTCCTGGTGCAATGAAACAAGCTAGAAAATTGTAAATGCCTTCGGAGAGAATCCACTCTTATCCTCGCTGTTCTACACTGAGGAAACATTTGCATGGGGAATAAAACCTCACTGTATTGCAGAGCCTGATGCAGTCCCAGAAGATGTGGAGAAATCCGGAAATGCTTACCTAAAGAACATGATTTCCCCAGTGTACACGACATGTAAAAGGTGGCAGATAGTGGTGTTGTTTAAGCAAGCACATTTTTGAACTTTAATAATGTGAATAGTGCACAATCTAAGAGTATTAAGTTTATTTGCATACAAATATATGTACATATATATGTATGTGTGTGCACATGTACATAACATAAAATCTACAAAGTGTGCTGATTGGTCTGATTAGGTTACAGTGATAAGTGTCTTTAGCAGGTGGAGATTCCATTAAATAAATGTAATTTCTCCTCTAACTGGCTGCACTTTTCATAACTCTTTCTTAATTTATCTTCCTGCTCATAACAGCTAGAACTCAGCACCATAGAGCTAGAGACAGAACATCAGATGTTTTAAGTGACCTCCCTTCTTTTACCTACTTCTACATTTATTTATTTTTTATGCAGTGCATGTGCTCAGAATTAAGTTTGTTACAAGATTTTGCCGGGCAAATGTCTTGTCTTTAAAGACTGAAGGGCAGAAGATGTTTCCTTTTTGGTGTTGCCCACAGATCAACTGCACTTAGTTTAATTTGGGCCCCAAAGCTTCTCTTTATTAAACATCATGATATAAAAATCCAGTTATACTTTTGATAAGTGGAATCAAATATATTTAATGTTATTTGGGCCTCAATGTAAAATTTAAAAGTAAACTGTGAAATCTACATGGTCCTCTTGCTAGAGACAAGTGATAAATGTGGACCTGATATCAGAAGGAAAAAACTGCGGAGGAGTTGTGCAATTTCAGGTAAAGCAGCTCTGTGCAGAGGATCCCATTCCTTTAATTCAGGAAGAATTTCTCTTCAGAACAAGGCAGAAGGGTTACATGCATTATTTTCCAAATAAACTCTGTATTGGGATTCATTATTAGCAGTAAGAAGGGAGAAAAATATTGTGTGAAATCCCAGAAACAAATAAAGATGCTTTGTTTTATTACAGATTCCTATAGCTTTTTTTTTTTTTTTTTTTTTTTTTAATCCTAGGCTAAGCTTTCTTTGATTGACTCCCTGACTGAGCTCAGATTTGGTTTGGTGCATTCTTGTCTTTGTCATTCATACAAGCCCAGGCGATAGCTATGAGACACGTGCTAGAGCTGATACCCTGAACGCTTCTGTCATAGTCCAGAAAAGTGACTATTCTGCTTCCTGCCTCAATCTTGTTGCAGTCCTGTGTGTCCAAAAAAGGAACATATTCCTGGCATGGTAATAACTAGAGATAGACAGAAGTGCTTCTGATCACTGAAAGAGGTTTTTCTATACACTTCTTATAGAGACCTGACATTAAATACCTTGGGGTTTTTTTATATATATTGTGTTAGATTTAGAGTCCTCTGATCTCAGTGGAGAAATTCCCATTTTGTTTAGTGGATTTTGGATGTAGCCTCTCATAAGAAAGTCTCCTGCAATTTTTTCCTCTCTAAATTTTTTGTGTGGGAGCCTTATTCTTTCGGGAAGATGCATGAAGAAATGTATCTTCCTTTTGTCATACAACTGTAAAACAGACTTTCTTTACCTCTTCATCTGCTTAGCAAATATTTTATCTGATATTTTTCAGAGTGAAAAAACATTGCCTTTTATGGCAATTAATATTGTTTAGCTCGGATACATTAAATGTACGTAGTGGGACTTGTTTAGACTTACAAACAAAATGTTTCTATTTCAATTTCAAGTGATAAAAAATTGTATTTTCTGTTGGAGCTTGCTGTGTATATGTACAAATTACAATTCTACTTTCAGTAAATGGAATGTAATAGTTATTTACTTGGTAGGATTAAAGAATAAAGATATATATAGAAAACTGTTATTTTATCATTTTCCACTTTTTTTTCTTCATGTTTCCTCTCTGTCTGAGAAGTATATCAGCCCTCTCATATTTTATCATACTTATGCCTGTAGATCAATGGTTGTGGGGCTGTGATGTTGCAGAGACTTGAGGAATGTGCCCAGTCGATAACAATGGTGCTTGTACATAAAAGACAATAAAACAGGTGATAAAGCACAATCTGTTTGCTCAGTGTTGTTGATACCTTGATCGGGATGTGAAGAGAAAAATTTCACATTAGTTTAGCTTCCTGTTCAATAGAAATTAGAACAAATCTTTCCTCAAAAAGGAAAGGCTTAACTTTCTCATTCAATCGTGTTTGATGTGTGTTCTAAGGCAATTAAACAAGAGATCCACATAGCCTGAAAGTACTTAAAGCTGAAAATGCTCATGTTTGAACAACACAGAGAGTGATGCAGGTTTGATGTTCAGAGCACCTGAACACCACTGCGCAACAAAAAGGTTCTATTTCCCTTAAAATTCTGCTCAGTTGTTCAGAACCTGGTAGAAATCTGGTTTTGGTGTTAGGGCTGTTGTAGCTTTTCAAGAAACAGAAACTGTAAATAGGCTCAGTGCACTTTAAAGACTTAGATTGTGTTGTAGGTGATGGCTCAATTTGTTGGACTTAGCGCAATTCAGTTATCTGTGCAAATTGTGTGCTGCGTACTGGAGACTGCATTCCCCTGCTGCCACTGAGTGCGAGGCACCAGGGGGGATTTGCTGTATCATGAATCTTCAACCAGCACGTGGGATTTAAGGTGATGCTGGCTCTGGTTGCATCCCACCTGTGTCAGAACAGGCTGGCTGACCCTCATGGACGGTCCAGGCAGAGAACTTCTTTATCTCAGCTCTGTTTGCCAGGGAATCTAAATCCTGAGTCAAGTGTAAATACTAAAAGGTTCATCAAGAAGCAGAATATTGTTTGGAATGTGCACAACGTGCTGTGAGCTAATGCAGTGTAAGAAGTTCAGAGATGTGCTATGGCTGGAGAGAAACAAGTATTATATTATTAGAAATTATATTTTCTTCCTCCAGAGAGCTACAGAAGTCAGCTGAGGAGGATAGCAGCAGTTTTGTACCACTAATGACATTTTCATCATGATTAGAAAAACTTACAAGTGTGAAACCGCTGCTATTAGACTGATCCCAGATCTGAGCAAGAGAACAGTGAGATGGAAGGAGGGAGGATTGATGTGGGTGTGGTTTTCCTTTCCTTTGGTATGACAAAGGACTTTTTCTGGCTTTATGTAGAAATAAGGAGGAAACAGTTTGGAAAGATCATGAACATCACATTTCCAAGCTTCCAAAAAAAAAAAGAAAATAACAAGGCTTATGTCAGTTGAACTGTGTCAATGAAGGCAGGTTTGGGGACCTGTAGAAATAAGGAAAGAGCTGGTAGTGCTGCTGCTGTGGGTCCCCACAGCTCCGAGCAGGAGAGGTGTGATAAACATGGATATCTCAAGGCTGCTGCTGCCGCAGTTTCCACGGTGGGAACACAAAGTCTCTGCTGACCATGTTAGCAAACAAAATTCCAGAGGACCTGCCTGGATTTGATTTGTTTCAGGCGGACCCCTACACTGGTCTGCTTCATCTCTCCAAGAGTCAGCCTGTTCTGCTTCAGAGTACTCAAGATTTTCTAGTTTTATTTAGGTACAAGGTCATAGTGAAATACTGGTGCACATTCCATTCAGTTAATGAAATGCATTTTTGATCTAGAACCTGTTAAGCCATTGGAGTTAGAGCAGAATAATGAAGCACAGGAGAAAGCTGAAAACTCTTAAGAATAAGAATTATTGAACCACTAATAAAAAACCATGATTTGTTATTCTGTTCAAGAGCATTACCACAAAATTGGTGGCATTTGGATGAGCATATTTCATATTTGCATGTGTAACACCAGATCCACTGTCACAGTTTTTCTATTCATCTCTAAAACTATCTTTATATTTTTCACTGGTTCCCTCTTATGCCATGGAGCTGCTATCGCTCAGTGTTAATGAGAACAAAAAACAGCAAAAATTCTATTTGAAAGTCCTTATGCCCCAAACAAGTGATTGGATGTTTAGGTTGAGAGCTGTGTGTGCTCAGCCTTTATAACTAGGGCATCTTTTTAGATACTTATTATCATTTTAGGTTTCATACATATTTGAAAAGCCCTTGTGACTAAGTGTATCATTAAAGGAATAAACACAATCTTGAGTCATAGAAAATATTTTCCCCAAGTTTTATAGATACTCCAGCTCTCAGCTTCTATCAGATCTTTGTTTTCTCAGAGATGAAAGGCTGAGAAGAACCCTGTGAATGAAAAGAAACAAGTTTCTTGTCCCTGCTCCAAGTGATCCTTGCTGATATTTTTGCAAATGTGCAAACTGTGGTAGGAGAAAAAGACAAACGTAAGAGAGAAAAGTAAATAACCTTGTCTGAAAGTAATTTATCCTCTCCTCTTCCAGCCTGCCAGGATGATTAGCTCTGTGGGGGCTTGTGGGGAAGCACAAGAGCCCTTGGAATCTCTGTGTGATGAGTGGTGGTCTTGGAGTCCGTGTGCTGCCCCACCTCCCAGCAAGAGACACTGCTGCAGCCGTGACCATCAGAAGGACAGCCACAGGAGCTGAGCCTGGCACTGCTTGATTTTTTGGCCTTTTTTGGACTGCTGTGTCTGTCTTTTCAGTTAAGAGCTTCAGTTTAGGAACAGTTTCCTCGGTTTAGGGGTGCTGCAGGCAGTGTACGCAGTGTTCTGTCAGCTTTGGCCACCTGTTCCACAGCATCCCTCCAGCGCTCTCCCGCCCGGCTGTGCACTCCCAGGCACCCATGGATGGATCCATGCAACGCTTCCCTCAGCTTGCCTTCCCACCCACACCATCCTTGTGGGCCATGACTGGTCCTCCACATGATCTCAGCTTCTTTGCACTGAATCAAGCCCCCAGAGTACTGATTTAGGGCCCCACAGGGGCTATAAGTGACCCAGAGGGGCTCTTGTTGTCTCTAAAACATTTCCTACTCCATGCAGTGATTCGTGTCATGACCCAGGTGTGAACCACGACTGGACACTGAAGATGAAAGCTCCACTGCAAAACAAACCCTAGAAAGGGAAGAGCTGCTCTTCTGTTTGATCTTGGTGCTCGGCCACAGCTCTAAATGTCTTTTCTATAAACAGTGGTGGTTTGCCTGCACTGCTTCTGGCTTTTTAACTTTATTTAGTAGTGGTCACCAGTGATGGTAGCAGCAATCTTTCCATCTCCTGTATGTTGAGCTGCCAGTTCCATATCTGATGGTTTATCTACGTATAAAAACTCTGCCTGTGTGTATGTATTTGGTTTAGACATGTATCTGTGTGGGCATAAAAATGCAGAGGGGTGAGAATCAGAAAGAAGCCCATATAGAGAAGTGAAGGTGAAGAAGATTATTCATGTCTTCCTCTACTTTTTATCTTCCCCACAGCATGAGGAAGGTTTAAACTTGATTTCTTCAAGTCCCTGGTAAATCCTACAGCATACAGTAAGTGAAATAAAACTGACACTGGAGCCTGGCTAACCACAACCCTCTGCTGCAAACAAACTGCAGTTTGCGGAAGTTTAATGTAGGGAGATTTTTCTGCAGTTTCTTTCCTCCTTCATGTGCCTGTGACTTTGGAAGCATAAAAGCATTTTGTAGCTAACATCCATTAGAGAAAGCAGAAAGCTCTTTGGTGTTCACAGAATCACAGAATGGGCTGGTTGGAAGGGACCCTTGAAATCTTTTTCCACCCCCTGCCTTGGCAGGGACACCTCCCACTGTCCCAGGCTGCTCCCAGCCCCAGTGTCCAGCCTGGCCTTGGGCACTGCCAGGGATCCAGGGGCAGCCCCAGCTGCTCTGGGCACCCTGTGCCAGGGCCTGCCCACCCTCCCAGGGAACAATTCCTGCCCAAGATCCCATCCAGCCCTGCCCTCTGGCACTGGGAAGCCATTCCCTGGGTCCTGTCCCTCCAGCCCTTGTCAGTTGTCTCTCTGCATCTTTCCTGCAGCTCCTTCAGGCCCTGCAAGGCCACAATGCAAGAAAATGTAGAAACTTTACTTAAAGCTGTAATTATCATTTGAGAGACAGAGAAATATTTCTCATAAATCTGAAGCAAAGGCTCATATTTTTAAGTGGTAGTTGCATCATTATTTGCTATTCCTTTGTTCTGTGTTCTCTTGTTATTTCTTTTAAGGTGAACTGAAATCAAGCCAATATTTACGTGCTGTTCTTACCTGCTTGGTGATTAGCAACAACATTGCTTTTACCTTTAACATTGCAGCTCTGTTACAATTCAGATTTTGATAGATTACTAATTTTCTATGTCTTGCTTTTGAAAAACTGTGTCGTTTCCATACTAGATATATCTGAAATACCTCTGGAATGTGCAATTGGAAACCCTAACTTCAGTTTCAGAGGGAGAGCAGGCAGTTTGCAAGTGGCAGTAGTGGATTTCTAGGTGGTTCTTCCTTCATAGTTAAACTTGAAGTATAATATAGATTTGTAAACCAGAGTGAATTATTTGAATTTAGGCAATCTGTGGTAAAAGGGAAAAACCTGTTTTCAAAATATAAATTATCTAGCCTGTCTTTATTGTCTTTAGAAAAGAGCTGTCACTGAGAACATTATTGCCTAACAATCAGATCCTAATTCTCCTTTCTCTCATCAGCCTGCTCTCCTTTCAGCTTTCTTGACTTTCCAGCAATTGATTTTTCTACAAGAACAAACTTCATGCTACTCAGCTTGCCAACTTTAGGGTATTTTTTTCTTCTCTTATTGTTTTTTGTGGGCTTCTCCACGATGGCTTCTTAAGACATAAAGTAAGCTGGCATTTATTTCTTTAGGAAAACCGCCCCTAAGTGAATGGCTTTTAGTCTTTTCTGCAGTGTATATTCTTCAGTAGTATTTAAGGGCACATTTCATTTCCCTACAATAACTCATCAAAGATAGTGGAAAAGGAGGTTGTCACATATGGTGTCACACCACGTGTGTTTGCACTGAAGCTAAAACATCTAAAGTGGTGAGATACAGCACTCAGGGATACTAAAGAAAGGAAAGTACAATTTATTACTGTTTCCTCAATACAGGATCATTCCTTGAGACCAAGTGCATCAGCTTCTCCTCTGAACTAGAGAAACAAAAGTATGGGGATTTTGCCCATGCAAGGGATTAAAGGGAGGTCTGGGAATAGGAATCAAGAGCCCAAGTCATTGCAGAATGCATGGTGTCAGAATCAGGCAGAAAACAGCCATTGCTTATAATTTAAAAAAAAAAAATACTATGACTGCACTGAGCAATAACTAAGCATCTATGGCAGGCAGTGCTTGGAATTAAAAATAAACATATCAAACTAATTCAATATGAACCCTAAAATCAGGTTCTGATTGAAGCTGCAGCAGAAGAAACCTGTATTTCATGAGAAAGGGAAGAAGGGTCTTTCGGGTAAATAAATCTGCTATCCATGGCACTTGATATCTGTTGATTAGATATTAACACTAATTTGTTAAAATGCATAGCATATTAATTTCACAGAAAAGATAGTAAAATTGGTAGAAGGGCACACAGGGATTTAATTGCAATTTTCTTGTGCTTGTACAAGCCACTGACCAAATTTTCAAATGCCAGTGGGCATCAAACACTGAAATCCAGGCAGTCCTGCTGTAAAAATTAAACTGCAGTTGTAACTTAGAAGCCAAGTTGTGAAAAGATGTGGAAATGTTTCAAGACAGACGGACACTAAAACACTGAGAAATTTGATTACTAATCCTATTTTGGCTCTTTATTTTCAATTGTGCCTCTTTCTTGCAAATATTTGGCATTTTCTCATCTTTTTCGAGGTAGATCTAAATTTCTATGAGTTATAAATTTGTGTATAATCTATACTTCTACAGGGTTTTTAAACTTAATCATAAGTGGCTTGTTTTGGGCTTTCCATTTGCAGTCTGAAATCTTTAAAGGAATGATTGATAAAACACAGTATGTTACAATATGTTATAGAAACAGGGCTGCCTACAGGGTCAATTTTATTAAAGTGGCAGAGGATTTTAGGAATAACTAACATGGTGCAGCCATCTTCAGCATTCAGAATGTATGCTTGACTTGACATCTTCATTATAGGGTAGTGGATAAACCCCAAATTAATTCTTTCTCTTCATGAAATTTAGAAGAAAGTCAGATTATATGATAAATTAATATTAGTAATATATTAATACTTGGGGTTTTGTTTTTTGGCTTGGGGTTTGTGGGAAATTTTTCATATTTTTAAAATCTGACTCAGATTTCATCACTCTTAAAAAATAAACAAACAAGGAAAAAAAATCTGAATTTAGTATTTGGAAAGAGAAGGGGAAGAAAAGGAGATTTGTATATACCAGAGTGGATGGGGGGAATAAATCTCAAAAAAATCACAGCAATAAGAGACCTTTCCTTTGCTACTTTGAGTGGGATTACAGGCTCACAGTTTATAGTTTACAAGCACAGGATAATACACGAGCTTTCTGCTTTATTTCAGAAGTGGAATATCATGAGAAATTTTCTCCTTTGATTAAAACCAGCTTTTTTTGTGACTTGGCATCCAATTATTATCTCCAAACCACCTCTGACCCAGCTGAAAGCTGTGCTGCCACTCAGTCCATTTTCTCCCAGTCAATATCCACAAGTTTGAGACAAAAAGCACCAGATCAATGTTTGTAGGCAGCTGTTCTTGGCCAGGTTGGCTTTACTCTTCCCACTGTGTCTTGTTTGTGTATCTGACACGTGCTCTATGGATTTTGGGACGTGAGATGCTGCTCAGTCTGTTACATCCTGTTCTATGAAAGTCTGGAACTTCTTCCTGTTCTTCATTCTGCTCCAGAACAGAATTTCCTGTCAGGCCCCCGTAAAATGATGGAAACTGCTCCTCAGTGCACTCAGGAGCCACAGCAGCTGAAATGAGATTTACAAAGAAGCAGCAGTTCATTGATGGGCAGTTTTTAAAAGCTTTCCCATCTTCCTTACAAACATGCCCTAGGCACTTGAGGCTGTCTGCTGCAGCAGTACAATTTGGCTATGGCAAAGCATCCCTTTAGTCCTCTGGATTCCAGAGTCTTTCCAGGCATTACACAGAATGCAGTTGGGTGTTTTTTAAGTTTCTGCCTTTTCTTATCCTTAATGGTCTGCTGTCCCTTCAGTGCAGGGCAAACGCAACCTCATAATATTTACAACTTTTCTCTTTCAAACGCTGCACTGTTGCTGTTAAACCTTTTCCAGAAGAGGGGCTGCCACCTGGGCTGAAGCTGTGAGGAGAGTTGGTGATAGGAACAGCTCCAAAAAAGCTTATTCAAGACTCTTCCAGACTAATTTTGCTTTTATGAGCCCTAAGCAACAAAAGGAAAAAAAACAGCTAAATAGTGTTTAAGTCAATATTCCCTCTCTGTGGAGGAGCAATGCTGTTATTGGACATCTCGGCGAGCTTTGAGCAGTTTCCTCATTTTTCCTGTCCTCTTGTCTGCCCTTGCAGAGCCTCACATCCCCTCGTGCAATACTTAGGTTTTCTGGGAGCTCCCTTGCAGAGCCAGTGGAACCGTCCTGATCTCAACTCAGATCCCGCTAATGTCAATTATTATTCTTCCATTTTGCAAATAGGCCATACACATCTGATTTAATGCTTGCTTTCTCTTAGGGTACACATTCAAACTTAGGTGAATGAGTGAGCCAGGAAATAACTTGTGGTTTTAATTCTC
The DNA here is from genome assembly GCA_013389985.1 of Dryoscopus gambensis. NCBI lineage: Eukaryota > Metazoa > Chordata > Aves > Passeriformes > Malaconotidae > Dryoscopus > Dryoscopus gambensis. The sequence goes on from WEIT01008868.1 coordinate 614,359, forward strand.
AATTAAGAAAAAACAGTTTGAATTAAGACATGCTCCCCTGAAGGGAAGGCCGCAGAAGAAGGTAAGAGGTCATTGTGCACTGA